>OX578152.1:105574381-105936881 GCA_951213105.1 Amaurobius ferox | reverse complement strand
TTTTTTGAATTGTCAGTCCTGAATATGTGAAGGGGAATTATAGTTATGGTCAAAAATGTAAATATTGTTAAAGAGCAGTGGAGAGATGATTCCCAGCTGGATTTCGTTTTCAATTATAGAACTTACGGAGAATATATGTAATTTTTACTGTAATAGAAGATGGTTATGATTCGCCTCCCCCATCCCCCCCCCCCTTCCCGTCTACGCCATTAATACTCAATGAATGGGCAAATGCACTCTATACTTACTCCAATCTTTTACACGGTCATTTGCAGAAAAGAAAAAAAAAATCATGCTAAATTTGAAAATAAAATTCGTTGATATATATATGGGACAGATAAACAAATAAACAGAATTGCTTTTATATATAGAGATTATTATTTTTATATAGAGAGATTGCTTAATTTATTCCCGTGGGTATAGTCGAGTTTCTTTATCAATTGTCGCTGTATAATAGATGGATACCATAAATCGCTTAGTCTTTGAAAAAAAAATTCTGCGAAGTAGTAATTTAACATATTTTGGCTATATTAAAAATAATGTCTGCGTCTTTTGTATGGAATAAGGAAAGTTTTTGAACTCCGTATATTGGTCTATGTACGGAGTTCATAGATATTATTTATTTCCGTATTCAGAAAGAAGCTTTTATTCTTGGTCATTTTGGATGAATACTCGGCCCTGATGAAGAATTTATACCAAAGTGATCTCCTTTTTAAGCCTAGCGCTTTTCCAATTTATCGGCATTAATGCTTCGTCTTTTACTGTTTCTCTATTATCGTATCTCACCATTGATATCTGTTGATTATTCATTGATTAATGACTCCATTGTTTTATTTTTATTCTCCCTTTGACAGTTCAATTTTTATTTTTTACGTATTAGAAAGTCATTGTGCTTACTTGCCCAGTTTTTTTTTCGCAGTTGTATTTGGTTAAAAAATGTTTCAATTTACTTTTGTTGGCGATATTCTTAATTTTTAACACTAGAACGACGAAAGCCATCATTTTCTACCGCAGCACTACTTTGAGAAACGATTTCTCCAAAACTGCTAATCCCAACCCATTGAAATTTTATGACTTTTCTTATTTTCTTAAAGTAATAATCAAAATAAGAACAGTCATAAAATTTCAATGGGCTGGGATTAGTCGTTTTGGAGGAATCGCTTTTCAAAGTATGCCCCGTCGTTCTAGAGTTACGTTATGGTTTTATATGGATGTTATAATCTATCTCTATTATATCTTTGTAATTTCATAAACTATTTTATTATATTTACACTCTAAGATAAAAAGAAATCGACGCATCCCGCAAAATAATCCGATAGTAATGAAACTTAACATGCAAACACCTTATGACTGAATATACAAATGATCAAAAATTCGCAGCCAATGAATGAGTAGTCGGAACAACAACGCATTGAAACTGAGTACCATGGTGGTGTATATAAGGAGCGAACATCGCTTTCAGGAATAAATCGTGCAGTGGATTTCGATTACGTTTACGTACCTTGATTGTAACAATGCCTCGCCGGCGAATTCGCGACCACTACGAGCATATGAAGGAGTTTGAAAGAGGGCGTGCGATTGGACTGCATGAGGCTGGATGGGCACACCGACGAATCGCTCGGCATTTGGGTATAGAAGCGATGCAGAAATTAGACGATGTTGGCAGGAATGGGTCCGGAATAGCAGATTTCAATGGAATAGCAATGTTTCAACTGTTCAAACTGTTATTTGAACAGTTGAAACATTGTCATTGAATAGCGACGACTCGCGAGTATTGAGTATGGTTATTTGTGAAGTGGACTACAAGTTGGAGTTTTATACATCGGACAGTTTTGGTAAGATTTTTGGAATTTGTTGAGACTGGTTATATCGACACGTTCATTTGTAGGCACATTGAGTGAATTGAATAGTTTTTTCGTGTGTCATCCAAATAGTGTTTTTGAATTTTTGCAGTGGGTTTTTGCTGTTCGGTAATTGATGGTATTAAGGCCATTCCATGTATAAGTATCGGCTTCCGGGAGTGTTGCCATGGCATAAAGCATTGCTTAACCGGAGAGTGGGGATCACAACTCCCCCCGGCCACTTGTGATACTTTTCGTTTTTCACATTCATCTTTTGCTTTTCTGTACTTAGGTATTCTTTTTGGAAAATATATTTGTAAATGTGTACAAGGGCAGCTTAGCGCCATGTTTGCATATTTTACGTATGAGAAATTTTTTTCATGTAGCTATCTCAGAATACTTTACATTTGTAAATTATATATATATATATATATATATGTATATAACTGGGGTGTAAGGTCACAACCCCTTACCGCCATAAAGTAAGCTTCTCGCTAAGCCTTCCTTCTTTTTTCAAATTTTAAATGCTTTTTTTACTTTATATATATATATATATATATACACACACATATATATATATATATATATATATATATATATATACATATATATATATATATATATATATATATATATATATATATATATACATATATATGTGTATATATATATATATACACACACACACACATATATATATATATATATATATATATATATATTTCAAAGGCGAAAATTTTACGTTCTTCGAAGTCCGCTCTTCTCTACTTTCTCAATGATTTTACGCAGATCTCTGTACGATATTAAACAGACGACATTTCCTTTGTCAGGGATCTGGCAACAGGGGCGAACAGTGGGGCGCCATCTTGTGGGTGCCATGACATAAAGCAGGTGGAAAACTCCCTTTGGCCAGCTGTTTCCCATCCTCCGTTCTATTAAAGTTGCGTGCGATTCTGTATATAGAGACCGAGTCTTAGTTTTACAGGAATAATATGAATTATTGAATAGTTTCTCTCTGCGAGGAAAAACAGAAGTTTCGTTATTAGACTAATGCGGTCGGTAGAATAAACAGGTGCGCGCAAATTCCGCGCTGCGCAGCGCTTGGAAGCGATATTTCTGATTTTTACAGTGGTTGTGAGAATTTCACACAGCTTCGCTCTTGGCAAGCACGAGAAAATCAAATTACAAACTTAATTTTAAACCATACCGAAGAGCAAGCAGTACGTCGGCTGTGCAGCCACATCCGTTCTTTTCCTTGGGCATGCATTTGACTATAACGAATATTGTGAGAGGTTATATCTGCGCCGAGTAATGATGCTTCTATTGAAATTATAGAAAAATAAATAAATTCGTAAAATTTTTCTGTATTAAATTTATCTTTCATTTTGTAATTTTTCTTTGGAAATATTTCGTTAGATTTCAGCAATATTAATTACGACTGGCAGTGCAAGGTTATATTCTTTAATTGAGAGCATTAGACTACAGGAAAATTAAAAAAATAGGCAGGTAGAAAGTCACTAAAAATGATCTAATTTGGCATTTAAAATAGGCACTAAAATTTAAAAAATAAGCACTAGCGATCTGATATACTCGCACACATGTAAATCTACAATAATAACTCTGCTAATGTAAGTTCCAATAATAGCTCTACTAATGTAAGTTCCAATAATAGCTCTACTAATGTAAGTTCCAATAATAGCTCTACTAATGTAAAAAATGTTAAAAAATTTAATCTGTAGAAATTTCTGCATTTGAGACCAGCAACGAAATGTTTATTCAGTGTTTGAAATGCAAAGTCATACTCACAAGAATAGTAAAGATGCATTTATTTGCATCACTAATTCTTATTACACATTTTTTTTAATGTCATTACATTTTTTTAAAATTTCAAACTGCAAATTGTGACATCTATCTGTTAAAAGTGCTTTAAATAGCGAAAATGACCTTTTATAGCAACTGAAATTATAGGTGCATACCTAAAGCACCCCAGTATGGAATTGAAATATTTGAGAGTTCGACAAAACCTTCAACACCATGTCCACCCTCAATGCTCCTTGATATATGTTCGAAATCCCGATTTACCAATAGAATTTTTTCACATTTCTTACTGATAATATCGCCTGATGTACGAGGGAAATAATTAGAATCTTTCACAATTTCGGTTACAATTTGTAATGATTCCAGTAGCGGAATATTTTCTGTCAAGCAATTTAATAGACTTTTTAAATAGAAGTTTAACTTTAATAGAAGTTTTCAAAAATATGTTTATATAAGTCATATAAGTAGTTTGGAGCTACCTAGCAGTGGTTTGGCAGTACTAGTTTTAACAGACACAGCTTCTTCGTTTGAAAAACTATTGACAATTTGAGAAATTTCTTATCAAAATTTGAGCAATAGTGAACAATTGCTAATATCCATGTTTCTTATCTCGTAACAGCCTTTTTAAAATTGTATGTGTGTAGGAAGGGAGGTATCATATCCCACTGAATTTGATAAAAATGGAAGACTAACCAAATAATAAAAATTTTCTTGATTAAAAATTAAACGCGAAGTAAACTGTACACAAATAAACCTACAAATGCAGAAAAAATATAATAAATTCCTAAATAAGAATTTATAGCAAAAAAAGGAAAATGATAATAATATTACTAAATAAAAATAGTTAAATAAACAAATAAATAAATTAAAAAAGGGCATATTGAAATAATTTATAAAAATAGGCAAAATAAGGCAAATATGGCATTTTGCTAAACTTCCGGGTTTTGATTATGAATAAATGAAACATGCATATTCTCAAAATAAATAAATATATTAAAAATAAAAATAATATATTTAATATTTTCTGTATCGATTTTTGCTTTCCTTATATACATATAATGTATAAGGAAAGTATTGTGATGGGGTCGAAAATTCGAATTCGAGTTTTCGACGGGAGAGCACGTTTCAAGCATCCCTGATCACGAATCGAACATTTTTGAGGTGATGTCTTTGTGTGTGTGTGTGAGTGAAAGTATGTGTGTGTGTCGGTGAGTGAGTCTGTGGAGACGATATCTCACGAACGAATGGAGCGATTCGAATGAAATTTGGTACAAAAATTACAATCCGTAAATACTGGAAACCTATTGTTTTTAAACGCAATCGAATATTCAGAACCCCTTAAATTTTCGAGTGAAATTTTGAAAAAATCATTAAAAAATCCAAACCTTTAATAAAGTTACGCAAATAAACATTTCTTATGTAATCTTTCCTTAAAAAACGATTGACATAAACTTTAGAATGCTAGCATGAACCGTTCTCGAGATATTGCACATTTTTCGAATAAATTTATAAAAAAATCACATAAATTAAAAAAAATATTAACTATTGAGAAACATGTTCACTTTTCATATGTATTACCATGCGATAAATTTGGTGACATTATTCTCTTGGATCTAGCTCGTTCCATTCATGAGAAAAGATACTTTGAGTAATACTTTTCTATTTGAACGCCAATAGTCATTTAGACGAATTTGGCGGAATGTCACCAACTTGGCGACTTTTTTTAGATGTTGCCAAATGAACGAAAATCTCGCCAAATGGATAAAAATAACGCTAAATCAATGCAAACAACGATTAATTAACGAAAATTCAATATCTTGGGAAAATATAAGTATCTACTATAAGAATAACCTATTTTTTTTTTACTGTAAAAGTAGTAAATTCATTGCATTATATAAGGAAAGTCATGTGCTGCTCACATCAGATTTTATTATTATTATTTTATTGAATCTAGCAAGGTGATATGACACAAGTTTCTATTTCGTGTGTGAAAACAGCTTAGATAGTATGATTTATTTCGATAGCATGAATATCCCATAATGGACAATTAATAACTAATTAAGTTCGAATCAGCGGTTTTATGACAGAATTTTAATACCCTATGCTTCAAAACCGCAAATTCAGAAGAAACAAAAATTGAAATCATAAGCCTTTTTTTAGATATCGAAATTAATGCAAATTAATATTTCATTTTGATAAGAGAACGAGAATTTTATAGGTTTCGCTTAAAAAATAATAATGATAATAAAAAAATAAAACTGAAAACTGTGAAAGAGCTTTAATGTAACATGGAGTGTTAAGCTTGTATGTAAACGACCTGCAGAGCCATGATTGAAAAACATGCAAGTATCAAAATTATGTGAAATTATATTTCTGCAATATCGTTACGATGTATATCCTCTGGAATCATATGATACATTAACGAGTCCGGATTTTGGTGTAACAATGCTTTATAAAATGTACCAGAAAGCGTAAATAGTAACAATATACAGCAAACAATTATGTAGCTAAATTTTAAATTCATTATTTATCATATTTTAAATGCATGCTTATTTACAGAACAGACGATTATATTCTCAAGACACTGAAGCATTCACAATTCGCTTTTACTTGTATCTCGCCAACTCTTCTACCTGAACATTGATCTGCTTATATACCCTCTGTGGAGAATTCTCGACAAACGACGTATCTGAGGATATTCTTACCTTGGTTTCCAAAATAAAACTCCATAGGGACTTGCAGGGAAAATCTCATTTAGACTCTTGATTCGTGTGTGCACTCTCTTATCGGAGCATTTTACTGTGATTGTCTTTCTAAATTAAGCTTGCAGGAGAAATTATGATGAATATTTAAAAATTCGTCGTATATATCTGCTTGTGGAGTTCGGTAACTCAAATTGTTCTTGGAAACTTAACCCGTAAACAGTTGTTTTGGCGACGGTCACTCTTTGGTAGGTCGATTCTTAGAAGACATGCGGATTTTCGTTTGTCTGGGGGCGGCAAGATTCGATGACCATCTGAGGTGCTAACTCGCAGCCGTGATCGCAGAATCCACTGTCTGTAGAGTAGTGGTTCTACGTGCAGAGGTTTGACCAAAAGATATCTTTGTGTACGAGCATCTAATTCGGCATATGTGTCACAGAATGTTCATTGGTCGATCTCAAGTTGGAATAGCACAAGAACTCGTCCAGAGAGAGTGCTACGTCAATCGTCGGACACAGGAAGACAGAGTGCGTCTATGGTGCAGCCAGCTAGTGAGTGTCAGAACGATCGATGTGAAGGAATGTTGCGTTTTCTTTTTCGTGCATCGTCACAACTTGTGGTGCCAGATCGCATCTGTAGGGGCAGATTCCACGGCGTCTAACTTGACGGCCCAGCAATAAGTGGTTAGACCAAACGATATCTTCGGGTCCGATCATTTAATTCGGAATATGTGTCATAGCATATTCGCTGGTTGATCACAAGCTGGAATGAAACAAGAGAGTGCGTATCTTCACACCATATATGTCGTCCTTCCGAGAGGTTGGTGGTAGGGGAAGGAGGGTACGGTCCCTGTGGATGCCTCCCCCACTGGGTTCCAGTCTAAATTGGGTGGCACTTCCCGGCCGTCCAAACAGTTACCTTACACCTTTCTGGTAGGTTGGACGGTCTGGGTCTGAACAACAACACCATATCTGTCTTCACACCATATCTCTGTGAAGACACATTTAGTGTCAACATAGGGCCTCCTCAGTCACACGTGATCTTTGATATAGTGTTCATTGGGAGAACCTATCACTTGCCAGTCTGAGTTTTCCTGCCATTTTTCTAGCAATTTCTTCAACCGGGGTCTTACATAGTGCATCTCATTTGAATTCATGCCAATAACAAATGAAGAATAAACATTTAAATCTGTTGGAAAGTCATGTGCCACTCGCATCAGATTTCTTAATTAATTTGATTGTATATGGCTCTTTAATAACTGCAGCGAGTGTCAAACGACATGAGATTTTGACAACTTTAAGACTCCGACACTGGCAAAATCCTTTCCTTTGCAAGAAATGGGTTTTTAATGTCTCCAGAAATTCCACAGTTTTACAACAACATTCAACGACTTGGTGGCGTGAAGCAGGTGCATTCCCACACCATTTTATTGTTCGGAATGGAACTATTTTTCCGGAAGAAGTCATTACCGTCTTTGTTCGAATGTTCTAACATCTAGGAATTAAATGCAGTTTCTTTTCAAAGTGTCCTCCACTTTTATTAACTTTGTTGTGATTTACACGTCTGTATACAGATACAGAGTTTGAATGATTGGAGTTTAGTTGTTTTCTTGCGGATGTTATTTTTACTTTACCCACATTACATTGTATATGTAAAGGAAAGTATTGAGATGAAATAGGAAATAGGGTCAGAAATAGGTTTTTGATGGCATTTCACATTTTGAGCATACTTGAATATAAGTCAGTTATTTTTTTTAATACTAACTATGTCTGTCTTTCTGGCTGTGAGCACAATATCTCCCAAACAAATCTATAACAATAAAAGAAGGTGTCTGTTTGTTTATTTGCCTGTTGGCGGTATAGTAGAAAATCTAAGCGGCTCACAGCTAAGGAGTTCGGTACATTGATAGTTTAAGTCAGATCCCAAGTATCCTTTTATGTTTTTAAAACCGAATTAGTTTTTCTAATTATTTTATGATAAACGCAATTTTGAACAATTTTCACACACACACACACAAAAATTTTATCGATCCAAATTGGTTCCAATGCAATCGGTTCCCCGTTTAGGATATTTTTTCTAAGCATGATGGCATAAAAACAAATTTTTCAGTTTAGCTGTTCTCGGGTTATAGCTGAAGGTATATTAGAACAAACAAATACTGCGCGATTTATAAATTTTTCGAACAGCATTCCAAGATTTAAAAATTTTCTCAATATCTATAGATAAAGTCTCACATGTAGGCAAAGTTTTAAGTATCTATACCTTCATTAGTTTCGGCTGTGTAATTCATACCTCAACCAATCTCACCCAAGCTGTATGCCAAAGCGTCAGGTGAGACAAGGCAGATAGTGCTTATTCAAACAATTTACTACCAGGTGGTTTAATTTCAATTATATATTATTCGAAATAAATGCATGAAATATTTTCTGTGTAAATAAACGAAGGTAGATGTAGACATATTTTTGCCCCGACTGGCGCCTGATCCTCTTAAGCGCTGGCGTTTTGATTAGGGGAGACATATTAGACATGTCTCCCAGCATCAGATGTTGGCATTGGAAATGGAACTGAAAGAGATTTTGCATGCATTTTCTGTACGTTTATTGCCGCAGGCCATATAGACGTCTAAGGTTCGAGATTTTGCTATTTTTTTACTCCTTTCGTTTTCTTACAGTAGCGTTGCTAGAAAAGGGGGGTGGGGTGATAATTGAATATATTATTTTCCATTTTGTTATATATAATTTCTTCTAAATTCAATGGGTTCTTGGGGAAGGGGGGATGGGGGTTATGCCTCGCAATCCTCAACCTCCCCCCTTGGCGACGTCACCGTTTCTGCGAATATAGTGCTTATTGTCTAAGGACTTTGAAGAGTCATTTAAAAAGTGAATAGCAAATTTAATTTAGAGAATTGTAAAATTATAATAAAGGTTTTTCATGTTTCATACGTTTCGAAGTTTTCTGAGTCATGAATTATATTTTTAATAAGTGAAAAAGTGAAACTTAGTGAGTGACCTATTTATTTTCTTAACTTGCTTGCCTTGATTTTTATATTTTATAGTTAAAATATAGTTTTCCGTGTATTGTGTTCTTCCGCATATGTTTTTGGATCAATTCCACAGTGAAACGCAAACCCGGTGTTCCACTGTATTAAAATTGGAAAATGTCATTCATTTATTCTTATTGTAATTCAATTAATATATTATATTATATTTCATTCGTAACCTTAAATTATGCAGAATGAATCTTTCCATTTGCTAATTTTAATCCTTGGTATTATGTCTCCTTAAATTATTTTATCATGCTAGGCAGCTGAATATATATTATTGGCGATCGACCAAAAATCATTACGCGAGCGACATTTCATACACCCTTGATCAATATCTAATCAAATTCCCCAATGCGTGATTTGTTAGTGTAGCAGGTGCTGTTGGGCCCTTTTATACGCAAAAGCAGAAGCATGCGGCATTTTATTGTTACAATCATTACGCTGTTTCTATCTCCCAAAAGTACGAAATGCATGGTCAATTCACTCTTGCAATCCAATGCTCGAACTTGGAATAAATTTTAGTAATTAATATTATTCAGCATATAAGTGTTCGGTGTTCGGAAATAAAATTTTCTTTTCTCTGCAATATTTATTTTCTAATCTCACTGGAGACCATTTTCCAATAACTTCTACGGTGAGGGAGAGGGAGAGGAGGGGAAGGGTCAATTCCTCCGTAGCAGGTGTTCCTCCGTTCTTTTACGGGCCGAAGTAGAACCCGAAGTTTTTTATGACCGTGTTTTAGATTTCCTATGCGCTTTTCGGAGATTTAACCTAAATTGGCATCTGTGACAGGGGGGAGGGGGGTGACAAAGACAAAAAGGGAGAAGAAAAATTTAGAAATTAATATTTAAAATTAATGTGGGTAAGACGTTCTTTTCCCTACAGATTAATAAATTGCGATATTATGGAGGAAATAAAACAGATTTAACCTCTGTTATGATTTGAACTGTTTGATAAAGATTGGGCTTATTGTTATGGCTTATAGCTGTGATTGCCAATCTTCTTGGGTTTGCGGCAACTTTATGAATATGATTTTATACTCGCGGCATCCTGAAGATTTTTCATAGGAGTTGGGTTTATGTTTTAGTATCGATTTATATTTCAGTTTCGATTTATTTTTCAGTTTCTGTTTATCTTCAGTTTCGATTTACTTTTCAGTTTCGGTTTATTTTTCAGTTTCGATTTATTTTTCAGTTCCTGTTTATTTTCAGTTTCGATTTATTTTTCTTTTTGATTTATTTTTCAGTTTCGGTTTATTTTCAGCTTCGATTTATTTTTCAATTTCGGTTTATCTTCAGTTTCGATTTATTTTACAGTTTCGGTTTATTTTCAGTTTCGATTTATTTTTCAGTTTCGGTTTATCTTCAGTTTCGATTTATTTTTCAGTTTCGGTTTATTGGTTATTCGGTTTTCGATTTATTTTTCAGTTTCGGGAGTGTAGATTTGGAGTCAGAGGTCCTGACTTTTTGGTGTTAGCGGGACGGTTGAGTCTTATTCAAACGTATGCAACTTTGAATTTCAACTGTCACGTGACCTGGCCACATGCATTTTAAGCAGGTCCTAGTGAAGCACATAAATAGGAGTGGACGCTGTTATCGTGGAGAATGGCAACAGGTTAAATGAAGCCTCGGCCGTGGGGTCGAGGCGGATGTCGTTCGTCTTACGAGACGGTTGCCATCTCTCCCTCAGTTAAATGTTCCATACAGGCTCACCAAGCGGTGGGGGTGTGCGGCTCCCCCTTAAGTATAGAAAATATTGGAAATCTGAAATTGCACACTTTCTTCCTTTCAAACGATTTACCCATACACCAAATTTGAAGTCTCTATCTCATCGCAAAGCATGCTTTCCTATCATTTCATTTTTCGAACGTTTTGTGTGCGGCACCCTCTTAAGTAGAAAATATTGAAATCTGAAGTTACACACTTTCTTCCTTTCTTCCTTTCCATAGAATTTCGAAGGAGGTAAGGAATTCCACCCCCGGCATTAAGGATTTCCAACTTCAGTTCTTTTCCCAGTTCAAAACATTTCATTTTGCTTGAAATGTCTATTTCTCGAACTTAGCCATAAATAGAGCTTAAGCGGCACACACACATTGATTATAATGTGTTTAAATAAATATTAATTTTATATGTATCTTAATTTATTAACTCAATTTATTTTAATACTTCAGGCTAATAAATCTGGGTTTTATTTAAAAAAAAAATAATTTATAAATAAAGAGCAGAAATCTGGAGCTTTACGAATATACCAGTTTCGATTTATTTTTCAGTTTCTGTTTATTTTTCAGTTTCGATTTATTTTTCGTTTCGATTTATTTTTCAGTTTCGGTTTATTTTCAACTTCGATTTATTTTTTAGTTTCGGTTTATCTTTAGTTTCGATTTATTTTATAGTTTCGGTTTATTTTTCAGTTTCGATTTATTTTTCAGTTTCGATTTATTTTTAGTTTCGATTTATTTTTCAGTTTCGGTTTATCTTCAGTTTCGATTTATTTTTCAGCTTCGGTTTATTTTTCAGTTTCCATTTTTCTCCCAGTATTTTTATAAATTTGAAGTTCTGAATATACAAATATTACTATTGAAAGATATAAATGAAAATAATGTATTTATATACTATGTAGTAACACAATTCATTTATTGGTCCTGTACTTGGTTCTGAACCAAGTAGAATTCTGGTTCTGCATCTAGAATTTTGGTTCTATTTTGTTCGAAACGAAGTAGAGCCAGAATTCTAGATGGGTCGGAAAGCGACTATGCATTATGTTTATGTAACGCTTTATGAGATGTTTCTTCAATGGTATGCTACAGGTGTCATAAATATTATTTCTGAAAATATTTTTTTTTTGCTATTTGAAAAGTACTTTTTATCCAAAACTCGTGGTACTCTTGGAGAATCTCACGGCACCCTATAGATGTCGTGGCACACCAGTTGGAAATCGTTGGTTTGTATATAGCATGCTAAATTTCAGGGAAACTGCTTTGTTCTTTGAAGCAATACCGTTCTCCCTGTGGAAAAAGTTCTAATATCTTAAGAACGGCTTGTGATTATTTATAAAGGGCGTGTTCATTCATTTCTGGTAAAAAATATTCACAAAGCATCTACTTAGTTGATAGTGAGTATATTTAATCATTATTATCATTTTTTTACACTTTGAATCAAAAACGGGGAATTTCACTTGAACGGCCTATGATAGAGATGATACTACGACATACGACCTAATGGCTATTTGCTGTTAAATTAAAAAAATTACATTAAAAGTGTTATTTCTGTAACATTTTAAATATACATCATTTCTGCCTTGTTTTTTACCTCTCCGATTTTTTTCCGAAAAATTGAGGAGTTTTTCCCTGTTTTAGCTCACAGAAAATCAAATAAGCCTCTGACTTTTATCGATTGAAACAAACGTACAAGTTTCGTCCTAAATTTGTTTCAGAGGTATCGTGTATCTAACACAAAACTTTCAATACAGAATAGCAAATTTCGATATTGTGTGAAGACAAAAATGCAAGTTAGAACTTATTGCAACTCAATTTCTGAAGCAATTCATACTAAATTTCGTACTACCGATTAATATAGTAGCCATATTAAATTTCCATTAAGTTGTCAAATTAATATAGTATCCATATTAAAGTAAATAACCTAACCCATTCTTGTATTATGAAAAAGTAAATATCCTTATCTATTCTTGGTGTTATGAGAAAGTAAATATAGTATCCATTCTTGTATTATACGAAAGCAAATATTCTTCCTTATGTTATAAGAAAGTAAATACCATGACCTATCCTTGTATTATGAGAAATTAAATGTTCTAACCCATCCTTGCATTACGAGAAAGTAATTATGCTACCTATCCTTGTAATATAAGACAGTAAATATTCTTACCCATCCTTATATTATAAGCAAGTAAATATCCTGCCCCATCCTTGTGTTATAAGAAAGTAAATATCCTAAACCATCCTTGTGTTATGAGAAAGTAAATATCCTAACCATCCTTGTATTATGAGAAAGCAAATATAGTATCCATTCTTGTATTATGCGAAAGCAAATATTCTTACCCATCCTTATATTATAAGAAAGTAAACACCATGACCTATCCTTGTATTATGAGAAATTAAATGTTCTAACCCATCCTTGCATTACGAGAAAGTAATTATGTTACCTATCCTTGTAATATAAGAAAGTAAATATTCTTACCCATCCTAATATTATAAGCAAGTAAATATCCTGCCCCATCCTTGTGTTATAAGAAAGTAAATATCCTGAACCATCCTTGTGTTATGAGAAAGTAAATATCCTAACCATCCTTGTATTATGAGAAAGTAAATATCCTTACCCATCCTTGTGTTATAAGAAAATAAATATACAAGCCATCCTTGTATTATAAGAAAGTAAGTACCATTACGCAGCCTTAAATTGTAAGAAAGTAAATATCCTGACTCATCCTTGTAATATGAGTAAGTAAATATCCTTACGCATCCTTATATTATAAGAAAGTAAATATTCTGACCCATCCTTGCGTTATAAGAAAGTAAATATCCTAACCCATCCTTGTGTTATGATATGAGAAAGTAAATATCCTAACCCATCCTTGTGTTATGAGAAAGTAAATATGCTAACCCATCCTTGTATTTATGATAAAGTAAATGTCTTATCCTAGTATTTTTTCCCCATCTCACCATGATAGCCAGAAGTTAGAAACTATACACTTGCCACACCGAATTTTTTATTTCTCTCCGTAAAATTTATAAAGTTGTTCGTTTATTTATTCCAAATATTTTTTTTTTGGCTCCTCTATTTCGTGTATTTCTACAACTTCCCTCCATTAGTGTTCTAGACGCATTTGTTATGAGAATTTTTGCATTAATCCCGACTTAGTTCAACAGTTTCTGGAGGGGGAGGGAGGGATTTTTTAAATTATTTTTTCTCTTCTTTTCTGATTTGTAATTCTCGTAAATAATGTTTCAGAAATATTTGCAGCTTGGAATAAGTGCCCTACAAGGATGGGGAAATTTATGTTTAGAATTCTATGTGGAGTTGAATTGAGGATTCATGCGATGAATATATTTTGCAAATTTTAATGTAATTATATTATTATTTATAAACTTTTTTTTTTCTCTGCACTTCCTGTCACTACAGTTTTGATTGTTTGAAGTGCAAAACTTTAAGGGGTTCGGGGTAAAATTAAAAAATATTTTTTTAATTGATAAATAGTTTTATCTAAACATTTTTATGCAAAGGATTTTTTTTGTGTGTAAATGTGCTATGCACAATAAATAAAATATTGTTTTTAACTTAAAACGTAAAAAAAAAATATATTTTTAATTTGATATAATTATAAATTCAACCACTTTATTTATAGAATATAGATACTTTTATTGGAAAAAAGCATGCCCTTTAATTTGTTCTTAGGATATTTTGATATACGTATAGGAAAAAATATAAACAAATATTCTGATAAAGATAATTAAAAGAAGAAAATTCTAGCTCAATTTGAAAATTCCAGCTCAAATCTATCTTGAGTTATGCCAATTTAAGAATTGAACTTTTCAAGAATTCAATTTATGAGAAAATAAGATTTTAAAATTTTGCTCTGCACACTCATTAAAGGATGTATGCAATATTTATGTCATTCGATTCTACACTATTTGAACTTCTTTTAGGGTCATAAAATTAGGAATTTATGTTTTTAATTTTTGTCCTGTACTCCGTTTGAATTTTTGTCTTGTACTCCGTTTGTCCTGTACTCAGTCTTCACTTTAAAATTAAAATCCGGCTTATCTTCCGTATTTCAGGCGGTTAGAATATTTGTTTTTTCTTTTCAGCTTTTGACTTTAAAGATGAGTCAAAATAATCTACGGGACGATAATTTATATACATATTAAACATCATTTAAAAAAAATCTGATGTGGACTGCACATGACTTTACCTACAGACTCAAATTTATTTTCTCTTTTCCAATCCCTTAAACTGAGTTTAAATTGCACAAAATAACATGGAAAATTATTTTAAACAAAACCACGAATCCAGCGTAATTTGTGTCTGTATGTATGTATGTATGTTTTGATAGGAAATTGTATAGGAAATAGTAATATTGAATGTGAGGGGTGCATGTGTCTGTGGATATCAGGGGCGGATGGGAGGGTCTGCGGGAGTTCATGGCCGCCGGTTCCTGTTTCCCATGCATGGCCGTGGTGTACTTGGACTGGTATAGCGCACGAAGGGCGCGGATTTTGTTGGAAATAATATTGCATTGGGTACTTCGAGAGTAACGGGTAAGTAGTAGCTTCTCAATAAAATACAGTTTAATTATTATTTTTACATTTACATGCATACGACAGAGACCAGATTTGTTCTTTTTCGGGCTGTATATGGGCTGTGACTTTCAATAATATCTATTCAGTGGGTGAATAACTGCATACAAATTAAATATTTTATAAAAATTTCATCAGGGTGCCCCAACAATTTTCCCCCAGGGTTCCCGATTATGAATCGGGCCCTGAAATGGACGTAAATGAATGATACTTGTTCTCTATACATGTCTTCTGTTTTGCTAAGTGTCTATTTTGGAAAATTACAGAAATCTAACAGTAATCTAAACGATAACATAAGAATACTTCGTGATAATAGTACCGTCATAAAGTGCCTGTTGTTTCTATTGAAGCCCGTAAAAGAACGAAGAAACACCTGCTACGTGTGAACGGAACCCCTTCCCTCCCTCCCCCTCACCGTAAAAATAAATCAGGAAATTTTCTTCAGCGAAATCTATATCTCACACAACAAGAGATGTTTGTGTGTCTGTCTGTGTATGTCGTATATATAGCTAAAATTCGAAATTACAGACAGTGGCGGATTTTTGCCATAGATACACTTTAAGTCTCCGGACGATACACCTTGACAAGATTTATTAAAAATTCGAATTAGTTTAAAAGTTTTGAACGTTTGAAGCTAAACTATGGCCAGTTCCCTCCATTTCGACCAATTAAATCTATTCATTTATCGCCACTGCAGAATACATTTGGAAATAGGTGTTTTGGTTAAATGGCAGATATTTGTGACTGCTCGTCACAGTTCAGAAAATGTGCTAACCATAGGAGCCGAAAATAAAGAGACCAGTGTTGTCAATCGCAAAATTGAAAAGTAGAGATCCACTGTTGTCAATCGTGTTGAAGGCCCAGACCAGTTGGCTGGTCCTAAGGCTTACAATAGGTGAAAAATTAGGTTCCATAGGGCTCAATGTATTTCAATTTTTCAACCCGGGTTCAATCCAAAACTAATTGGGTGATATTATTCTTTTATATTCCCATAGGTCCTACAGACCGTCTGAATAACAAACTAAAATTTTATTTTGATTAAATCATTTTTACGGCAGTTATCGTGCTAACGGACAGACAGACAGACAGATAGAATGAACAAAGTCATAAACACTTTTTAACTCTGTTGTAAAGTGTTAACAAAATGAATTTTATTCAAATGACGTCATCGAAATATGAGTCGTCTGCTTCTCTATGAGAAACAAATGAACATTTCATTCCTATCACTTATATTCCAGACTCCAGAGTAAATGATTTTGAGTGAAAAAACATTCAGCAATTCTTATACAACTCATCTTACAATCGTTGGATTTGTTTACATTCTGCATGCCATAATATGGCAATAAATTTAGGTTTCGTTGTAGGAATAATCGAACTTTAGTGATAATTTGAAATCAAAAATATTGTAATTGCTGTGGCACAGAATTAAATAAACAGATAATATAAAGACAAGAAAGATCAATCATGCTTAAAGCATTGATTATGAAACACTTTTCCTTCAATGCAATTTTATTTAAACATGTCTAAAATACAATACATTCCTCAGTAATATTTTAAAACTTATCACAATACTACATTAATTTATTATATTTGAAAACTTAAACCTTCATCGAAAAACATGAACTTCATTCAAATGACGGCATTGAAATATAAATTGCCTGGTTTAAACATCTCTAAAATGCGATACATTACTCGGTAGTAATTTTAGAATTATCATAATACTACGATAATTTATTATATTTGAAAACTTCATCGAAAACAACTGAAATTCATTCAAATGACGTCATAGAAGAAATAACACGCCTGGCTCTCTCTATAAAAGCAACATTTCATTCATTAACAATTTCCCATTCATTTCATTCATCACAATACTATAATAATTTATTTTATTTAAAAATTAAGACCATGGAGCTACAATTAATTAAACTCTATGCTTAAAACTTCATCTAAAAAAATCGTCCTTTTCTTTGTAAAATTAATGAATATTTCATTCATATCAGCTATGCAGACTCCATGAGCTAAATAATTTTGTGTTAAAGAAATACAGCAATTCTAATACAACTCATTCTACATATTTTGCTGTTTGCATTTTACAATAATAAGTGAAAAATAGGCTTCGTTGTAGAAATAATCAAATTTGGATGAGTATTTAAACTCAAATATATTGTAATTGCGTTGTTTTAGTATGTAGATGCACAGAATTTAAGCAAAAATAAAGTGGTTTTAGGACGAATACAACACTCAATATGAATTAAAAAGAACTTTAAAAATCACGATTTTGAGATAAGATGGATGCCATATTTTATTTTGAGGTGGGTCACGGGATCATATAAAGGGTGTAATTATTATTTTAACTTTTATTTAAAAAACTACTGAATATATTTCGCTGAATTTTTTTTATATATTTTATGGAACAATTTGAATATTACCTAAAATTTTCGAAGCAATTTGTGAATTTTAAATCCGCTTAAAATATGTTTGAAAAATTAGGTCCCATAGGGATCAATGTATTTCATTTTTTTCAACCCGGGTTCAATCCAAAACTAATTGGGTGATATTATTCATTTATATTCCCATTGGTCCTACAGACCGTCTGAACACCATACTAAAATTTCATTTTGATTAAGTCATTTTTACGGCAATTATCGTGCTAACGGACAGACAGACAGACAGAATGAACAAAGTCATAAACACTTTTCAACTTTGTTGTAAAGTGTTAATAAGAGAATATTGATGTCTAGCCAATATAAGACACAAAGAAGAGAAAGCATAAAAATTCAGCTAATCCAAACTTTTTAACAATACCATTAACTAAATATGCTGGATATTTGTATAATTTGGTCCTACCTTTTGCTGGTAATTTTTAGATTATTTATATGCATAGTATGAAATTGTTTATGTGATAATCTATAAATTCTAAAAAGTTGATTAAGGATAATATTTCTAAACAATTGAATCGAGTACCAGGAATTAAATGGTAATATTTTATTAATGTTGAAATTAATATTGTCTTTTTTATTATATAAATTAATAGCTATACCATTAGTAGGATCAATAATTATATTTAATTCCAAAAAATTAATATTATTACTAATAGTATCTTCATTAGAAATTAATTCCAAATTGTCGGGATAGAAATCTATATCTATGGCATAATTTTCAGTATATACTAAACATATCAGATCATCAACATATCCATAAAGTTGGCTCACTCCAGCTAATTTCTTTTTTATAAATTTCTTGAAATAACTTGCAAAGGAAAATCGTAAAAATATACAGGTTTTTTTTCCCCATTCGAACTATTAAAGTTGACCTAAAAATATCAAATAAGAATATTATTAGAAATTTAAGTTGAGCCTTCACAGATTTTTACAGATAATATTTTACATGAAATAAGGGCGAAAATATCGGTTAAAGAAGAATTCATTACTAAATTCCTTTCTCGTTTGCGCGTTTGGAATCCAAGTGTAAATTAGCCACACGTTTCGTATTTCTTAAAGATTGTGGAGAGGGGTAGGGGAGAGTGAAAGAGAAACGCCAGTAACAATAAAATCCGGAGGGGCTTTTATTTTTGCCAATAAAAAGGGCGAGAAACACCTGCTACACCCGGTGAGTTCGGCATTTTGGAGTTCGATCAGGTATTAGACGAAATTTCTGTGAGATTGCGACATTGGCAGATGGGGGAGGGGTGGGGGTGGGAGGTATATCCGGAATGATTGGTTCCATTTCGATAGTTTTGAACGTTCTTTATTTTGCTTCGAGTCTACTCGTAATTAGAGGCCAGGATTTTACTGCATTTGATTAATTTTGCATTTCTTATATTTAAATACAATGGCTAAAGATCAGTTGTATTCACAGGTGCGAAGAGTGTTAGATACAGTGGCTAGTTTTCGATGGATTTACACGTTTTGGGTGCGAGAGAGAGAGAGAGAGAGAGAGAGAGAGGTCTTAAAACATATATTGACATCAAAAGATGCAGTGATCTCGAAACCGAAAATTTTGGTGAAAATAATACTTTCTCTTTACTATATTCTTTAATATGAGAAATTGAAAATTAATCTAAATTTTTAGGTGTTAGTTTACTTGCTTTTGATAAGCTTAAATATTAGTTTTGACTATGTATCCAATTTTATAATCCTTTTGTTGTTTAATAAAAATTAAAATATTACAGAGTATAAAGAAGAGAGAGGGGAGAGAGAGAAAGCTTTAGCTCTAAATCTAATTCACGAATTCCTAATTAAAATTATTATTCATTTCTTCCATTATTATTTTCTTCAATATTATTCTTATTCTTTTTTTAGTCTTTTTCTTGGCCTTTTCTTAGTCTAATCTTTTGTTAGCCTTCCTAGTCTTCAATATTATTCTTATTCTTTTCTTTTCTTCACTCTTATTCTTTTATTAGTCTTATTCTTTTAAATCTTATTCTTTTCTTTTCTTCAATTGCTTGGGAAAATGCTATTTTCCCACACAGGGCAAATTTTCTATTTGTCCTATATAAGTATATAATTATATACATGCATTTTTAAATAATATATATATATATATATATATATATATATATATACAAGGTAGGATCAAAAAGTTCGGAGACTGTGCTGATATCTCCAACCCTGATTGAAGAAGAGGGGAACTATTTTACCGTGGCGTAGAGGCACATGTGACGCGGGATGTGAAAAGGAAGAAGCAGGTCCGCAGTGCAGGGTTTTTCCAGACAATGCGTGTCAGTGAACTGTAGTCGTTCGCGTTCGTCGAAAACAGAAATGGCATTTGAAGAACAACGTGTGAATATCAAATTCTGCCAGCGTTTGGGGAAATCGCAGCATTTGACGATTTCCCCAAACGCTGGCAGAATTTGATACTCGCACGTTGCTCTTCAAACGCCATTTCCTTTTTCGACGAACGCGAACGACTATAGTTCACTGACACACATTGTCTGGAAAACATCTGCTTCTTCATTTTCACATCTCATATATATATATATATATATATATATATATATAAAGTGTGTGTGTGTGCATATAGATATTGCAATTTGGACTGCATACAGACTACATTAATTATATTACATTTTTACTACATTATACAGCATTTCTTAACATTTAGCGCTAGGTAACATAAAATGATTCCGGGGAGGGGGAGGGCGTATGCCTGAAAGAAATGTTTATATTATCGACCACGGGGCAGAACCCATATTGCGGGAAATTTGATCCCCTCCACCCCATCGAGGGCGGAGAGAAAACGGATAAGTTTTCTCTCTAAGTCTCTTCAGACCCTCCAGAAACCCCATGGTGACTTAAAAGGCTGGCTCTTGGAACATTTATAGTATCAACCAAAAAGCTTCTAACGGAACCAGGGCCAGATTTTTGGATTTTTATCCTGGAAGCGGACAAAATGGAGCGCGGTGGAGTCCAAAAGTCTTTGTAGTTGCCTCCAGAACCCTTCGTTGACCTAGAAGGCGGAAACGTTGCACAATTATAGTATTGACCACAGGACAGAATCAAACCGAGTCATTTTTCTAATAAAACGATTGTTTTCGAAGCTAACCATCATGTATTGTTAAATATCAAAAATTTTGTTAAAAATTAACAGGCATGTGGCTCCACTCGACTTTCTTATACAATAATTTTCACTTTCTCTAAATAAAATACACACAGCTAGTGATTTTTTATTTCAAATTTTATAAAACATTTTGGAAAAGTCTGTAATGTTGGTTCAAGCGGTCGCAATATGTTACCCTTCATTTTAAATATGCATTTATAGCATGTTACCCTTCATTTTAAAGGACTATAAAAAAGCTTTAGATTGATATCAATGTTGACAAAGCACATCTCTGGGGAATATAACTACATCCCCCGAGAGGGACTAATTACGTCGCGAACACAAAAATTATATCGTGGCTATTTTTACCCGAATTGTGATTGAAACTATTAGGTTTTGTGATTATTGATTAATAATATAAACACCTTGATTTATCTGTCTATCTATCTATCTCTGGATAACGCTACTGCAAAATGCTGTCAAACGTGTTTCAATCACGGATAAACATTTCATGAACTCTGGAGCTTTACGAGCGTATGACATCAGATACTGAAAGTGAGTCCATGATGTGGGCGGCCCATTCCCTACATAATGCAATGGCTATATTTCTTCCACAGCGAAAAACTGCGATGTAACCATGGAGCTTTTTACGTAGCGTATGGCATCAGATACTGAAAGTGAGTCCATGATGTTCTTTTATTACTTATCATTTAATAAATTTTAAGATTCAACTCGGTAAACAAACTCAACAAAAGTAGGAAACTTTCTTGTGTGATTTTTGTTTATTACTTATAGAATAGAATGCCCGCAGGTCTCACTTGTTCATAAATAACCCCTTTTATGCATTCTTATGTCACATTTTATCCTATGCTGCCATGTTACGAAAATATAAAATTTCGAAGTTTTCACTCGAATTTTAAAAAAGTTGGCCTAGTTCTAGATTTTTCGATAATAAATTCGAATATAAGCAAAATTTCTTGAAAATCTATTGATATTTGTGGCAGTACACAAGAAATTGACCACAGACAGACGGCCACCACCTTAAAAATAGTCAAAACTTGTCCAGGAGTGCCTAAAATTTTGACTATCCAAATCTCGAAATCGAAAATTTTCGTGAAAATAGTACTTTCTCTAAACTATATTCTATCTATAGCCCGAGAAAGTAAAAATGAAGCTAAATTTTTAAGTGTTAGTCTCCTTGCTTGATAAGCTTAAATACCAGTTTTAAATATGCATTCATTTTTATAATAATTTTGTACGGTAAAATTAAGAAAATATCGATTATAACAAAAAATACAATTTAAAAAAATTAGAAAAAAAAAATAGTTTGTAGAGATAGAAATGTGATGTTCGTATCAAATATCTGTTTCAGTCAAGTGACCGGGTCAATTAACCAGTGAATCTAATAAGCGGTGGCGACTATACACTTTCAAAAACCTGCACGCTAAAGGCGCCAAATGCGGCAACCCTTCACCGGGGCGTCAGCTGGCTTGGGGCACACTCTTCCTTTCAAACGGCGACTTAATTAAAACACCGCTGGCAACACGGGGGCGCTAATTCCAGCACTTCACTTCACTTGATCCATTACCGACGGAAAGAGAAATGAAGGGGGGGGGGGACATAAATTTCCCGCGCGCGGAATTTCTCATTTTTTGAAAATTTTCCCCAGAAAATTAAAATCCCGAGGTGCAGGAAATGTTATAAAAAAAGAGGGAGAGGCTGTGTAAAAAAAAAAAAAAAAAAAAAAAAAAAATTTCTGTAAAATAACCGATTTGATGTTGTGTGCGATGGTTTTTCTTGATTTTATCATTCATAATCAACCACACGTGCTGTATTTCGCATGGAGGTAATACGACACGCTATCTTGCAAGCACAGAAATTTAAGAGCCTTTGTGCGGATTTAATTTATTTTAAAAATTTCCATTTCTGGGGTGGCAGCGGTTTGTTTTCCTTAATTTAAGACGGAATGGAATGTGTTTCTGGGTGTGCGGATTAAATCAGCTTTGGCGAAAATTGGAGAAGAGAGAGGCATGCATGCCTTGTGCGAAAGATTTTACTTAATATTGCATGCACACGCTTATGTGAGGTTTTGCTGACTTTTAAGTTCTCAGGGAGTTACAAGTTAGTTTTGGTTTGCCCTGTTTTCATCTCATTTTTTAAATGTATTTACTTTCTCATACTACTGTTTAGAGAAAGTATTGTTTTTCCCGAAAATTTCTGAATTCAATATTTTGACGAGGAAGGTCGTTTTAAGTCTTCCTGAACCAGTTTCGAACCGTTTTGGAAAAATGCCCAAAGCCGCCCGTAAGAGGAGTGAGGGTGATGGATACAATTCGAGTAAGGAAGGGGGGGCGGGCGTGCGTGGCGCACGGACAACCAATTTTTTATTTTAATGCAGGGGAAGACATGAAAAATTCAGAAGAAGGGGAAAACACGTATGGAGGGAGGGTCCTTGATAATTGTTTATTGGGGGCCAACAATTTGTGTGGGCGGCCCTGACATACCCGTGTGTGTGTGTGAGAGAGAGAGAGAGGGGAGAGAGAGGGGAGAGAGAGGAAGAGAGAGACAGTGAAATAGAGGGAGAGTGAGACAATGAGAGTGAGAGTGAAAGAGAGAGGGTGTGAAAGAGAGAGAGAGTGAAAGAGAGAGAGTGAAAGAGAGAGAGTGAAAGAGAGAGAGAATGAAAGAGAGCGAGAGTGAAAGAGAGAGAGTGAAAGAGAGAGAGAGGAAAAAAGAGATAGATAGAGATATATAGTTAGAGAGAGGGGAGAGAGAGGGAAGAGAGAGGAGAGAAAGGAGAGGGGAGAGAGAGAGTGTGAACGTGATCAGGCATTTAAAAGGCTACCAAATTTTCGAATGTTGTTTAAAATAAAAAATTATAACGAAAAAAGTAGAATAATACATAATGTTTTATTAGAAATTGAACGACGTATGATCCCGTTCTCGAGACATTCATGTTTTTCAAATTAATGTATTAAAGACGTTATATAAAATTAACAAAATATATGTATTATTATGCGATGAATAACATCATTCACGTGGATCTAGCATGTTCTACACACGATGAAAGATACGTTTTGCATTTTGATGCCAATAAATTCGTCGACTATCGGCGCGTGTTTCTTCGAAATTCGATTTCTAATTCATAAATGAACAAAGCGTTTTCTGGTTGATTTTCCCCTATAAATCGTCTGGTAGGATTATTGTACTTGTGATTATGACCACTTTGTATTGCAGTAGCATCACCAGAAAATTGTTTTGGAGGAGTGGGTAACACAAACTATTTTGTTTTTCATTTCTCCGTATATCATTTCTTCTGAATTTTATGAATTCAATTTGTTCTTGGGGTGGGTATGACCGCGAAATTCCCCCACTTGGCGACGCCACTGCTGAATAGTATACGAGAGAAATTGATAATTTGATCTATGATATATGGATGTTAATAGTTTCAAAACAGCTTATAATTATACAGAGAAGCCAAGTTGGTCAATTTAAAATATCTTGTCTCAGCGTAAAAAAGCAATACTCTGTAGTTATATTCATTTGAACCCACGTATCGATTTTTCAAATTTTTTCTTGTAAAATTTGAAAAAAAAAATGAATTCTGGTATGAGAACGTCAAGTTGAGCCATACTTCAATTAATTTAATACAGTTTTTGATCCAATTTGTAACGTCAGAAATGGCGTTACTCTTCAAACACAGAAATTGTCTGCTAATTATTCTTCTGAACAAATAATTGAAAATATTTTTTTATTATTAATGATTGGTTTTTAGATTACAATGTCAGAAAACGGTGAAAATAAGGCAACATACAGATATCGGAGATGAAATATTGAGTTGCATACCGCAATTTCCATATTATCAGCACTATAATATGTGCGCCATTTTTATGTTTTAATTTGAAACAATTTTTGATATTTATAATTTTCATTAATCGTTATTAGGTGTCAAATTTAATGTATTAATATTAATAGTGGACATAATTCACATTCACAATGGTTCCAAGAATTTCCCAACACGGTTTACTTCGAGTGATAGAGGAAGAAAAACCAGCTGATTCCACCACAATTTAATGTAGTACTTTAAAATTTGAATGATCGAAGGAGGTAACATCTTGTGGATGAATTGTCGAATGAAAAATCGATTCGTTAATCGATTAAAACCGTACTTTCCTTGGAAAGAGTACCCATGAATAATTTAAGTGTTCGGTCCCAATTGTGGAACCCGGGCACCATTGGCTGTGTGAACGCGGCCAACTGTTGTCCAGAGGCAGTGAGATCGTTACTTCGCGCCCCGGCTGTCCTCCAATCAGGAAAGGGGAAAAAGGGATTTTCGAAATCATCTCAGAAAAGTTTTGTGTTGTTAGGAGGCAATATTGGGTAATTTCCCCTCCCGGATATGATTGATATGAAGAACTTGATTATTGTACATACTCATACATGTGTGTGTACTTTTGCTTTCCCGATGAAGCGGGAAATTTGCTATGAAGTAATGAAATTTAAGTTTTGATACGTGGGGGTTTCCAGCGCCAAATATTTTCAGATTGTTTTATGTTGATATTTTTACTTTCTCTGTAATACATGATAATGTATGGGGAAAGTATCGGAATCATGCCGAAAATCGCAACTCGAGTTTTCGACGGATCTACGCATTTCGAGGCCTCTCTAGAATACGAAAAAACTATTTTTAGTGTGACGTCTGTGTGTATGTCTGTGCGTCTGCGTGTCTGTCTGTGTGCCTGTTTGTCTGTCTGTGAAGATTTTGTATCCACTCAAACTAAAAAACTAATGGACCGAATTTCATAAAATTTGGTAGGTAAGTCACTTGTGGGCGAATCTGGTGCTGATTAGTTTAGGGTACGAATCGGGATAAAAGAACCCGCCTTTTTTTGCGAAATGGCCCACAAAAGGCTGTATCCACTCTAGATGAAAAACTAATGGACCGAATTTCACAAAATTTGGTAGATATGTCTATTGTGGGTTACCCTAGTGCTGATTAGATTTTGGCGCGATTCGGAAAACAATAACCTGCGTCTTTTTGCAAAATCGCCCGCAAAAATCGTCAAAATCTGAAATAAAAACTACGTATGCTTAAATATATCCATCAAATGCTTGTTTTATACGTAACTTTTAACGATGAAAGGAATAAGATCAACCCCATTGCACTAGAGCTAGCCGTTCTCGAGATATTTTAGTTTTTTTGTATTTTCTCCACGCCACCTTTGAAAATAAATCCAGCTACCAAATGAAAACGAAAATTAAATTAAAAGTGAATTAAATTTAATTAAAATAAAGACAACGTGGATATAAGTCTGCAGGGAAAGTCATGTGCTGCCCACTTCAGATTTTTATTACTATAAAATATAGAATAAAGTATAGAGAAAATGTATAGAGAACAAATATGTAGAAAATAAAAAGTATATAAAGTATAAAGAAATAATGTAGAATATAGTATAGAATAAGTATTGTTTTCAATGTATCACATCTCTAAAATGCGATACATTCAGCGCTGATATATTTTAAATTATCACAGTACTACAATAATTTATTACATTTGAAAACTTAAAATTTCATCGAAAAAAATGAACTTTATTCAAATGACGTCATCTAAATATCAATCGTCTGACTCTCTATGTAAAAGCAATGAAAATTTC
The DNA here is from genome assembly GCA_951213105.1 of Amaurobius ferox. Lineage (NCBI taxonomy): Eukaryota > Metazoa > Arthropoda > Arachnida > Araneae > Amaurobiidae > Amaurobius > Amaurobius ferox. Next base: position 105,909,975 of record OX578152.1, on the reverse strand, counting down.
ATTCATATCACTTTTATTCCAGACTCCAGAGCTAAATAATTTTGCGTGAAAATAATGCAGCAATTCTTATACACCTCATCTTACACCTTACACCTTTCTGGTAGGTCGGACGGTCTGGGTTTCAACAACAACAACACCTCATCCTACAATTACTTGTTTACATTCTGAATCCATTAAAATTAGGCTTTGTTGTAGAAAGAATCAAAGTTTGATGATCATTTAAACTCAAAAATATTGTAATTGCGTTGGCGCAGAATAAAGATGCATAGAAAATATGCAAAAATAAAGCGGTTTTAGGACGGATGCAACACTAAATATGAATTTAAAAGAACTTGAAAAATCACGATTTTTACCCTGGGAAAAGAGATGGATGCCATGTTTTAGTTTAAAGTGGGTCACGTGATTTCTTCATATTATATGGGTGTAATTATCGTTTTAATTTTAATGTAAAAAACTACTGAATATATTTTGCCGAAATTTGTTTTACATAATTTAAGGGGTAATTTGAATTTTTCCTGAATTTTTCGAAGCAATTTGTGAATTTTAACTTCGTTTAAAAAAATTTTTGAAAAATTTGGTCTCATTGGGTTCAATCTATTGCATTATCCACTTTCCAGCTATGTTGTAAAGTGTTTATGAGAAAGTTGAGGTAAGCCACACACCAGTTAATTATACGGAGAAGTCCGCAATTTTTACTACCTTATACCATACTGTTTAGAAGAAACATTTACTTTTCAGAAATTTTTAAAAGTGAGAATTTGACGGATAAGGACATTTTTATAGACTTTCTCAATCTACTTCGAACCCATTTGGAAAGTTAGAATGTCTGCGCGTGTGTGTGTGTGTGTTATGAATATATCTATAAAAATGTAAAATAATTTTAGTTGAACATGAAATTAATTTATCTTTTCTTCTTTTGTAGGTAAGTCCTCACTTTTCCCTATACTATCCTGTGAATTCTCGATAAAGATTTGAAATTTCTATATTGTATGCGTTCCGACTTCACCGACAGTGTTCATGGTATGTGAAAAGTTTAGATTAAAATAGAATGATTTCCTTTTAAATAGTAAATCTACTCATTACAAAATCTGATGTGGGCAGCGCATAACTTTCCTTATATAATGCAATGAATTGACTACTTTTACAGCAAAATATCGCTTGTTCTTATAGTAGATACTTATATTCTTTTCAAGATATTGAATTTTCATCAATGAGTCGTCATTTTCATTGATTTAGCGTCATTTTTATCAATTTGGCGAGATTTTTGTTAATTTAGCAAAAATTAAAAAGTCGCTAAGTTGGCGACATTCCGCCAAATTCGCCGCCAAACGTTATGGAAGGAGAAATAAGTTATTCTTATAGCAGATAAATGACTATTGGCATTCAAATACAAAAGTATTACTCAAAGTATCTTTTCTCATGAATGGAACGAGCGAGATCCACGAAAATGATGTCATCCAATTTATCGCATGATATTACATATGAAAAGTGAACATGTTCTTCAACAGTTAATATATATTTTTTAATTTATGGGATTTTTGATAAATTTATTTGAAAAATCTGCAATATCTCGAGAACGGTCCATGCTATCGTTCTAAAGTTTATGTCAATCGTTTTCTAAGGAAAAATTACATAAGAAATGTCAATTCGCGTAAATATATTAAAGGTTTTGAATTTTTAATGATTTTTTCAAAATTTCACTCGAAAATTTAGGTGGGTTCTGAACATTCGATTGCGTTTAAAAACAAGCTTCCAGTATTCACGGATTCTGATTTTTGTACCAAATTTCATTCGAATCGCTCCATTCGTTCGTGAGATATCGTTTCCACAGACTCACTGACACACACACACACAGACATCAACTCAAAAGTGTTCGATTCGTAATCAGGGATGCTTGAAACGTGCTCTCCCGTCGAAAACTCGAATTCGAATTTTCGACCCCGTTACAATACTTTCCTTATACATTATGTATATAAGGAAAGTAAAATTATCTGGGAATATTTAGTTTCTCTTGAATAAGGTACGATTATTTCTAGCTGAAAATTGGTAACTGTAACAGTTACATGCACAGTTAACGTGGCATTTCAGCTGACATGCCATTAGAGTGAACATGCCATTGCAGTTTACATGCCATTGATTATAGTTAATTGTTATTCCATGCTGATGAGCGCATTATAAGCTAGAAACAGGTCAATTTATACTGTTATCTGCAATGCAAATGCTTTATTTATTTTGGGGAACGCCCTTTTCTGGCGGGTTCTTGTGATTTTGAACTTGCTCTTAACAGTTTCGTGTAGCTAAATGGTACTGAGATAATTGTATACGAATTTTATGCCGGCTACCAGGAAGAGCTGAAATTGTTAGTTTCCATAGAAGTTAGCAAAATTGCGGCAAATTGCAAGTTTTCTTACTGCCTTTTCAGTTAACGTTATTCTGTAGCTAAAATGTGAATTCACCAACTTGGCAGTGCGGGTTTTGATCCTGGAGTCAAAGCATGGTTGATCAGTATCATAGTATTGAGCTAAAGACGCCTCCAGCTCAAGGCATTTTATACTGCCTATGAGCGTTTGCTACAATTCTATGCTGATGAGCGCATTATAAGCGCGAAACTGATATATGTATGCTGTTATCTGCAATGGGGTGTGTCTTCCTTAACTTAAATAGTATTGAAAAGCGTCTGATTGTGTGTCATTCCAAGGATTTAAAACGTGAATTCTAGGTATAGAAAGAAGAGGTTTATCTTAAATGGAAGGTACAGGTATGAGAATGAAAGATATAATACTGTAAATTTAAAAATTTGAATAGATTTTTAATTATTTCTCAACAATTTAAATTTCTCAACAATTCGTAACTGCCGTAATATCGGGATGTTTTGGGATCAAAAACGCGAATTTTTGCGCGAAAGTGTGGTTTATCTTAAACAGTTGTGTAAACAGTATTAAACGCGGCTAAGTGACCCTTAAGAGCCCAAGAAACATAGAAATCCTGGGATATTTGAGATACCTGGAACAATCAAATTTTCCCTCTAAAATTTTTCGAAAAATAAAAGTATTTTATTGTTATATTACAACAATTATACATTTTATGTTTGTTGACAAAAATTTACGTAAAACCAGGGGAGCTTCAAATATAGAAAGAGCAAAAGAGAAAAAAGGTAAATTGAAGAAATTACCCAAACTTTCAATTTTTTTCACTTATAAAAATACCCATATAAATCATCATCTAAGCTCTATCTATAGCCAATCTTGAGAAATAGATATTATAAGGAAATTTTTTGAACCAGAAATGGAAAAAGAACCGAAAATGGAAACCCTTAATAAATTTTTAACTCCTTTAAACTTTGAGGCCGAATCAATCTAAATTATTATCTAAGCTTTTTCTACAGCCAATCTTGAAAATAGATGTTTCAAGTAAAATGTAATTTTTACTTTCCCTGCAATACATGGTAATGTATAGGGAAAGTATTGGAATCATGTCGAAAATCGCAACTCGAGTTTTCGACGGATCTACACGTTTCAAGACCTCTAGAATACGAAAAAACCATTTTTAGCGTGACGTCTGTGTGTGTGTCTGTCTGTCTGTGTGTCTGTCTGTCTGTGTGTCTGTCTGTCTGTGTGTCTGTCTGTGCAGATTTTGTATCCACTCTAACTAAAAAACTAATGGACCGAATTTTACAAAATTTTGTAGGTAAGTCACTTGTGGGCGGGGCTGGTGCTGATTAGTTTTGGGTACGATTCGGAATAAAAGAACCCGCCTTTTTTGTGAAATGGCCCGCAAAAGTTTGTATCCACTGTAGCTGAAAAACTAATGGACCGAATTTCACAAAATTCGGTAGATGAGTCAGGTATAGGTCACCCTGGTGCTGATTAGATTTTGGTACGATTCAGAAAAAAATAACCTGCCTTTTTTTGCAAAATGGCCCGTAAAAATTGCCAAAATCTAAAATAAAAAACTGGGTATACTCAAATATATCCATTAAATGCTGATTTAATACGTAATTTTTAACGACGAAAAGAATAAGACCAACCCCATTACACTAGGACTAGCCGTTCTCGAGATATTTTATTTTTTCGTACTTTCCCTACGTCACCTTTGAAAATAAGTCCGGTTATCGAATGAGAACGAAATTGAATTAAAAGTGAAATAAATTTAATTAAAATAAAGAGAACGCTAATATAAGTCTGCAGGGAAAGTCATGTGCTGCTCACATCAGATTTTTACTTTCCCTGCAATACATGGTAATGTATAGGGAAAGTATTGGAATCATGCCGAAAATCACAACTCGAGTTTTCGACGGATTTACACGTTTCGAGACCTCTAGAATACGAAAAAACCATTTTTAGCGTGACGTCTGTGTGTGTGTCTGTCTGTCTGTGTGTCTGCGTGTCTGTCTGTCTGTGTGTCTGTGTGTCTGTCTGTCTGTGTGTCTGTCTGTGCAGATTTTGTATCCACTCTAACTAAAAAACTAATGGACCGAATTTCACAAAATTCGGTAGATGAGTCACTTGTGAGTCATCCTGATGCTGATTAGATTTTGGTACGATTCGGAAAAAAATAACCTGCCTTTTTCTGCAAAATGACCCGCAAAAATCGTCAAAATCTAAACTAAAGAACTACGTATTTTCAAATATATCCATTAAATGCTTGTTTAATACGTAATTTTTAACGAAGAAAAGAATAAGATCAACCCCATTACACTAGGCCTAGCCGTTCTCGAGATATTTTAGTTTTTCGTATTTTCTCTACGCCACCTTTGAAAATAAGTCCGGTTACCGAATGAGAAAGAAAATTGAATTAAAAGTGAAATAAATTTAATTAAAATAAACAGAACGTGGATATAAGTCTGCAGGGAAAGTCATGTGCTGCCCACATCAGATTTTTTTAACCGGAACTGGAAAAATAACGGAGTGGAAATCTTTAGTGAACTTTTTACAGAATTTTATGCTAAATCCGTATCAATATTGGTCCAATATTGGACCAATATTAAATGCTACCATATATATATATATATATATATATATATATATATATATATATATATATATATATATATATATATATATATATATATATATATATGTAATAGTTGTAGAAATCATGCAAAGATAATCCAGGGAAGATACATTTTAGTTACAAAAATCTATTTTATTAGGTTGACATCTTAAAATATAGATTTGTACATTGCCGAACTTCTCGTCGGCGACCAACTCGCAAGAAATCTCAATGCAGTTTGAATAAGTTCACACAAGTTACAGTGGCCAACGGCCGTACCGTGCTGAAAACACCGGTTCTCGTTAGATCACCGAAGTGAAGCAGCATCGGGCGCGGTTAGTACTTGGTGGGTGACCACCTCGGAACGCCGCGTGCTGTTGGCCATCTCGGGTGCGGTATCCCCGTGGTTTGCGCGCTAGATTTGCACGCTGCCACAAATGCCGCCGTGTTCATGCGGAGTACGATCACGTTAAACATGTGGGTCCGTAAGTCCTTCCGAGAGGTTGGTGGTAGGGGAAGGAGGGTACGGTCCCTGTGGATGCCTCCCCCACTGGGTTCCGGTCTAAATTGGGTGGCACTTCCCGGCCGTCCATACAGTTACCTTACACCTTTCTGGTAGGTCGGACGGTCTGGGTCTCAACAACAACACAAGTTACAGTTATGGCAGAGGGGGGGGGGGATTTGGTGACGAAGTGGAAAACATGCTGTCTTCGCGTTTTTAATGCTTCAAATATGTGATGGAGATGCAGTTTCAAATGAGGAAGTTTATGTTTAGGTTAAGATTAGTGACCATATATGGTATGGTAGAGTAAAAGAGGAAGTACGGGCGGACTTTTTTAATATTAACAGCCTGTGATAGAATTTAATATAGTTGCAATACGTGTGTGACATGAAATAGGAATTTGGTTTAAGAATTATGTAAGAAAAGGGCGCTTTATGGAGGAAAGCTTAAAATTTCTGTATCATATATATTATCATAACTATTAGGAACTGTACTCCCCATTATGGACAGCTGATTCTCTTGAAATTTTCAGTAACATGCTTGCAAATGTTTTACAGTGTAATACAAAGATCTGTTAAATTTATTTAAACCTCGTAATATGGCGGGTTAGTTAGAGCATATAAGAAACGCTTAAATTAGTTTCTTCCCATCAGAGTTTCCAATGTTCCCAAAATTCCTGGTTTAATCCCGCTTCTCAAAATTTCCGGGTTTTCTTTAAAACTTCTGAGCTCGCATATATTTATTATATTGCAATGCAAATATTCTTCAAAATTTTGTAATTTGATTTAAAACTTTGTCGATGAATATTACATAAAGTAAAACAGAGCAAGGAAAGCAATAGATTGATCACTAATTCATTAATCGATTATTTTATCTTCGAGGGCAGAGACTTAGACTGGATAAAAGTGTAGGCTTCGAACAGTGGCGTGTGTGCATGGCATTCAGGCGTATTTCATAAAATTCGGTGTGCGAAAATCGCCACGTGCTGTCCGGAGAAATCGTTATCGTGAACTTGTTTCTGAGGCAGGGATTACGAACTTGGAAAGGGATTTTCGGATAGGGAAAAATAATTTTTTAAGAACCGGCGCAACTTTGTTTTAATGAAAGTGGGAAAAATATAAAATCGAATGAAGAATTTTGAAAATTGATTTGGAAATGTAATTAAAAATTTCAAATCTTTAATATTTTTTTTCTTTATTATTTACTTTCCCTACGATACATTGTGGGTAAAAGGAAATGTTTGGAAAGGGATTTTTGGATAGGGAAAAATGTTTTTTTAAAAACCTGAGTAGCTCTATTTTAATGAAAGTGGCAAATATATAAAATCGAATGAAGAATTTTGAAAATTGATTTGGAAATGTAATTAAAACTTTAAAATTTGTTAAGATTTTTTTTTTTAATTATTTACTTTCCTTACGATATATTGTGGGTTAAATGGAATGTATGCCAAAAATCCAAATCATGGATTTCGATGGATTACGAACTTGGTATGTACTGCTTGTACTTTAATGTACTGTTTGTTCAAAATGCCCTCCATGAGCAAATGCACGATTGAGTTCGAGAAAGAATATTGCTGCGTACTTTCACAAGCATTGCAGATATCACCGTGTATCTCCAATGATACTATGTTTTGACAGGTATTTATACTAATTAGATAGCTCTTTACCACTTTGTAATTGTTTTTTTTTCTTCTTCTTCGACGTAGACCGTCCGACCTAACCGAAGGTGTAAGGTATTGTTTGGACGACTGGAAGATGCCACCCAATTTAGGTCGTAACCCAGTGGGTGCGACATCCACAGGGGTTGTACGATCCTTCCCCTACCACCAACAATTTGGGCAGAGCCGAGAACCGAACTCGAGTCCGAGTGCAACCCCCGCGTGCTAACCACTGGGATGTCCCCCTTTAACTGTCATTTTTCATCTATATCGCTTTGTTGTCAAGTTTGCTATCACAACTTTTAAAATTCTCCGTCAAAGGCTCTGCAATCACTTTTATTCGAACGCTCATGTTCCCTTTTCTATAGGTAGACTAAAGATGTGCACTCATGAACATTTCCTTACAAATTTATCGTGGTGCTTAAAGACTTTTCCTAGAGATATTGCATAAATTTCCACGCATACTATGCTGTCCCCTTGTTTCTGAGAATTGTAACCTGAAAGTCATAACGCTAACTATTGTGCCACTGGTTGATCAGTATGTCCATGTCGGATACAATTACGTAGTATACCGAACAATTCCAGCTACTGTAAAGTGCTGCAAAGTAAGAGCGCAAATAAAGTGAGATTACTCTAAAAACTGAAGCATCAGCGGTTTACGAACAATGTTTGACGTAGCTGAATACACAAATGACCAAGTACGGATCAGTGGAACACCTGCCATTATTCCGATGCGAAATTTATTTGTGTCCTCTGAACTCGTTATATCTCCTAACAGAGAGAACAGGCTGGATACTTCCAATGCTTGGAGCATGATATAGGAGGGTAATATAGGTGCAGAATATGCAAATACTTACAGCATAATATAGTAGGTTAGTATATAAATATGTTGTTTAGGATATACGCTTGCAGTAAAGATACCTGACAGTATCAAGGACATTGTATGAACTGTATAAGTCTCCACTAAAGTATTTAGTTAATCCATTAATGATTAAAAACGAACAATTTTATGATAGTTTGAAATCAAACCAATGAATTTTTAAAATAAATATTTAATATTTTTCTCATATTAAATTTGACCATATGTCAATAAAATAAATTATTCTAAAGTGACAATTTTATGATGGTTTGCAATTAAGTCAATGAATTAAAAAAAATATTCAAAATTCTTCTCTCTAATACTCGTATTTCAATGTAAGTCTAAACTAACAAATTTATAAATATTACTCAATGTTAATCAATATTAGCCTAAATTAACAATTTTATTATAGTTTGTATTCAAATCAATGGAGTATTAATATATATATTCAAAATTCTTTTCATATTTTCCCTACGTCAACAAAATAAGTTATTTTAAAGTAACAATTTTATGATGGTTTGTATATAAATCGATAGATTTCTGAAATAAGTATTCAAAATTTTTTTCATAGTTTTCCATATTTCAGTAAAAGAAATTATTTTAAAGTAATAATTTTATGATAGTGTGTATTCAATACTCCACATTTTAATAAAATGTTATTCTAAACCAACAATGTTTGAATACAAATCAATCGATTTCTAAAATGAATATTCAAAGTTATTCTTCATATTTCAATTAAAGAAGTTATTATAAATTGATATATATTTAAAAACGATTTTGTTATCATGATCAACATCTAGTTCAGCGATCTCCAAAGTCGGGTACGTTAGTTGATACTTTGGGTACGCCAACAACATTTAATATTTTCTTTTGTATTTTTTCCCTTAAGACATGTATAGTATTGCCAAAGAAATAATAAGAAAATTAATTAAAGAATAACAAATACTAACTTGTATCTTTAAATTCATGAATATAATAATAATGTTATTTTATATGAATATTATTTTACGTGAACGCCCGTTTAGAACAATATATATAAACACCAGCTGTGAGGTGGCTTGTCAAGACTTGAAAGGAGAAAACCGATTTTCAAGTCCTGACATGGCCACTATACAGCTGGTGTTTTTCTCCTCATACACACTTTATTGCAGTTCTCTTTTGGATGGTTTGAATTACTTCTTTTTATTCTTACATTCATTGGATTATTGCTTTCTTAGTCTGGGATTCGGTTTTTTCCCCTTGGACACTGTCGATTGTTGTTTCGGGCGTGCAGTGTTTCTGGGAGTGTTTTCTAGGATTAAAAGCTAGCTTCCAACCAGAAAAAGGGGTCATAATCTCCTTTGACCTTTCTGCAACCCCGTAAATCCACTCATCCTCTCTTTTTTTTATAATACTTATTTCAAGACTTAGATAGAGCAGCAATTGCGCGTTACTATTTCTTGAACCTTTGTCTTATTTTTAGGATTGTATATATATATATATATATATATATATATATATTGAGTATGATTTCAGTTATATTTTAATATTTCTTATATTCACGTTATATATTCATATTATATATATATATAATAATAATAGTTTGAAAGTCCAAAGATATATATATATATATATATATATATATATTAGAAAGAAGTAATAATAAAAATAATTAATTCAAGTAATCGTGAAATATTAACATCATCAACCATAGAAGCAAAACCACGGCCATAATGCCGATAATAGAAAAGATCAGCACGGGCCCAAATTCGAAGATTAAAAAGAATGAAATTCATCTTCAGGTCTGGGTATTTAATTCTAGTTAACCCAAACAAATGCCTGTTCTGAATATATATATATATATATATATATATATATATATATATATATATTCAGCATATATACAGAGTAGGTATTAGGAGTACACGACCGAAAAAGATTAAAAACCACTGATCTAAGTATATATAGAACTCTATAAATAGACAGTCATGCTTTTCCCAGGATTTTCAAGTTAGCCTTTCCGAAAGCATAGCAAATTTTCATATAACGTAACTCTTGACGTAGCTATTATACTCATGACATAGCTACTATAGTAAGGGCTTAGTTACTATAAAGGTAAATTGTGCAACCATGCTTTATATATAGACTAGCAGATATTCCCAGCCTTGCTTGAGATTTAAAATATATATATTGAGGATTAATATATATATATATATATATATATATGTATATATATATATATATATATATATATATATATATATATATATATATATATATATATATATAAAATATAAATATATAGAAATTGAAAAATCGGAAATAAAGATGTTTTAGTAACTTTTGCGCAAGGCAGCAGAGGGTACCAAACACTGTATATATAGAAAAATAGAAATATTTGACGAGCTCGTTGAACTGGGGAGTAAGGTCACAACCCCTTACCGCCATAATGTAAGCTTTTTGCCGAGCCTTCCTTCCTTTTTACATGTTTTTTTCACTTTGTATATTTCTATTTTTCTATATATATATATATATATATATATATATATCTCTCTCTCTCTCTATATATATATATATATATATATATATATATATAGATAGATAGATAGATATAGATATATATTAATATATTTATATATATATAATTGATTAATTAAACTTAAAATATAATTAATAGACAATAGGAGATATTGTAAAACACCTTTAGATGTCTGAAAATTATAACTCTTCAAGAATACTATAATTTAAAACACTGTAAGATTACCTGGTTTTAGAAATGGATGGAAAGCCTGTCATTAAGAAAAAAAACATTGTGGGAGACAGACTGACAATCCATAAGATATAAAACCAATTTAGAAAACAAAATAATGAACAACAATGGATAGAAGGCAAAGTATGTGCAAAATCTTCAGGCGGTGCATATATGGTTTTCGTCTTCGAAAGCCCTTTTTATTAAATAATCTTGTTACGATGAACAAAAGGTTGGTTATTTGCTACCAAGTTTAAATGAAAAATATACAAACAAATGCTTATCATGCTGTTTAAAACGCTATATGATCAACCGTTGCCACTTATAAAGATAATCAGCGTTGGCAATAAGGAGTAAATTTTGTAAAAACCATTAGGTATACAACTTGAGACATGATAGGAAGTGTAGATGTATGTGCTAAAAGTAGCTGTGATTTATATGTGATTTAAAAGTAAGAAAATAAGTGATGACTAATGATACTGTGTTAAAATATCAGAGAATGATAATGATTATGCTAATAAAATATTAGAGAATGATAATGCCATAGAGTATGCATTTAAAAATGTTTAGTTATTATAAACTTATTTATAATACTATTCACTAAATATTCTGGGCAATTATGTTTAAGATTATTAATATACATATTATGATATATTTTATTACATAATTTATTTACAATACTATTCACTAAATATTTTGGCCAATTACATTTAAGGTTATTAATATACATATTATAATATTTTTGTTACATAATCTATTTACAATGCCATTTACTAAATATTCTGGGCAATTATATTTAAGGTGTTTAATATACATATTTTATTTTTATTATATAATCTAAAAAATTTTAATAACTGATTAATTATTATATTACGAAATAATTTAATCGAATTACATGAATTAAATGGTAATAATTTAAATGGTAATAATTTGTTCGACTGGATCTTGAGGCGAAGGTGACCAAAAGGGAAATGATTCCTGAAGAAATTCGGGTTATTGCTTTGGAAAAATAGACTTACTATTTCTACAAGACAAATGGCTGCATGTTTATACCGACGGCTCTTACTTGACAGAGTTGGAGTTCTGGAGCTGGAGTCTCTTGCACACTGTTTGACTTTTACTTACCTGTTGGAACTTCTACAATACACCTTGATGGGATGAAGTAATTTTTGTGGCATTGCAACAACTTGCTCTTCGCCCGTCATTCTCTCGGATTATATTTTGGCTCTCCAGGCACTATCCGGTCACCAGAGAAACAATGTTCCCGGATTCAAGAGATTGGGGCGCTTTTAAAAGACCTAATACACAGAATCACTTTACAGTGGGTGCATGCACATTGCGGGGTATACCAGGAAATGAAAAAATCTGATGTGGGCAGCACATGACTTCCCCTGCAGACTTATATACACATTCTCTTTATTTTAATTTAATTTAATTCACTATTAATTCAATTTTCGTTCTTATTTGGTAACTGGACTCATTTTCAAAGGTGGAGTAGAGAAAAAACGAAAATATCTCGAGAACGGCTAGTTCTAGTGTAATGGGGTTGGTCTTATTATTTTCTTTGTTAAAAATATTACGTATGAAACAAACATTTAATGGATATATTTCAGCATACGTAGTTTTTTATTTCAGATTTTGTCGATTTTTGCGGGCCATTTTGCAAAAAAAGGCAGGTTATTTTTTCCGAATCGTACCAAAATCTAATCAGCACCAGGGTGACCCATAAGCGACTTATCTACCAAATTTTGTGAAATTCGGTCCATTAGATTTTCAGCTAGAGTGGATGCAAGCTTTTGCGAGCCATTTCGCAAAAAAAAGGCGGGTTCTTTTATCCCGAATCGTACCCTAAACTAATCAGCACCAGATTCGCCCACAAGTGACTTACCTACCAAATTTTATGAAATTCGGCCCATTAGTTTTTTAGTTAGAGTGGATACAAAATCTGCACAGACAGACAGACACTAAATGTTGCCATTGCCTCGTTTAACACTATTCTGACGTGGCTGCGCATTTAGCAACCGATTAAATACTACCGGTATTTATAATGCTCCGTAAACACATTTATATGGCTCCTCGTATGGATTCCTACACATTAAACAATGCTCTACAAAATTGGCATTGGCTTTTTCACTCTATTTCGCTTTGTTGCAGATTTCTCTATCCTAGATTTTCAAATTCTCCGCTAGGGGTGCTGAAATCGGTTTTGTTCAATCAGGCATGGCTACTTTACTGTTGATAGATCTTACGTGTACGCTTACGGACATTTCCTTACAAAGTTATTGACTATGTAGTATATGGAAGAAATTGATAATTTGAACTGCGATGCGGATTTTGATGACATCAAAATGGTTTACAAGAATGTAGATAACTCAGATGGAGAGTTCCGCCCAACCCGAAGGTATATGGAAGAGAATTCGGCCGCAGCGATAACGCACCCGGGAAACCTGGTACCGCGCTGGCCAACCCGCGGCCCCAGACTCCAAAAGAAAGCACAAAATGCCCCTCCCCTCAAAAAAAAAAACCGCCGCCACCACAGCCGACGCCAATGCGAAACAAGCAAGGCACCAACCCACAACGCAAGGGGGCCAAGAGAGGATGACAACCGACAGCCACCACAATTAGATAAATAATGTAGATAAGCCAAATGTATATAAGCCGTACATCGATCTCACTAAGCAATTGAAAATAAGTTAAGACTTTTTTAGGTGTTTTTATTTTCTCATACTTGTATTCAGAAAATATTGTTTTCACGAAATTTTCGATTTTGGAATTTCAATGCCAATATATGTTTAAAGCTCTCCTGAACAGGTTTTGACTATTTTTGGAGTGATGTCCGTCTGTCGGTCTAATGTCCCTAGTTGATTTCTTCTGTACACGATAGCAGCTACAAATATTAATGGATTTTCATAAAACTTTATATCCGGCTTTGTTATAAAAACATTGAGAACTAGATAGAATTTTTTTTTTATTTCGAGCGAAAACTGAGTTTTATTCGAAATTTTATATTTTTTTAATATGATGGCATAGGACAAAATTTGAGCTAATCAAACATAAAAGGATTTATTTATCGCTCAAGGATCACGAGATTTAATAGTTTCAATTACTGTTATGAAAAATAGCCGCGATACAATCTTTTTTGTTCGTGACGTCATTAGCCCCACTCATGGGGGACAAGTTAACTCTCCCCCGGGGGGAGGGGGGTACATTGTCGAGTATGGCATCAATCGAAATATCTTTTCAAGTCCTTGTAAGTGAAGGGTAACGCGCTGTAGTTGTAATCATTTTGATCCACAATACCGATTTTTCAAACATTTTCTTGTAAAATTTGAAAAAAAAAGAAAAAGAAAGTTGAGTTGAGTCACACAAAATACGATGTTAAAATGGATTTGGGTACAAAATCTAATTTCTTATTTTTTGTCACACAAATAGAACCAAATACCGCAGAATATGATCTATATGAGAAAGTCGAGTGGAGCTCATACAGGCGATACTGTCATAAATGTTGTCCACCACTTGATAACTTTTTCTTGCCTCGTCATACATATCAGTCAACCAATGAACTATTTATTAATTCCCGGTTTCACCCGAGATTGTAGCTGTTCGTGTCTTCCATGTTTTCATTTTCGGGCTCTAGTCAAGGTGTATAGGGAGAGAGGGCTGCCCATCTGTGCCTTGGGGCAACCGTTCCCACCCATCGCCCCGTTGCCACACAACTCTACAAGTTCTTTCTTCGGCGGCAGTAGCAGCACAGGTGGCAGTTTTCCCTAGAACGAGGTGAAGGCATTTTCCCCCGTTCTTTTTCCCTATCGTGGAATATGATATATCTGCCGTTGGCAGGGGCTGTCAGGGATGGGATGGATCAGTCAGGTTGCCCTCATGACCATATTTTTTTTTTCGAAAAACCACCTCGAGCGGTACGGATAAGCAAATATTTGTAGCAGTTATACTCAGTGGTCGGAAGTAGCGAAACTACAGTAGTCACTATTTTTTCTCGTAGTTTGTAGTGTAAAGCGCTACTTTTAAAAATAAATAGTGTAACAAGTAGCTCGATACAATAAACCCCTAGTTTGTATCGAGTTTTGACGCTATTTTTAAAATTACTTCAGCAAATAAACGAGGTACCATTCTACATATCATGTGATCACCCTTTCTTCATTTGTACGAAATTTAGTATTCTGCGCAATGATGTACGATTTGCAAAGTGCTAAGCGCTTTGGAATAAATAAAAAATGTCGGTTGTTTTAGCTGAAAAGACATCTTCAGACATAAGTGCCCGTCAAATAATACCAAATAAGGCGAGATGGAATTTGATGCATTCTGCCGTCGAACGCACATGCCGATTCCTTAAAGAGAACGAGGAGAAATTGTACAAGATTTTAGATGCTGCAGGGTTAGAAAGGCCATTGCCTCATGAAGTTGATTTTTTTATATGGATATATTCAGACGTGTTATTTCCCAAAATATCCTGCTTATCTGATTGCAATTTTAAGATGCAAATTCCACTAAAAATGAACAAACATGTTTTTAATAAATAGTTTTTACTTTTATTTTATTTTATACTTTTATTTTAGTTTACTGTTTTCAGAAGTGTGTAAAAGCGTAAAGATTGGTAAGTGTTATGCAGTGACTACATTTTAAAAGTAGTTTGTAGTCACTACTTTTTAAAAAAGTAGTTGTACTTAACTACATTTGTCATAAAGTAGTTGTAGTTCACTACAAAAATATAGTTTTTCCAACCACTGGTTATACCCACAGAACTCAAAATACTTGAATGAGACATCGTGCATATTCCATATATTGCGGTTAGATTTCTAAATAATCTGGTGTTCAAAATTACAGTCCGAATGCTATACCACTGGGAGCTGTCATATCCGAAAGTCATACTACTGTTCAAAAGTTGTAGACTAATATAACTAATATAATGCAATTTAAAAAAAAAATCTGACGTTGGCAGTACATGACTTTCACTGAAGATACATATTCGCGTTCTCTTTATTTCTTTAAAAAATCATTGAGTTTAATTTCACAAAAGAACACTGAATTTGCACTTTTTATTCAATTTTTGTTTTTATTTCGTAACTGGACATTTTTACTTTCCTTATATACATAATGTATAAGGAAAGTATTGTGACGGGGTCGAAAATTCGAATTCGAGTTTTCGACGGGAGAGCACGTTTCAAGCATCCCTGATCAAGTATCAAACATTTTTGAAGTGATGTCTGTGTGTGTGTGTGTGAAAGTATGTATGTGTGTGTGAAAGTATGTATGTGTGTGTGAAAGTGTGTGTGTGTGTGTGTGTGTGTGTGTGCCAGTGAGTCTGTGGAGACGATAACTGACGAACGAATAGACCGATTCGAACGAAATTTGGTACAAAAATCACAATCCGTAAACATTGGATGTCTATTGTCTTTATACGCAATCCAATGTTCAGAACCCCCTCTAAATTTTCGATTGAAATTTTGAAAAAATCGTCAAAAAATCAAAACCGCTAATAAAGTTACGTAAATAGACATTTCTTATGTAATTTTTCATTAGAAAACGATTGAAATAAATTTTAGAACGCTAACATGAGCCGTTCTCGAGATATTGCACATTTTTAAAAACAATTATCAAAAAGTTATATAAAATAAAAAAAAATATTTCCTTTTGAGAAACATGTTCACTTTTCATATGTAATACCATGCGATAAATTGGGTGACATCATTCTCGTGGATCTAGCTCGTTCCATTCATGAAAAAAGATACGTTGAGTAATACTTTTGTATTTGAACGCCAATAGTCATTTATTTGCTGTAAGACTAACTTATTTTTCCGTCCATAACGCTTGGCGAGATTTTGGCGAAAAATTTGGCGGAATGTCGCCAACTTAGCGACATTTTTAATTTTTGCTAAATTAACAAAAATCTCGCCAAATTGATAAAAATGACGCTAAATCAATGAAAATGACGACTCATTGAAGAAAGTTCAATATCTTGAAAAGAATATAAGTATATACTATAAGAGTAACATTTTTTTAAACTGTAAAAGTAGTAAATTCATTGCATTATATAAGGAAAGTCATGTGTTGCCCACATCAGATTTTTTTAATGGCGACGTGAAAAAAAAATGCGAAAAAACTAACATATCGCGAGAACGGTTAGTCCTAAAGTAATGGAGCTGGTCTTATTCTTTTCCTCGTCAAAAGTTACGTATAAAACAGACATTTAATTGATACATTTGAGCATACTTAGTCATTTATTGTAGATTTTGGTAATTTTTCAGGCCATTTCGAAAAAAAAAAGGCAAGTTCTTCTTTTCCAAATCGTTCCAAAATCTAATCAGCACCAGGGTATCCCACTAGGGACTTATCTACTATATGTGTGCAATTTTGTGAATTAGTTTTTTAACAAGAGTGGATACATGAGATTTTTGTGGGCCATTTCGCAAAAATGCGGGTTCTATTATCTCCCGAATAGTGCTCAAATTTAATCAGCACCAGGGTTACACACAAGACTTACATATAAAATTTTATGAAATTTGGTCCATTAGTTTTGAGTTAAGTTTTGTAGAGTATTAGTTTTTGTAGAGGATTATCTAATTATCAGCATTCGACATCAGGAACAAACATAACACTTATATGGAAAGCAATAAACTTCTATCAAAAAGTTGCATTATCAGGGACTGTAGATGACGGCTGCAATACTTGTAAATGTACGAGGAAATATTATTGCATAAATTCAAATGAGCATTGTTACTAACGGAGTGTACTTTGAAATGACTGTATTTTATATTTGTGCATGCAAGTTCTGTTCATTTTAGCATTCCTGAATATAACAGTCATTTAGCAATGACTGTGTTGTCTGAAATAAATGCATTTTGTAACAGTTTAATTTTCGGTCTACTCATTATACCTTGCTGTTACTCGCTCTGTTACTGAGTTAGTTATTCTAACCTCTCAAATTTTCTGCTAGGTGCGCTGCAATCTCTTTTATTCGATCGGGCATGGTCAGTTTACTATAGATAGTTTTAATATATACAGTCGTGAACCTTTCATTACAAAGTATATTAGTGTATGTGCATGCATATTAGTGTATGCGTATGCATTTTACTTTGTGTGTTTTCTATTGTTGTTGTTGTTGAGGCCCAGACCGTCCGACCTACCAGAAAGGTGTAAGGTAACTGTTTGGACGGCCGGGAAGTGCCACCCAATTTAGACCGGAACCCAGTGGGGGAGGCATTCACAGGGGCCGTACCCTCCTTCCCCTACCACCAACCTCTCGGAAGGACTTACGGACCCACATGTTTAACGTGATCGTACTCCGCATGAACACGGCGGCAGTTGTGGCAGCGTGAAAAACCACCGAGCTACCGCACCCGAAATGTGCCAACAGTACGCGGTGTTCCCAGGTGGTCACGTGTTTGCTAGTGTGTGTATGTTAGTGTGTGTGTATGTATGTTAGTGTGTGTGACTGCTAGTGTATGTTATAGTGAGCGTACGCTATAGGGAGTGTATGTTAATGTGTGTGCACGTTAGTGTATGTACGTTAGCGTGTGTGTATGTTAGTGTGTGTGTATGCTAGTGTGTGTATGTATGTGAACGTGATATCTCACGAACGAATAAATATGGACTTTCATGGAATCCACTATTGACCCCACAACACTATTTTTCCTATACATTATACTACATATGTCCAGAAAGTAATAAAATGCAATGTGGAGATGCCATTGGAATGTCGACCTCACCCTTAATCAATGATTCGAAAGTCTTTCTTTGAAAATTTAACACGCTAGAATTTCTTCTCTCCTTTAATAAAATAATTTCCCTCTCATAAAATTCACTCTGTATATAGTGATCGTTCCAAGCGCATTCCCGCACTTGTAGCACGCTAATAGGGAGCAAATGCTAAACCAATGCACATATGCATCAACATATACCCTGTATAATGTATATATATTTTTTCTTCCCTGAAATATGTAAAACCATTTTTTCCACTTTTCTACTCTCCAGATTTTAATTTGCCAGCCTTTTTCTCCACAGACGATTTTTTTTCCTCCTTTCCCATCATTTTCGAAGGGGATCCAGTGAACTGAAGGCATTAGCACTACCTTCACCCCCCCCCCCCTTTCCAGACTTTCCCGCCGTGTTGCCACCGGTGTTTTAATTAAGTTGCTGTTTGCAAAGGAAAAGTGCGCCCCATGCCAGCTGACGCTCCGCCCCGGGGGGATTTGAAAAGGTTGGCGCGTGTTGAACTGGAAATTTGGCGGCGTGTGGCTTTTGATCTGGGAATGTCTGTCGTCCTATCTCGCATCGCGTCACTGCTACGCAATTTTATCACGGCCGAATGGAGTTTACATATGTGTACATATGTATTAAATATCACCAGTGAAAGGTTTCACCCACTGACGTAACCAGGGGGAGTGGGGTATGAGGGTAAAAGGCTGTGAAACAATGTTGTTATAATGGGTGAAAATTTATATAAGGTTCTTTTATAAAGTTCTTATCACCCCTTTGCACCCGATTGAAGTATTAACTAGAACTACAGAAGCAGATTATGCGATTGAGATAGTTTTGCGATCTTCTAAGGGGACTGACTAATTCAATTCTCCCATATAGCCGGCATAAAAAAATCGTATATCATTTCGCTTGGGCTACACGAAGCTGCATAGGCCAATTTTAAACTTACAAGAATCCGCCTTTGCAGCAGGGCCGTAGCGAGGTAGGGAGCCAAGTCCTCCCTAGATATTTACTCAGTTCCACCTGATAAAAACATTACATTTTTAGTAGTGATATGAAATTTCACCTAAAATGTCATTCAAATTTTGCATAAAAGATTTCTTTGAGATTTTTTTTTATAAATTACTTCACTTTTAAGATTTTTTAATTTAGCTGAATTTGTGATTATACTGATGATCAATTTATTCACATATTTAATTTAAAAATATTTAAAAATTATGACCATATTATTTTGGATACTTTTGTATTATTGTGGGTTATCACTGTTATATATTAAAGAGTCAAAATCAACTGATAAGTAGGTAAGATTTAATATTAAGCATTAACTTGTATTAACTTTTAGAATGTTTCTACAAATTATTAACAGCTACTACTGATTAAAGTGGTAAGATTTAATATTAAGCATTAACTTGTATTAACTTTTAGAATGTTTCTACAAATTATTACAAATTATTAACAGCTACTACTGATTAAAGTGGTAAGATTTAATATTAAGCATTAACTTGTATTAACTTTTAGAATGTTTCTACATTGGCGAATGTTTCTACATTACAACCTGCTGCAGCAGGTGCAATGTTTCTTCAGCGATTTTCATGGACGCCAATCCCTGCAAAGGGGGATCGAACTGTTTGGGATAGGGTATGTCAAATACCTGTTTTTTTGGGGAGGTTCTTCGTTTGGAATGGACGCTGTCCCGCCCGTAAGCAAAAGATTAAATGAATTTTTTTCAAAACGGAATTTTCAAAGATTTTACATTTTTAAAATGCTCCATGCGTCTTAATTTTTGTCTGAGATGCATGAAATTTGTCAAGAAGACACCTCTCATGCTTTTTAATGAAACTGGGTATGCATTTTATAATGGGACTTTATTAAGGTAATTAAAAGTGAATAAGAACCTAATTAAATGATGAAAAAATTAAGTTTTAATGTAGAAAAATATTTTTAAAATATTGACTAAGGGATTTAAAAATAAATACCCAAATTTGTTTATAATGTGTTTTTGAGTGATCATAATGTAAAATGAATCAAAAATGTGAACAAATGGCACGCAAGGAGCATTTTCAAATTTTCATTAAAAAAATTAAATTAAAAAAAAAATTCAAAATTATAACAAAATTGAAAAAAAATTTAATGGTATTTTATATAGTAATGTTAAGAGGAATATTTATACAAATTTTCCCGCTTCTAAGTCAATAAATAAATAAAAAAATATTCAACGTCCATCGACGCCTAAGATTATTGTGCCCTCCCCCTTGAATTCCCCTTCAATCCCGCTTCAATTTCGTCTCTGTCTACGGTCCTGCTTTGCAGCTTCGTGTAGCCTGAGCTAAATCGTGTACGAATTTTATGATGGTTATGAGGAAATACCGCACTTGTCAGTTCCGACCGAAGTTCGTAAAATTGCGAAGTTCGTAATTGTTTTCTTGCTGTTATTGCAGTTGACGATTATTCCACGATAATGAGCGCATAATAAACGCGAAACCTGTCCATGGATACTGTTATCTGTAATAGGAATGCCTTCCTTATTTTGAGGAACGCTCCCTTCTGGCGGGTTCTTGTGGTTTTGATCATTTTTATATTTAAATTTTAAAAGGGTTTTGATATTCAGAAAAGTTATGAACAAATTAAGTGTGTAGGTGTCATATTTAATGGCACTACAGCCGCGGGTGGAAATGGTAAATTTATTCTAAATATGCACCACCAATTTTTCGTTTTAAATTAAATTTATTACTTTTTATGATATTGTATAAAGGACTGTTTGTATAACGTACTGTAGCAGAAAATTTTCGACTTCGCACGTTTTAAGATTCCTGAAACTACTAATTAATTATTACTATCACGTATGCGATTGCAAAATCACTCTTTAAATTAATTGAAATTAAACATTCGTGAATTTTTAGTGATATTGGACTAGAAAATTTTCGACTTCAAGGCTTTTACGTATAAGCGCGTTTTGAGATATCCTAAACCCATCAATTAATTATTACTATCACGTCTACGATTGCGCAACCACTCCATAAATTCACCGAAGTTAAAACACTCGCGATTTATTCATCTGTGATGTATAACTTGATCTTCGAAATATGCTCAGCCAAGATGATAAAGGGCCCTTGCAATCCAGCATGCGAGCGAGGCTGCGTGCACCAATAGCATCCATTTTTCGCAGAAACTTGAAAAACAGTATATCAAGAAAGAAAAATTCGAGTCCCTGTGCTCGCAATTTATGAACTACGGAGGGGAAGAAAAAAAAATATTTTTTTTTTTAAATACTTTTTCTGCCGTACCATTAAGTTTCTGGGATTCATTTGTTTTTGTGGCATCAAGTGGAAATTTGTTTCCGAATCATATAGAACCACGGTGGAAACTTTATTTTGATTATTTGGGATTTTTGTTTTCTTTCCGGATGCTTTCGTTTACGGTTTTGGCAACGGTAAATAATACCTGTTTCTATATGCATGCGTGCCTCTTCGCATGGGGTAGGTAAATAATCGTGCTCAGGAGTCGGTTAAAACTTTTCGCAGCGTTATCATAAACAACAAAAAAATTGGATAAGGCTGAGTCATTGTTTTTTATTTATTCTTTAAACAACAGCGAAAAATAACCGGGGTGCGGCTGAACTCGACTTTCTCATACCTGAATCCATTTTTGGAAGCTCTTTTTTTTTCAAAGTTTACCAGAAAAATTTTAAGAAATCGGTATCGTGAGTCAAAATCATTAAAATTGTAACGTGTTATCCTTTACTTTAAAGGGCTAGGAAAAAATCTTTCGATTAGTACCATATTTGATAATGTACCACCCGGGGGATAACTTGCCCCCGCCCCCAAGTGGGGCTAATGACGTCACGAACAATGATTGGTCGAATGATTGAATGAAGAATCAATGATTGAATGAATGATCTTTCACAACAATGATTGAAACTATTAAGTCTTGTGATCATTAAGCCATAAATAAACCCTTTTATGGATGATTATGCCAAATGTTGTCTTTACATGAAATAGGTTATTCTTATAGTAGGTAAATGACTTCTGACGGCCAAATAAAAAAAACTAATACCCAAAGTATATTCTCTCGCGAATGGAACGAGCTAGATCCACGAGAATGATGCTAACAAATTTATCGCATAGTATTACATAAGAAAAGTGAACATATTTTACAATAATTAATATATTTTTTTAATTTTATGTGATATTTAATAAATTTATTTGAAAAATGTGCAATATCTCGAGAACGGTTCATACAAGCGTTCGAATTTTTGTGTTAATCGTTTTAAACAGAAACATTACATAAGAAATGATCATTTGCCTAACTTTATTAAAGATTTTTATATTTTGATGATTTTTTCAAAATTTCATTCGAAAATTTAAGGGTATTCTGAACATTAGATTACGTTTGAAACAATAGGCTTCCAGTATTCACTGATTGTAGTATTTATACCAAATGGTGTTCGAATAGCTCAATTCATTCTTGAGATATAATCTTCACAGACTCAAGAATACACACACATATACGCACATACTTTCACATACACACATATACTTTCAAACACATACACACACATACTTTCGCACACACACATACTTTCACACACACACACACACACACACACACATACATTTTGTTTAAAAAATGTGCAATATCTCGAGAAGGGTTCATGTTAGCGTTTTAAAGTTTGTGTCAATTGTTTTATAATGAAAAATTACATAAGAAATTATTATTTACGTAATTTTTACTGAAAATTTTGAGTTTTTGATGATTTTTTCAAAACCTCATTCCAAAATTTTAGGTGTTCTGAGCATTCAATTGCGTTTAAAAACAATAGGCTTCCAGTATTCACTGATTGTAATTTTGTACCAAATTTCGTTCGAATCGCTTCATTCGTTCGTGAGATATCGTTTCCACAGATTCACTGACACACACACACACACACATCACCTAAAAATGTTCGATTCTTGTTCAGGGATTATTGAAAAGTGCCCTCCCATCAGAAACTCAAATTCGAATCTTCTTTTCATTCATAATACATTCATTTATAAAATACACATTGATCTCTTTATCCCGACAATGCAAAAGTCTGTGAAATGTAAAATTGGTATCTAACGCATATAGCATGTAATCGTTGCTACCGATAGATCGTTGCCAACGTATTTAGGAGGTAACGATGTAATGCACCTAGTGGAATGTTAATAATGTAAAAATGTATTTTTTAAATTCTTCTTACACGACTATTTTTTCCCCTTGAAGAGGTGAAATTCAAAAATATGTTCTTGTATTCAGAAAAACAATTAAAATTTGAAAATTTGAACAAACTGAAGTGTAAATTTCCATGAAAAAGAGCATTTTTGTGACCTTAGACGTTCTCAAGGGCCATCCTACGTACTGATTTGCAAGAAATTGAAGCCGCGTTTCTATCAGCATTACTGCAGATTTCTAGAAGCACATTTTATAGTTTTGTTAATATGGAAATTGCGGTATGTAAAATAATATTTCATCGATCACTGCATGTCGCTTTACCTTCAATGTTTTAAGACATTGGAATCTAAAAATTAATCATTAATAAAAACATTTTCAATAGTTTGAGCAAAAGAGTAGCCAGCAGATGATTTCGGTATTTGTAGCTTAACTTTGTTACTATGGTTGCAAATGGAATCAAAAACTGCATGAAAAACGGAAATATCTTACAAAATGAAAGAAAGCTGTTTGTTTTTATGGGTATGTCGTCTGTAGCAGAATATCTAAGCATCAGACAGAACAGCCGCGAAATTCGGTTCCGGATTAACTGAGCTCCTGGTACAACACACCTCTTCAAGATTTTAAAAAATGGGAATTAGCTCTTAGTTATTCTATGTTCAAGCACAATTTTGAACCGTTTCCATATCTTGTCTTAAAAAACGTATATTTGCCCTCAAGTTCACGTTGAGGAGGTGGTGGTGGTGGTGGTGTGGGGGGGGGGGGGAGCCTTTCGCGTTTTCACGAAAGGTTAACATAGCTTTCTGTTTATACTTAAATTATGTTCGTAAGAAGTTGGATTTTGATTTGAAGTGGGAGGGGGTATCATGTCACATGATTCGCCGTATACGAATTACATGTAATTTTCACCGTTATTTATGCGATTAAAATGTATTTATTTATTGTTATTTTTTGAAAGATTAATGAATTCGGTTGTTTTAAGCTTTAAATCCCGGGCAACGCGAGGCACATATTCTAGTAAAACATAAAGCAAGAAAGATTAATCATACATAAAGCATTGATTATGAAACACTTTCCGACTGAAATGCAATTTTATTTAAACATGTCTAAAGTACGATACATTCAGAGGGGATATTTCTGAAATTATCACAGTACTACAATAATTTATTTTACTTGAAAACTTAAAACTTCATCGAAAAAAATTGAACTTTTTAAATGACGTCATCGAAATATAAATCGTCCGGTTCTCTATGTAAAAGCAGTAAATGTTTCATTTATACACTTTTATTCCAGACTCCAGAATTAAATAATTTTGCTTGATTCTTTTCATCGTTATCTTATTTTTTTCATCGTCAAAGATTAAATATAAAACTAGCATTTAATTATTTATGCATATTAGTCTTTTATTTTGAATTTTGATTACTTTTGCGGGCTTTATCGTAAAAAAAGGCAGGTTCTGTTTTCCCGAATCATACCAAAATCTAATCAACACCAGGGTATCCCACACATGACTTATCTATCAAATTTTGTGTAGTTTGACTAATTGGATTTTAGGTGGATACAGACAATTTTTTCCAGCCATAGCAAAAAAAGTCAGGCTTTTTTTTTAATCTTGAATCATACCAATATTGAATCAGCACCAGGGTCACCCACAAGAGATTTACCTGTAAAATTTTATGCAATTTGGTCCATTAGTTTTTGAGTTATAGTGGATACATTTGTTGCACACAGAGACACAGATACACACATACATACACGCATACACGCACACACACACACACATACACAGATACACACATACACGCACACACACATGCATACACACATACACGCACACACGCACGCATACACATACACGGGCACACACACAGGCATCACGCTAAAAATAGTTTTTTTCTTATTCTAGAATTCTCAAAACGTGTAGATAGTCGAAAACTCGACTTGTGTTTTTCGGCAGGATTCCAATACCTTCCATATACATTACCATGTATTACAGGGAAAGTAAAAACTAAATCGAGAGATAATTGCACCCTCCATATATTTTAGGGTGAATATTGTGTAAACTATTACTATTGAATCGATTAATGTTATCATTACATTTTTCTTTTTTTTTCCATATCTGCATGTTTTGCGCACCCCCCCCCCCCCCCCCCAATAAAGCTGATAAAATTCTGCCTGAGAGGAAAATATTTTAAGTATTCTTCTTTTTCATTTAAATCTAAATCTTGAGACTTTATTTCAAGAACCTGCAAAACTAAATTGCAGCTTCTAAAGCATTTCTAGTTCCGTTCTGCAATTAAGTGATATGACAAGCAAGTAGTAGAAAAATGGCAAAACCGAGTCACTGTCGATGCAACATTCAAATGCAAGAAAGAGAATGTCATGGCGGATGGGGGGGGGGGGCGAGTTATGATCCCACTTCAGCGGAAGAGCTTTTTTCCTGCATTTTTCAACATTCGAAACATCTGGCGCACTTTCGTAAGAAATGTGCGCCAAATGGCGCGATTCAAAATGGCCGATAAATCAAAGGAAAACGCTCCAGTCACGTACTGCTGTTGCTTGGTTCACAGTCAGCATGGAATTGGCTGCAAATATTTTATTTTTTTAATTAACGGACTCTATAATAAATTTGTGTGCTTTTTGAACATGCCAATAATTTTTGAAATGAGATATTTAGGTCTACTTATTTTTACTTTCTTATTAGTACATAATATAGTATAGAGAAAGTATTGTTCTCACTGAAATTTTCGAATTCGAGGTTCTGATGCCGATATATATTTCAAGACCACCTGAACACGTTCTGACTATCTTTTGAGCAATGTCCGACTGTCAGTCTTTCTGTATGGCCGATTTCTTGTGATAGTGGCAATAAATATTAATGAAATTTCACAAAACTTTATATCCAGCTTCGCTATCAAAAATCTAGAACCAGACAGAATTTTTTTTTTTAATTAGTGCGAAAACTTCGAAATGTATTTGAAGTTTTTTATTTTTCAATATGGTAGCATAGCATAAAATATGATGTAATCAGACATAAAAAGGTTTTATTTATGGCTTAATTATCACGAGACTTAATAGTTTCACTTATTGTTGCGAAAAAGAGTCGCGATGCAATTTTTTGTTCGTGACTTCATTAGTTCCTCCCTTGGGGTAAGTTATCCCCCTCCCCCCCACGGGGGCACATTGTCAAGTATGGTATTAATCGAAATATTTTTTCAAGCCCTTTAAAGTGAAGGGTAACATGTTATGATTGTAATCATTTGGACCCACAATACTGAATTTTCAAAAATTTTATGAAATTTGAAAAATAAAAAAAAAGTTACTAAAAATGGATTCTGTATGAGATAGTTGAATTGAGCCACATTCATTCATAATTGCACACTCATTCATATTCATGGTTTTTTTTTTTTTTGTGTGTGTGTGTGTGTGTGTGTGGACGATTGTCTTTAGATCCATTAATGAATTGTTATATTCCCTTCAATATAAAGATTGTCACTTCACTACAAATAATTCATTTTTACAAATAATTCATGTAATTTGTGGTTATAATCTTTTTCTCTTCATTCGGCTACTTGGCGCGTTTTATAATTGCACTAGGTTTCAAACAATTTCAAAAATCTTATCTCGAAAACGGTTTATCTTAGAGCAAAGGATTGCACACACACACACACACACACACACACACACACACACACAACCACACAAACAATGAAAATGAAACAAACAAACCAAAAAAATCAGTGAGATTTTCGTTTTTAAATTCTTCAAAACGTGAAAATCCGTCGAAAATTCCAATTACAATTTATGAATCTACTTCTATACTTTCACTATACATCTATGCGCAGAAAATAAAAGGCACCCTAATGCATTGCAAGAGATTTGGAAATCCGTTCAATCGGATTCAGATCCATTTAGAAATTTTGAACATCCCTGAGCAAGGATTAAAATGCTTTACATTTCTATTACTTCCTCTCAGGATCATGTTTTATTTTTTATTTTTCGGTATATTTGATGATCCTTCAATATTCAATGGATATATATTTCTGTTATTCAATGGATATATATTTTTCTAATAAACTATTACTGTTTATATCTAAATAAGCACAGACAAGTGTGCTTGAAGTTACAATACCCCAGTGACTAAGAGGACCGTTGACATTGGCAGATTATGGAGCAATAAACCATTCTGACCCCCATACGATCGTCCATCCACACTTCTGTATAAATGCTGGCTGTGCTTTGTATAACTATTTTAACATTTTAATTTTATTTGGTCTCGTGGACTAAATAAAAAAAAATCTGATGTGGGCATCACATGACTTTCCTTATATAATGTAATGAATTTACTACTTTTACAGTAAAGGAAATAGGTTTTTCTTATATTAGACACTGATATTCTTTCCAAGATATTGAATTTTCGACAATGAGTCGTCATTTTCATTGATTTAGCGTCATTTTTATCCATTTGGCGAGATTTTCGTTAATTTGGCAACATTTCAAAAAGTCGCCAAGTTGGCGACATTCCGCCAATTTCGTCGCCAAAATCTCGCCAAGCGTTATGGAAGAAGAAATAAGTTATTCTCACAGCAGATAAATTGGCATTCAAATACAAAAGTATTACTCAAAGTATCTTTTTTCATGAATGGAACGAGTTAGATCCACGAGAATGATGTCACCCAATTTATCGCATGATATTATATATGAAAAGTGAACATGTTTCTCAATAGGAAATATTTTTTTTTTTTTCTATTTTATATGACTTTTTGATAATTTTTTTGAAAAATGTGCAATATCTCGAGAACGGTTCATGTTAGCGTTCTAAAATTTATGTCAATCGTTTTCTAATGAAAAATTACATAAGAAATATCTATTTGCGTAACTTTATTATTGGTTTTGATTTTTTGAAGATTTTTTCAAAATTTCATTCGAAAATTTAGGGGGGTTCTGAACATTCGATTGCGTATAAAAACAATAGGCTTCCAGTGTTTACAGATTGTGATTTTTGTACCAAATTTGGTCCGAATCGGTCCATTCGTTCGTCAGTTATCATCTCCACAGACCCACTGACACACACACACACACACACACACACACACACACACACACACACACACATACTTTCACACACGCACACACACACACACACACACACACAGACATCACTTCAAAAATGTTTGATTCGTGATCAGGGATGCTTGAAACGTGCTCTCCCGTCGAAAACTCGAATTCGAATTTTCGACCCCGTCACAATACTTTCCTTATACATTATGTATATAAGGAAAGTAAAAATTGATTAGTTTTGACTACTCTTTTTTCTTAAAAGAAATGTTTTCTCGAACATTTTTGAAATTTTGATGGAACAGCACAATTTTAAACATTTCGAACATTTATGAAACGATGTCAATCCTTTGTGCATGTGTGTGTGTGTTCTTGTGCGTGTTTGTATATGTATGTGTGCGTTCATGCGCATCATGTTGTTGTGTATGTGTTCTTGTGTATGTATGTGTGTGTATGTGTGTTTGGTGGTTTAAAGGCAATATTGTGAAAATCAATTAGTAGTACATTTTATTGATAAACTGCAGCTGTAGAAATTGTAACGTTTTGAATAAAAGCACGCATTTCCTTAAAATATTCCTGGCAAATAAATGTTTTGGCAGTATGACCATATCAAATCCATTTCAAATAAAATATACCTCTTTCTGTCCTAAAGTTTAACAACTGGTATGCTACGATATATTGATAACCGTTACGCTAAATGGCTTATTTATTCACAGTACGCATTAAATTCGAAACTGTATTTGCGATAAGACGCACAATCGGTACGTACCGGTTCCAGCTCACCTCTGCGTCTCACCCTTTTATTCCCCAAAAGATATCCCAACCATTAAAATTTCTGTCGCATTGCATTTCTTTTCTTGCAAGTTGCATTCAAGCGAAGTTATGAAATATTTCCTCCGCGCAGTAACGATGGAACGAACAGTCGAGATGAAATCGACACCGTGAAGAAAGTTGATACATTTCAACTCCACCTGCGACTTGGCATAACGAAAGACTTTTTACTTTCCCAATAATACACAGTAGAAGAAAATTACGGAATTCCATAAGGGAACAATACACCTTACATTTTACTTTCCCAATAATACACAGTAAAAGAAAATTATGGAATTTCTTAAGGGGACAATACTCCTTAAATTTTACTTTTCCAATAATACACAGTAGAAAAAAATTACGGAATTCCTTAAGGGAACAATGCATTTTAAATTTTACTTTAACAATAATACACAGTAGAAGAAAATTACGGTATTCTTTAAGGGGACAATACACCTTAAATTTTACTTTTCAGATAATACACCAGTAGAAAAAATTACGGAATTCCTTAAGGGGACAATACACCTTAACTTTTACTTTCCCAATAATACACAGTAAAAGAAAATTACGGGATTCCTTAAGGGGACTGCAACTTTAACACCTCACTCAATAAATCTCCGGTCTGACACATATATGGCAACACTGTTGACAGACTCATATGATTTCTGGATAGTACCAACCTTCAAACGGCACGTGTCAAAATTTCATGACATTCTGACAATTAGTTTATAGGTTACAGTGGTTTTAGTGACCCCAGTTTTGTAATTTTCAAAACAATGGATAAAAAAGAATTTCGTGTGTTGATTAAACATTGCTTTTTGATGGGGAAAATACTGTTGAAGCCCAGGGAAATCAACTATTATTGACTGGTATGCTGAATTTAAACGCGGTCGTACAAACACCGATGATGCTGAACGCTCTGGTCGCCCAAAATCGGCAGTTGTTCCGGAAAACATTAAAAAAGGCCACAAAATAGTTTTGAAAGACCGTAAAGTGAAGTTGCGTGAGATAGCTGACACATTAAAGATATCAGAAGGTAGTGTGTTTACAATTTTAGACGAAAATTTGAGCATGCGTAAGTTGCTTTTGAAGTGGGTGCCGCGTTTGCTCACACCGGACCAAAAACAACAACGCGTCGACGATTCAGAGCGCTGTTTGGCGCTGTTCAAGCGAGATAAGAAGGATTTCTTGCGTCTGTATGTGACAATGGATGAAACATGGATCCATGACTACAAAAAAGAAATTTAGAAATTTGGCTGAAATTTAAGAAATTTGTCTCAAATGAAGAAGTGATTGCCGAACCTGAGGCCTATTTTGAGAGCAAAGACAAATCGTTCTACAAAAAAGGCATCGAAAAGTTAGAGGAGCGTTGGAATGAATGTATCACTCTTGAAGGAGAGTATGTTGATGAATAAAATCGAATTTCTAAAAAAAATTGTTTTTCTTAGTTAGACCGGAGACTTATTGATTGAATTATTACCTTTGTATTAGAAAAATAAAAATTCATTTACTTAATATTGTTAAGAAAATAAAGTTATATTGTTAAGAAAAAAAAAGTAAAAAGTCCAGTTTTACTCTGGTCTTTTTACTCAATTACCTAATTAAAGCACTAAAAGTAAAAATAGAAAAAATTCTATTGCTTACCAATTAAGCACTAATAAGATCGTTATTTAGATGTAAAAGTATTTGATTGGAGCTATGACTAAATAGATTATCTTGCGCGCAATAAAATATTGAAATTTCAAAAATAAAATGCATCACAATAGTTAATACATTTTGAAGAATGGTAATATTTTACTTATTTTACCTTTTAAACTTTATCTATAATTAAATATATAGTAGGTCTGAAAATTCCTGCATTTATCTCAAGTAGATGATTTATAAAAACATTCCAATTTGTTATACGCATTTATACATATTTGTTAAGCAGTCATTACAGTTTGAACATTTGTTACAATTTAAAGGGGGATTCTCCCCTTAATAAGGATGAAGCAAACAAGCATATCCCTGTCTCCTTAATAAGGATGAAACAAACAAGCATATCTCTGTCCCCTCCAAAATAATACTCTTTTGAAATTTTGTAATAACAGCATATTGAATACCCTTCTTTCAAAAGTACACAATTTTTAAATTTATCGGGTATTTATGAAATTCGATTTTTTTTAATGCATAGTGCTCTAAATTTGAGCTGAAAATTGACGAGACTGTAAATTTTCTCAAAGCAACTTTTTTTATGTTTGCACTAATATAGTGATGTTAATTCCGCTTCCATTATGATGCGAATTATTTCATATCACTCCGCCTTCTTCAAACTACTTCAAAACAGTTTTTTTTTCTTCCGAAATGTACCCTGCTTTAAAAGCTAGTTTAGGAGTCAAAGTTGACACTATACGAAGAAAAATTTTGTACGCAAAAGTTCTGGTAAATATGTTGTGTTTGGATTTTTTTTTTTTTTGATCAAAAAATCATTTTAAAATTGGTGATCAATAATTAGCATTTTGATAGTTATGTTAAATTTTAGAAATTTGTTATGTTTAGTCTGAAGTATTAGCTTATTGTAGTTATTTTAAGTTTGGAGTGTGTGTGTTTAAACAAGTTACAAGCCTTCCTTAATCAGCATTTAACCTACTACCAAAAATGCTCCAAATCTGTATCTAACAATTCACATTCACAGTTTTCATTTATTTTAAGTTTTAGAGTGTTTAAACAAGTTACAAGCTTTCCTCCATCAACATTTAATCTGCTACCAAAAATGCTCCAAATCCTTATCTAGCAATTCCCAATTTAATTCACAATTCATGCAACTCAAAACCATTAGACCTCGATACTCATCTGGCAATTAACCTCCCTGCTAATGCTCCAAATCCTTATCTAGCAATTCACTATTTAATTCACAATTCATGCAACTCAAGACCATTAGACTTCAATACTCATCTGGCAATTAACCTCCCTGCTAATGCCAACATCTGAAAATAAAAACTTTTCATTATTTTTTTTTTATATTTTTCACGAACATTTGTCAAGCGCCCTTGTAAAGAACTCATTTTCTGGCGGGGGATTGGACCACCCATTTTCGGTTGGTCAAAAGGCGTTCTATGGCAAACAACTGACACAATTATATTTTTTTCTATATTTTTTTTATATTTTCTTCTATATTCAAAGTGGTCTATACATGTATTCGACACAAAAAATAATACTTATCCTTTGTGACTGAAGTATTTTCCCCGTGTTAGCACGCAAGTATTTATTAGACTATTACAGACTTCAATATTTCAGGATGTAATTCAATTTTTGAGGATGTAGTTTAGTTTAAATTTTGTTTTTTATTCCAGTCTATTTGCTTCGTTTTTCGGTTATTTGATTCCATTTTTCCAGATTTTAAATATTTTAAGCAATTTTATTTAACGAAGTTAGTTCATATAGCCTCTGAAAGTGGTTGGTTCTTTCATATTTGAATTTCATTTTTTCCTGTTTGTTCTAATTGTTTTGCCGTCGTGTATAAATATTTTCAACTCATTTTACTTGTTTGTATTTTTTACAGCTAGTTTAAACGTAGCATGTACTTTCATTTCCGTTTAAGTTTACTCACTATTTTATTTGCTGTCCGTTTTCTTACCGCCTTGTTTTCTTTCTGATCATTTGTTATTTTCTGCTATTCTTTCATTTCTTCGTGGTTTATACCGTTCATTCATAGTATCCTTCTTCTCATATTTCTGCCTCATTTGGTTTCTCTTCTTTCATTTCTCCACGCGGCGATGGCAACTTTTCTCCTATCTTCAGGCATGTGTGATATGCATCCGCCGTTGCCGAACTTACTTGGATAAGTGAGGTCGCATTTCTTGATTGGTCATAAAGAAGAAGGCTATGTATTTGTATTAGTTATACTTACTGGATAGTATAGATTTGCATTTATACTGTACTAGGCCAGTATATATTTGGGGCCTTTACTTGTATACTTTACTGGCCAGTATATATTTGTGTTTATGGTGTATATACTGGCTAGTATATATTTGTATCTATGCTGTATTTACTGGCCAGTATATATTTATATTTATGTATTTACTGAACAGTACATATTTGTATTTATACTGTATTTACTGGTCAGTATATTTATATTTATGTTGCATTTTCTGGACAGTATATATTTGTATTTATACTATATTTACTGGCCAGTATATATCTGTATTTATGCTGGTATATTTATTGGCCAGTACATATTTGTATCTATTCTGTGTTTACGAATTTTTATATTATATATTTATTTACTTGCTGCGATAATTTTAAAACCATACAGAAAATTTTTGAATTTCCTAATTTTAACGAAACACGAATGAAATTTAAATTTTTATCACCTCCTTTAAAATAAACTTTCTTTCAAATCAATGATGCTTAAAAATCGAAGAAAAGAACCCAAAATTAAAAGAAGGAGAAATAATGATTTGGAGTCACCTTAAACAACTTTAAAAACCTCTCACGACAACGTTACGTTACAAAACTAAAGAATTCCATATTTCGTTTCATTTCGAGCGAAAAATCGAACTCGGCTATTTCGCTCCAGCCCCCATAAAGCACGTTGGGCCATCAGCTGCACCTGCTACACCAGCATGCCGAAAGGTTTGGTGCCAGCTGTTACGGGAGTGACGTCACAAGAGTAGGCCTGCGAGCGAAAGTGGTGTAGATACATATGATTTAGCCCTGCTTTTGCCATTTTCTTGCTTCGATTAATTTCAATGCAGAGCACGAAAGCTTGGTTAACGAATGCATAAATTTAATAAATATAGTAATTTTTTTAGAATAAAGTAAGATATAAATATATATATATAGTCTGTAAAAATTCGAAGTACATGCACTTTCTGCTGTCATTCAAATATTGCTATTTTTCTTTTTAAATACGTTGTTTCTAATGCTAGCGTTGAACGTACTTGTATTCTGGTTAGGCTGCATTATTGAATTTTTAGTAAAGAATGTAATGATTACAGATTCTATGCTTTCTGTTGATTCTCAATAAATTCGCTGATTATTACAATAACAGGAACATATTTGTACAAATAACTTGAACATCTCCCATCTCTAAAATATGGTAAAAAATAAATGTGAAATAAATATAATCATAATCATCAATGACTCAACAGCCTATTTTCTTAGAAAATCCTTCCAAGCTGTCCCTCTTGGAGCAATGCCTATCCAATTTTCTATCTTTAACACCTCAAAGCCCTCTTCCATACAATATACCCAGTGTGTAGGTATACTGTGTAGATCGTCCTCTTGGTCTTTTCCGGATTGATGTGGATATAAAAATGTTCTTTGTGATTCTGTTATTATCCATTCTTATCAAATATCCTGCCCATTACATTCTGTTAATTTTAATATATTTGTTTATGTCAGAATGTTTATAATTTGTTTAGTTCGAAATTGTATTTACTCTAAATATCATTTCCCTAAATTCTACCAAGAATAATTCGCAAAATGTTTCACTTAAAAATCCAAAAGTTTTTTCATCGTGTCCTGATGTGAGAGTCTAGGTTTCTGAAGCATAAATTAAGGTATGTCTTATATATACTTTGTAAAATAAATATAATGTACATAACAAATGCCTATCTCTTTGTTTATCTGTTACCCTTGCAGAAAAATTTTGCGGCATTGACACAAAAATTTGGTATAATATTGCCAACTTGCCACTTTCAAGAAATGTCGCCATGTTGGCGCCAAAACTTCTCGAAAATCGCCAAGTTGGCTGTAAATTAATGTCTCTGAAAATTAAATTCAATTTCTTTGATAATTCATATCGCTTTGAGAAAACTATTAATTTAATATTCTTGATATATAGAGTTTCAATGCTAGCGAGTGTTCCGGAATTTCATTCTGAATTACATGTCCAAACGTGATGGTTAAGGATGTTGAGAATCACTCCAAGCTCTGGTACTACAGTTAAAGAGACAAAAACTACTTCAAGTTTAGGTTGGGTAAGAGTTACTTAAAAGTTTGGCTATAGAATGCGTGTACAATAATTAAACTGAGGTGATTTATTTATCAACCTCACCGAACATACCTAGAAATTGTTCTTATCTGGTGTTAAAAATCAAAACCTATTGGTTATATTTAAGTGCATGGCGATATTTAGGGACACATACTACCCCGTGCTTCCCAAAGTACACGCGATGCAAATTCTCAAATAATGAAAGCATCCGTAGATTTCATTGGGGTGAAACTTACTGTTATCGTTGATGGGGATATGCAAACATCAAACGATGTGTCCATTATCAATTTGTTTCTAAAACAATATGAAAATTAGGTGTGGAGTGAAAATGACTCATTTGCTCTCAAAGAAAATTTCTCGAAGAGTGTTACGGTTGATTTGGGATTAGATTAGTTTTATTATGACACAAAGAATAAGTCTAGCGAGTGCTGTTGAGAGGTTTAAGGCAGGCCAGTCCATTAAGGAAGGACCGAACAGTCTATTAAGACTCATTTATTTTATGGGATCTATTCTATCATTTCTCCTTTACAGAAACAATTACAAACAAGAGGAACATTTATCCAGTGAACCGGTCCAGGTCTTCTTAGGCCTACAACGTCTTCTGATGACCAGTACATCGCACTACTGGTTAAAAGCAATCGCCGGGCGAGTGTACCAGCTCTCCGATCAATGGCTACCACAGCAATGGGAAAGTCGATATCCGCCAGTATTATGAGGCAAAGGCTACATGTCAAAAGCCAAGTTACCACGAGTTGGTGTTCCTTTGAACTTTAAGGTGAGAGGAGCACGATTAAAGTGGTGTCGTCAGCATGTGACTTGGACAGAAGCGCCATGGTCCAATGTCCTCTTTACAGATGCTTCACGATTTGGCCTATACCAGACAATAAACATGTAAGCGTCTGGACAGAACGAGTAATATACAATCCTTCCAATAGCATCATGGGAAATTACTTCTTCAGTAGTAATAGGGCTATGGTATGGGTTGGATTTTCTTTGGTATAACATACCGACCTGCACGTGTTTACAGGGGGTACTGTGATGGCAGAATTGAATCGGGATCAAATCCTGGAACCCTTCGTGAAACTCTACGCTGCAGCAGTGGGTCCAGATTTTCTTATTTTCTTCTGATGAACTTTAACGCTCGTCCACACAGAGTAGGGCTTGTGGAAAAGTATTTTGAGAGCAAAGGTATTGCTCGTATGCAGTGGTCAACGTATTTTTTGGACCTCAATCTCATAGAATATCTTTGAGATGTCCTTGGAGGAGCTGTTTCTGCCCAATAATGAATTCTCTGTTCAGTATTCAGTATTGAAGTCAGACTTGGTGTAATACAAATTCGCCATTCTCACACTGAACATTAAAATCCTTAATTTTGTTTATATAAATGTTAAAACAATTGATGAAAGTCACGGGAACAGTATTGTACAGTATATCCACTGGTTTCGTAATTCTAAAATTGAGCATTAAAACCCCCTAACTGTTGTCTGTATATACGTCAAAATGGAAGGAAAGTCACGGAGACAGCATTGTACAGAATATCCACTGGTTTCGTGATTCTTAAACAGAGCATTAAAGTTCCTAATTGTTGGCCATACAGACTTTAAAATGAGAGGAAAGTCACGGGAATAGCATTCATAGTACAGTATACCCACTGGTTTCGTGATACTCCAACTGAGCATTAGAAACTCTGAATTGTTGGCTATATAGACGTCAAAATAAGAGGAAAGTCACCGGAACAATATTATACTGCATCTCTCCACTGGCTTTCCATTGGACAAAACCATTATATTGATGGTCACACGCTACTATATTATTGAGAACAGTCGCTGTTTCAATGCACTGTTATAATAAAACCTATTTTCGCTGTTTCGGTCTTGTAAATGAATTCTCTGTTTAAAATGCTCCTCAGCTTTAAGATCTCTAATTGAAATATACTTAAATATCTTGCAATTGGTTGTAAAAGTCATCAAGGTGTACGTACGAGTTTCGCTTAACTGGATTATAAGGAATTCTAGGGAGCGTTTTAGTATGTCGAATCAAGATTTAGGGGTCC
Organism: Amaurobius ferox; assembly: GCA_951213105.1. Taxonomy (NCBI): domain Eukaryota; kingdom Metazoa; phylum Arthropoda; class Arachnida; order Araneae; family Amaurobiidae; genus Amaurobius; species Amaurobius ferox. The sequence goes on along the minus strand of OX578152.1, from coordinate 105,872,436 downwards.
GTAACGTTTTTACAGTACTTTTACACGTTTCTGCCACGCTTCAAACCCCACACCTCTCCATGAATACGCCACTGAAACATCGATAAACATGATCGAATTCCACAGAACTTTTTCTGTTCGATGGGTACCCCAATCTTGCATACCCACACCTTCCCACACAGCTGCAAGACCTGCCGCCTGGATATGTTCTCTACTGATAAATTAATAAGTTCGTGTATGGGTGCAAATGAAGTGAAAGGAGTTGATCGCGTGTGCGGCCGGGGCGACGCCTACGGGTAATCGCGAGGGCAGCTGGTTAGGTAAGGCGTGCCCCATGTAAACATGAAGCTTCGAATGCTGATCACAGATTTTTATCGAGTCGGATGTGATTGGGTCTAAACTTCATTATCTCATTCGTTTCATTCAGATAGGAATTACAGTTGATGTTTCTCTTTTTATATTACCTTTTTACTTTTCGCTAAAGCCGAGATTTTCAACCAACTTAGACCTGACACTCGCGAAGGCTCGCATTTGTATTAGTGTTTACTTAGTTATGAAAAACATGAACAAATAAACATAATTTTTTTTTTCAAATTTTATATAGAAAATGTGAAGTTGTTATGCACTGAGTGGTCAAATTATTACAACCACCAAGTCATTTTACTCAAATTAGCTATTCCACAGACATTGCTGAGTGGTCAAATTATTATAACCACCAAGTCATTTTACTCAAATTAGCTATTCCACAGATATTGCTGATATTCGGTCGCTAAATCGGAAGGTGAAGGGAAGGCTGACGACATGCAGAGACATTTCTCATAAAATAATTGCTCAAGAAAGAATAGGTAAAACACGTGATCTCACCGACTTTGAATCTCCGATGATTGTAGACAGTGGTACGAGTACTATTAAAAAGGATGCACTGGTGAATTAATTGTTCGAGGGCATACATTATTGGAGTTTATAATATAAACACCTTGATTTGTCCGTCTGTTTATCTATCTATCTCTGGGTAATGCTGCTACAAAATGTTTCCAAACGTGCTTCAATCACGGATAAACATTTAGATACTAACCCAGACCATCAGCATTTTCATAACCCTCCACGTGAACACTTAATTTTTCCGATCACTCGTTGACTTTCCAAGTTCGCTGCTGCTTGAATTCAGTGATCATATTAAAAACCGGAGCGTTCTTCTTAGCTAATTAAATTTTTGCTTGAAAGCGGTTCTTTTCTTTTTATTTTTTCCTTTGAGTGGTGTCAGCAGATTTAAATTTATATTTAAAAAGATTGAACCAAAAAAAACAAAACAGTTTTTGATATTCAAAACAAATTTTATTTCACAAGCGTGTTGGCCAATGGAAAATGAAGAGGATAGAAAAGAAAAGAAACGTCGGTTAAACAGAGAAAGAGTGAGAAGGTGGCGAGCACTTCAAAGTCAAGAGTCTTTGGAAAAAATTCGAAAAGAAAAGGCATATAGGCTGCAAATTGAGCAGGAAACTCTACAGAAATATCAAATCCATCGCCAAATTGATACAGATGACGCCAAATGGGAGGTAATGATTTGGGAATTTTAAATTTCTTCGTATAACCGACATATCTTCTAGTTTATACAGAGTGAACTACCATGAAAAACAAAAAGTGGACTTGTTTGATAGTGGCTACTGAATGCTTGTGCTAGTTGCAGAGAGTTGTTTAGCTTGTTCAGCCTAACACAGAAGTGCAACAGTTCATCAAATTGCACATAATCCTTATCGAGAATCAAGTGAGATAGATAGCCTCTTAGCATATAATTTGCTACAGAAGTTGTATTATTATTTTTCCGTTGTATATAATTATCTTCTTTTGTGCTGATGTGTAGCATCCGGTCATTCATTTTGTTTCAATTTGTCTTGCATTCTGGATTCTTTCTTTCAGGTTGTTGGGCATACATTGAATATTTTTTAACCATGTGGTTTTTGCAATAGCAGAAACAGTGGTAACTTTTGTATATTGGTTAGGAATGCGTATCTGAAGACTTTACCTTTATATATATGCTTTTTACTGATTTTTATTTATTTATTTTTATTCTTATCATTTTCTTTAAAATGTTTTTAATTTAAACATTTATTGTTTAAACTCATCTCCACCTCTCACATATGACCTTTTTGGTTTGCAATTCCATTTTTCATAAAATATGGGATCTCATTTTATTAGTTATTCTTAAATTTCACATATATTTGTTATTTAATAAATAATCAACTATTGAAGAGACCAAAAACCGAGTTATATTTTCTAACATTGGTAATAAATGTTGTATAACAATCCTATATTATAGAATAAGAATGCTATATAAATGAGCTAAACATGAGAAACAGTCATAAGCTTAACAATGATAATAAACATATAGATCATGAAAAAGAAATATTACTGAGTTTGATAGATAGTTTAAAAAATTAGTGCTTAAGAGACACTGATGAAAAAATGAGTATGCAAAGAAGATGTAAATAGAAAATAAGTCGGCGTATGGACACAAAATATGATAAGGGTACTGAACCGAGCAATAAGTGTATAAAGAGACGATGGGGGAAAAATGAGTATGCAAAGATGTAAATAGAAAATACGTGTATGTAATGCAAATAACATAAAAATGAAAATAAAAAGATAAGTAATATAACTGAAAATAAGAACTTGCATCGTGAGCTTAATTCGGCGTATGGACACAAAATATGATAAAGGTACTGAACCGAACAATAAGTGTATAAAGAGACGATGGTGAAAAAATGAGTATGCAAAGATGTAAATAGAAAATAAGTGTATGTAATGTAAATAACATAAAAATGAAAATAAAAAGATAAGTGCCCCGAGGTAACTACCTCTTTTAGGATACGCCCGGTAAGAGCTCGAAGAACAAAAAAACCGTGTGTATATACAGACATTAATTTATTTACACTATATAAATAATATTTACACAATATTGATTTAAAATATTTAAAACACAACTGCCCATATTCCAAATGGGATGAATACCAATTTAAGATAAACAAATACTAAAGTATATATAGTCTCACAGACTAAAATATGAAAGATGATAATTAAAAATTAATCTTAACTATTCCTATGTTATATTTAATCATCCTTAAAAACGGAGAGAGAGGTCGAACAAATACATAATAGGAAATAGGTCCCAAATGGGTAACTCACCAACATCGCTGACCGAGTTGCGGGCTTTCATCCTTCAGATGAACTGCACTTAAAAAAAGGGGCTACCTCTCGCCCTCGAGTCCGAGATTATTCTCCTCGCTCCTTTTTTAAATTCTGAAAAACTCTCTCTCCCCAAGATTTTAAAACACGCCCCTGAGGCGCACACCACTATCTCATTGGATTCTGGGTCTTAACCCCTTGACCCCAAAGCAACGCCATTGGCCTTTAGACAACCAGAAACAAAAAGCCCCTTCTCAAGCCCCTACGAAACTGATATACTTTCGGCCATTAATTCAAACAGGCCGACAGCCCTATGATCCTTCCGAACCGGAAAACATTAAAATCTTTCGGTAAAAATGTGATCTCCAAAGAAAACTCCCCCCACATCCTGTTTTCTGTTCCGAGAGCAGCTGGCCAAACGAAAAGGCTGACCCCCAAAATAAATACGTAAACTCGCACCCCGAAAATATTGGATCATGGGTTTACCATGCGACAATAAGTAATATAACTGAAAATAAGAACTTGCATCGTAAGCTTAATTCGGCGTATGGACACAAAATATGATTAGGGTACTGAACCGAACAATAAGCGTATAAAGAGACGATGGTGAAAAAATGAGTATGCAAAGATGTAAATAGGAAATAAGTGCATGTAATGTAAATAATATAAAAATGAAAATAAAAAGATAAGTAATATAACTGAAAATAAGAACTTGCATCGTGAGCTTAATTCGGCGTATGGACACAAAATATGATAAGGATACTGAACCGAACAATAAGTGTATAAAGAGACGATGGTGAAAAAATGAGTATGCAAAGATGTAAATAGAAAATAAGTGCATGTAATGTAAATAACATAAAAATGAAAATAAAAAGATAAGTAATATAACTGAAAATAAGAACTTGCATCGTGAGCTTAATTCGGCATAAGGACACAAAATATAAGGGTTCTGAACCAAACAGTAAGTATATAAAGAGACAACGGTGAAAAGATGAGTATGCAAAGATGTAAATAGAAAATAAGTGTATGTAATGTAAATAACATAAAAATGAAAATAAAAAGATAAGTAATTTAACGGAAAATAAGAACTTGCATCGTGAGCTTAATTCGGCCTATGGACACAAAAAATAATAAAGGTACTGAACCAAACAATGAAATGAAAGTACAATCACAGAATTAAGACTTTGTTAGGGTCCACTTAATTCATGATTGCTGCTGTATTTCTACCACTTATACGCATCAAAGATAAGAGTTTAATCATGGACCCAACACAGCAGGGTTAAATCAAATAAAACAGTTTTAAAGACAGTTAAATCAAATAAATCAAAAATTTTAAATAAAAAATGATACTACACCAACCAGCAAACATGATCTTATATGTTCAAACAAAGATGCATCAAAAGAAATACTTGCATTAGAAAGAATAGGTGCATTATGAATTTTTCTCAGTTTTGTCAAAATCTGGAATGAATACAGAAAACAACTGAAATAAATCGAACATAAATTAATTGAACTGACAGTTCAATAATAAGAGTAACTGATGTACGCAGAAATAAAAATATTGCAGATATTTAATAATAAGTAACATGAAATCGTGTAAAAATAAGTAGTTAATAGACGTGATAAAAAAATAGTACGTATAATAAATTTTTTTTAAAATAAAATTATAAAATTTCATAGACACATTTAAATTATGATGTCTACTTGAAATTATTAATAATACTATTTATAAAAATTAGGAATGTAATAAATCTTACTGATACGCTTTGGGTTATTAATCTATAGATAATGATAATTTTATGTGAAAGTCTATGCATTCTAAAGAGCTGATTTACTCTAATGTTACGAAATAATTGAATAAAATTTCATGATTGAAATGATAGCAGCCCATTGATATTGAAGTTATAATGATTTTTAATTTTATTATACTAGGGAACTTCGCATGCTCGCTAACCACCGTAACTCGGTTCGCGAATCGGGGGCTTAGAACCATTAATAAATTACTTATAATAGCTTTGAAAAATTAATAAACAAAATAAAATAAATATAAAATAATTACAAAATCATGTCAGTAATGTTTTATCGCAAACACCCCACTCTTTCATCCAAAAACTGTTAATTTATTAATTCCCCTGTTTCATTAAGATGATTAGCGGCACACAGTCAAAGTTGAGTAGACTCAGGGTGTGACGTCACTGAAGTTCGGTCTCCCTTTTGCCTTCCAATCCATCACATCCAGTAAAAGACACCACCCCGCAATCTATTTAAGCTATGAGAGCAGCTGCGATCACAGCTATTCCTGAGTCACGGGTGCAGGTGCAGCCCCATGCACCTGTGCGTAGCATTTGCAGAGTGCACCTGTCGCGGCTCTTTATTGTTATTATTATCCCAGCACGTCACGTGCCGTTCGTGTAGTTTTTTTTTTCTCTTTTTCAACTTCTCTCTCTGATTGCTGGCACGCTCCGTCATTATATTATTATGACAAAGCTGAGGTGTCGCTTTGTAAAGAGTTTTGTAACAAATGCAATCAGTGGATTACATTAGAAGACGAAACTGAGTTTGGATGATAAGTAGCAGTTCCAAATAGAAAACTGTTTTTCGCTACAAGTTTGGATCAAGACATGCATGCGTAATTCTGCTACTCAATTCAACTTAATCCTTTGACAGTATGATCATTATATGTAGTTCTGTCTTGTTAAGAGTCATATCCACAGTGCAACAAGAGTTTGCGAAATATCTTGTCTGTTTCCACGATCAACATCCTCATTTCAGCAACATGACTGTGAACGATCTGAAAAAATTTGAAGGAGTAAAAACTTGACGAGTTCGCGCCCAAAGAATTGCTGAGATCATGCCGTAATAATCAAACCTCAGTCAAATGATCTCCATACAAAAAATATCATATGCAGAATGTCTTCATGTTACCACATGTGTATAAGCCGTAACTGTTAAAATGAAATCTCGGTATCTTGACAATATCACTTGACACAAATCACAATGCAGAAAATTCTACATCTGCAACATTCTTTGTACCACATTTATGAAAGTGATAACTAGCGAAAAGAAGATTCTATAGATCAAAATCATCCCATAATTAGTTACTTGCCTCAAATCACAAATCTCGTTCACGTTCCCTCTTAATTACTTCGGCGAACTAGGTATGGCCATTTGAACTTTTCTGATGATTTAGGCCTAACCCACCGAAAAAAGACATATTCTTTATAGACAGTTTTTGCTTTGCTAGATATTTGTCGATTTGTTCTTAGTGAGTTCTAGCTTTTGTTATATGTCGTTTTGTTGTTCGTGAGCAACATATTGACCAATTTTCAATGAAAATAATACGAATTACCGATTTTTTAGGTTGAAGATGCCGTAACTTCTGACTAAAATTATGGAAAATAAATTTTGTTAAAAGATTTTGATATTTTTGTAAGGCAGTTTCTGAGGGATAACTCTAGAAGAAAAATAACCAACTATAGGCTTTCTGGTAAATGTTCCGATGATCTTTCAAATGCATGTGGAATTCAATTCATGCGTCATAAAAAATAATTTTATCATCGAAGTCTTTGATATGCTTAGGGTGGGGCCAATACACACCGATAATCCGGTTAAGTCGATGTATTATGAGGTGGATGAAAGATTATTCTGTAGCATGACCAGTTGCCCTTTTAATCGCGAAAAATCTGTTGCATTGTGGATGATGTTGACTAGTTCATATCATAACCTGGTAGAGGTGATCTGATCTGCTAACTAATCACCTTTGCTACAGAATAAACTAAAGCTGATGATCTGTTATAAAGATGATTTGTCTCTTCCTGAATAGAAATGAAACCTCAATGTTGTACGCTTCGCTTCCGTCTCTGTTCAGGAAGTTATATACTCCAGTTGGTCAAATATGACTATCACTTCATTGTGACTGAGAAGGATTAAGCAATGCCAACTCCTATTTTGTACAAATGATCTCGAAGGTAGTTGGGTACAGGTCTATTAGAAATCGAAAAGCAATAGTTGCAACTTCATTTTTGAATGCCATCTGAGAATGCTTCTAAACCCCATTTTAGGAATTTAGTGAGGAGAGGGCAAAAGTTGATGGACTATTTTTCCAATGATGAAAATATGATTTAGCAAGGAAATTGTATAAGAAACATAATAACTTGGAATTCCTTTGGGGGGAGGAGGGAAGCCTATCCCCCCAGTTGTTAATGTCCCCACTCTAAATGCTGTCTCTGAAATATTGTTTCCCACCTGTACATATCTCTCTGTACTATGACTGTTCTTAATGAAGATTTTTTTTATTGTACATGCATTTTAAGGCTTAGAAAATTTATATATTAAAACTACTGTCATTTTAGAAATTTTTCTACTATTCGGTTGCTGGGGGTTCGTGGACCACATTTTTTGAACCACTAATTTATAAAATGATATGTACTCGGAATGATGTGTTTTAAAAGATGAATATTGTTACGAACGTATCCTCTAGAATCGTGAGTGTACACGCAGGATACAAGAACGAGTCCAAGTTTCTGGATAACTTACGTTTATTCACAAGCACAAAGTAAACAGGAACAGTATACAATCAAATAGCACTTAAATGCTCCACTCATTTCACATAAGGTATATTATACACAGAATGTTGACGAAAGTAATTCCACAAAACAGCTGTAACTATTCTCAAAACAAAAATCACAGTCCAATATAGTTCGTGTCACGTCAATTCGTCAGCTCCACTCCAACGGAGGGGGTGAGTCCTATTTATAGTCTCTCCATAGAAACTTCTGGAAATCTCTATATCTCAAAGGATAATCGTTCTATCGAGAAGTTTCTAGAACATTCCCGAAATCTCTAAATTGGTGCTAAATCGCCAAATCCGGCAACACTTTTTCTAACAGGGAAATTTTGGCAACCCTAGGCTCACATCATCCTGACGTCATTGTGTTTTCTTCGCCTGGCCTTCAAGACAGACAAAAGAGGAAGCGCTAAAGGGAATATTGCGCGTTCGCAACAATATTTTGGCAATTCTGTTTAACTTCATAAGTGTTTCTGGATTATCCACGCTGAGCAATGAATTATTTGCCTCCACTTGCGGTAAAACTCGCTTGACCGTAGAATTGTTTAGGGGTGTTTATATACCCCAAGTTGTATTGTTCATCTATTAAATGCTGTTGATAATTAAAAAATTTAAATTTTGATGTAGTAAGTCAATTGTGTGAGTTCCAATTAAGCAATTCCTACAAAATTCAAAATTATATTTATTGTATTTCATATTTCAATAAGTATTCTAAATTAATATGGAAAAATAATTCTGTTATGGATATCAACTAGTCCAGTGGTACGCAATGATTTGTTGGTGTAACTCCTGCATTATTTTATTTAGGAGTAGTTATATGTACCAAAACTAGTTTCATTTAGCTAGAAACAGTATGTAGGATATTTATGAAACAAGAAAATACTATTAATAAATTAAATTACACGAAATGCTTGACAGTCTTAATGTAAAGTTGGGATTAAATATATATATTGAAACAAAAATTATAAACAGAAATTTATTCGTATCCTCTTCGTCTTCCATAAAAAAATGTCGGCAACTCTTTAATATAAACCCTCGTGATCCCAAATGGGGCCGGGACCCAAGGGTTGCTTACCACTGTCAGTGTACTTAATGTACCAATGTACGCAATGTATCACAGCCAATGTACGCAATGTACCACAATCAATGTACGCCTACCCGGGCCTACCGAGTGCAACTCCAGCGCGCTAACCAATGGGCTACCGCGCCCACAATCAATGTACGCGGGCGCGGTAGCCCATTGGTTAGCGCGCTGGAGTTGCACTCGGTAGGCCCGGGTTCGATTCCAGCCACTGCCAAAACTGCCGCCGTGTTCATGCGGAGTACGATCACGTTAAACATGTGGGTCCGAAAGTCCTTCCGAGAGGTTGGTGGTAGGGGAAGGAGGGTACGGTCCCTGTGGATGCCTCCCCCACTGGGTTCCGGTCTGAATTGGGTGGCACTTCCCGACCGTCCAAACAGTTACCTTACACCTTTCTGGTAGGTCGGACGGTCTGGGTTTCAACAACAACAATCAATGTACGCATTATGGACTTATAAAGATAAAACTGATTCTGTCATATCTCTCATCATGAAGGTTCATAGAGCATTGAAGTTAGCCTTAACCTAAATTTTTTCTTTTCGCTCAAAAGGGGGCGCCACATGCGCAATTCGTCTTCACAATATTCTTTCCAAACAGGGGAAGACATCTAACAACAGTCCAGCTGCCGCGTTCTCTGTGGAAACCCGCCAGATGGCGCAACGCAGACTTGATGAATAAATGCCACCCTGCACACGCGGTGCTACACCCTCCCGATTTTCCTTCTCCTTTTCCTCGAGAAATTCTCTCTTCTCATCTCTCTCTCAATCTCTGAGTAACAGCTGAGTGTTTCGGTGAAGAAAGAGAGAGAGAGAGAGCAGTAAAGTGTTTTTTCATTTGAGTTTTTTTTCTTCCCCATCTTAGGTTGATTCGTGTTTAAGGGCATACCTATACGGAAGAGCCTCTGCTGCCGTTGCTTCTGTTCTTATAATTATAGGGAATGGCCCCCTTCCTGGATAAAAACAACTCTAAATAGTACAGAATGGAATGGTATAATTGCGTAAAGTTTTCACGCCTTTCTTTGATTCAACGATCTCGGAATTACAGCATGTGGTGCAGGGAAATTATAAAGGTGGAATTAGGTTTAGGTTAATTGTGGCAGCAGAACTGCAACCAGAGCGATTTATTTATTTGCATAAATATGAATGTCGTAAATGATAGGTGGAATCATACAATTTTTAGCAAATATTTCTTATTTGTTGAGAACGTGAAATAATAACATGCTTGTTCTTTGTTACTTCGCTCATTCCTTTTTCCATGTGTAATAAAACTCCGATAATCCGGCACGTTCTGAACTCCAGCGGTGCCGGACTTCCAAAATTGCCAGAATATCAGATGTCAAGTTAAAAGGGAGTAAAAATGGGAAAAAGAATTTAAAACAAAATAATAGACAATAAATGTTATACTTATTTGACTATAGCGTTACACGAACTGTATTGCACAGTACAATATGTGAAAATAATATTTATATTAAATTTAAAGTTATAAGATAAGCTTTAATAAATAGAAATTTGCATAACGGTGCAAACTCATAAACATTTCCTATAGCTGAAGGAGCCCGAATGTCATTTGAAAAGAGTGTCGAATTACCGGGGGTGCCGAATCATTGGAAGCCGGATACACGAAAATTTACTGTATTTTGAATCACTCTGGAAATTATGAAATCACCAAAGTACGCGTTTATATCATCTAAAAAATTAATAAAAACAAAACTTTTTTAAAGTGCTATCAGGGATCTCAACGTCCTGCTCGATATGCTCACCATCCCAGTATTTGACGTGCACACTTCAACATTTAAAAAACAATTGTCGCCATATTAATTTTCCCCAATTAAGATTTCATTGAGTCTGTATAAAGTTTGTTGCTTAACTTTAAATGCAGCTGCAAATATCGCACTAATTGTGTACTTAAAATATCACGTAATGTGCATTGTAATAATTAAAATCTACGCGATTTTAACAACGAAAAATGCTTCTCCGGCTGCAGTGATTTTTAGAATCAGATAAAGTGAATTATTTGATATGACCACATTAGAAAAAAAAAAGCTGATGTGGGCAGCACGTGACTCTCCCTACCGAATTAAATTAATTTTCTTTTTCTTTTTTTTTTATCATAATGAACTAAATTGAGTTTAATTGCACAAAATAATCCAGATAATTATTTGAAATTATTCTGACTTTGCACTTTTAATCCAAGTTTCACTTTCGTTTGGAACCTGGACGTGTTTTCAAAAGCGACGTTGCAAAAATGCAAAATACTGAAAGATATATCCAGAACGGTAGTTTTAGAGTTATGGGGTTGGTTCTATAATTTTCTTCGTCAAAAATTGCATATAAAATAAGCTTTTAATATATTTGAGTATATGTTTGGACGCTTTTCTTTATTACGCTTTTCTTTATTTTAGATTAACAACAACAAAAAAAAAACTGGTTTAGGTGTTTTTTTGGATTGTACCAAAACTCCAATCAGCACCAGGGTAACCTACAAATGACATCTACCAAATGTTATGAAATTCGGTCAATTAGTTTTACAGCTAAAGCAGATACATACGGTTTTTGCGGACCATTTCACAAAAAAGGCAGGCTGTTTCTAATCAAAATCTAATCAGCACCAGGGTCACAAGTGCCCTACCAAATTTTGCTAAATTTGATCCATTAGTTTCCACTAAATTTGTTTGGTCCTAGAGTTATGGGATTGGTTTTATTCTTTTTATCATCAGAAATTGCGTATAAAACAAGAATTTTATTGATACATTTGAGCATATGCAGTCATTTATTTTCAATTTTTGTGGGCCATTTTGTAAGAAAAGACTGATTTCTTAAAACTACCAAATTCTCATCAGCACGATGTAAGCCATAAGTGACTTTACCAAATTTTGTGAAATTTGGTCCATTACTTTCTGAGCTAAAATGAATACACCCATTGCACATACAGACGTTCGCTGGAAATAGTTTTTCGTGTTCTAGATTGTTGAAAACGTATAGTTTAGTCGAAAACTCGAGTTACAATTTACAGCATGATTCCAATACTTTCCCTACACATTAACATGTATTGTAGGGAAAGTAAAAAACATTTATATTGTAAGTAAAATGCAGTTATAAACTACTTTGTTCCAAACTGTACGAGGCTATATATACATACCCTCACACCTTATCATATACCATTTTATTTACGAATATAAATGTTTGCAATACTACAGAAAATCGGTAAATAGCTAAACAACATTTTGCAGTCTTAATTCTGTTTTAGTAGTCCTCTAATATCACACGAGTCATAAAAAAAAATAATTATCTGAAAAACATTGCGATATATTCAATCAAATACAGTAATTAGAAATTAATTTATAGCGAGTGGTCACACCTTGGCTAGAACAGATTAAATTATTAAAATCCGGCACATCATATCAGTTTAAACTTTAAAATTTAGACACATATTTTTATCATCTTCAGCCATGGAGAAAGTATGTTTATACAAGACTTGAAAGCACTTTTTCTCAGATCACTGTCAAATGTGCCCTTCTCCGGCATCGATTGATATCCCTCCCCCTCCCCCACATTAATCCAGCTCTTGGCGGCCCACAAGGCATCACCCGCGCCAAGCCCCCGCCAAAAGGGGTTGTCAGGGTGTTTTATTCTCCTCGTCAGCAGAAGGTGAGTGCCCAAGTCAGGTGATAGTTGCTCGGCGGCCCCTTCTGATCGCAAAACATCGGGATCGATGATTCTTTGCGAAGGTAAACCATTTATATTAGTAACACTGGCACTGATATTATTTTTAGATGGTTTGATGAGGGATGTGGCATTTGCTCATGATAAGTAAGTCATGTGAATATTTTAATATACTTGGCGGACTCTGAAATAGTGAGTTCAACTGAAGATAAATTTTTGTTGCAGAAATCGCATGTTAGTTGCATATCAATTTGTATATTCGTTTGTAGACTTTAAATGCCCATTTTTGCTTTCTCGTGATATCGAATATCTGGTGATATATTTCTCTCGAAAAATTTCGAGATTTTGATGGATAAGCATGTTTAAAGATTTGAACACATTTTGAACTCTTAAAAAATATTCTTTTGTGTGTGTTTTTGTAAGTGTATTTGCACATGAGTATGTATATATGTATGCATGTATGTGTGTATATGTAAACACAAGGGTTGACTAACGCAAGGGCATGCGGGATAGATGCCCCGTCCCCCGTGTCAGAGCGGCCCCAAAATTAAACAATTGCAGCATCGAAAAATTACTTCTTCATGAAAAATTAAATATGCCATCAGAATAGGTTAGCCAGCAAAAAGATTTATTTTTAGGATATATAGGGATTACTGCATTAATTTAGTATGCTGGTTTCTTGGCTATAATGAGAAAGTTGCCAACAATTTAAATTCCAAGAAAGTATGTAAACTTCGTTTTGCATATTTTTTATAGAATGCTTTTATGTTTTTGAAAAAATGTCGAGAACATTTCATACATGTTGAGAACAGGGCTGTTTGACAGAAATAAAGTCCTAGAGGGTCTGGATTAAAATGTAAAAGGGAGGGGGGGGGGGGTACAGTGTTGAAGGAGGGGATCACTAAAAACACTGCTAATCATTAGCATTTATTATATATTTCAATCCACATCAATTATTAACAAATAATTAATTGCATATTTATATTTGTAAGCTAAGAGTTGGTTAGGAAAATTTATATAGCTACTATACATCAATATCAGTATATAATAATTACAACTGATTTTAATATAAGCATTAACTACCAACAAAGCTGTTAATTAATCGGAAAAAAATTCTGAAAGTTCGCGTTAACACTCTATATTAACTCTTAGCTTCTTATCAATTGATTTTGACTCTATAATGTATAACAGTGAACTCCGCATATATACAATTGTTTCCTAAATACTATTTTCTTAATTTTTAAATAATGTTAAATTAAATATGTAAATAAATTGATCAGCTGTATAAACACAAATGTAGCTAAATTAAAAAAATCTTTAAAACAAATTAATTTATAAAAAAAAAATCTCATAAAGCAATTTTTCATTGCTAAATTTGGATGACATGTTGGATTAAATTTGATATCTCTGCTGAAAATTTAATATTTTTATCAGGGGGCTGAATATATCTCTTAGGGGGGTGGGGGCTTAGCCTCTCTGGTCCCTGCCTGGATACGGTCTTGGTTGAGAGGTGAAGAGGGGTCCCAGGAGAGGAATGCCTGCTCTGGGCTCTAATTTGTCTAAGTTGGGCCCTATGTATATGTGCTTGTATGTCTTTGAGGTTTGGAAGCGGTAACTGAATAATAAATTATTCGACAGCTATAAAATATTCTATGTATATACATTATGTGGAAAACTTTAAATAGCTGGAATTTGTTTTTAATTCTTATGATTACAATTTGAATTATCCAATTTTAAAGATTTTCATAGCACTATTTTTTACATAAAACGATAATTTCCCGAAAAACAATCGTAGTATGTAGTATGTAAAGGCAATTTTGAATTACGGATGTTAATGGCAACAAAACAGTTTATATTAACTCAGATGAACCAAATGCATCTAATTCCTCAGTAGGGTTTTTTGGTTTAAATCAACTCGATTTAAAACATAATTGAAATCACGATTTAAATGAATTGATATTTTAAAATATATAATTTTTTTAAATTAGGCATTTTTGAAGAAGAAAAAAAACAATTGCTGTATTAAATTATTATTTTATGCTAATTGATTTAGATGAATTTATTCGATATATTACTGAATTAAAGAAAAAACTGTTAATCACGTGTTTTTGCATTAACTAAGCTTTATAGTCATCAAAAGCATATTTCAATTTTTAGAACTAATCACCTTTTATATGTCTTAAAATAAATCCAGTTATCTGGTTCAAAATTTCCTAAAACTTGAAATTTTCACATTAATTTGAGATTTTGTTTTCGCTGTGTACAAAGTTAGTAAATTTGAGTTAAAGTTAGTCCGTTAAGTTAGTAAGATATTAGACATTAAGTCCATCACAAATAACTTTCATGACAAAAAAAATCTTTAAAAGTCATATAATTTTGAAAAGAACCTATTACAAATGCATTTTGAATTTTGACTATAATTTTCAACATTACAGGTTATGCCCTTGATTATCTAAATATAATGCGCAACTAATAATTGCATAAATATTTTAAATTCAAACTGTTATATAGTTTAATAATGTGAAAAACCCTTATACTTTATTTCCAAAATTAAGTTTAATTTTCAGAAAGTATTTCCAAAATTCCCAAAATGGGTATAAATTAAATTATTCATGAAGTATTTATAAAATTATTTTTAAAATTAAAAAGAAAAATCCAATTAAAATAACAAAAATCTAATTTCCAATAAATTTAAAAGCATTTCCAATTATTTTTAAATAAAAAAAAATACGAACCCAGTTCATTAGTATCACTAAGCTCTTAGGAACTTAGAAAAATCTAATAAATTTTTACGAAATATTTTTAAAAGAATAGAAACACACTTTAGACAATCCTTTTCAGATTTTTACTTTCACTTGACTCTATAAAGAAATTACTGTTTTACATCAAATTTTCAAATTCAAGATTTTGAGGGGTGGCAATGTTATAAGAGCTCCTGAGTCTGTTTGAACAATTTTGGAACGATGTCCATTTGTGTACATGTGAGGTGTGCGCAAGATAATTACAGAACAAATGCTTGTACTCATAGGCGCCGACTTCAAAAGTTATTAGAAGGATCCGAAAAATTGAATGACCCATATATTTTTCAAAGAATTTAATTCTAATTTAAATATCATTGAATCCAATTATCTGCTACAATAAGACGTCTGTGAAACGCTAAAATAAAGGAAATTATATTTAAGTACAGAAAAATATTATTTTTATCTATATAATTATTTATGTCATTTATTTTCCTTTTGTAGGCGCAACATTATTATATACAATATACGCATACTGTGAGAATTTCCAACTTAATTATCTTTACAAAAGTAACAAAAAAAAATTACATTTTTTTAGGTATAATCAATCAATAGTATCAATGTTAAAAATTTCAACAAATTTCTCCTCAAAATAATTTCTGAGTTAAAGTCTTGTATTCAGGATACAATAAACAGTCTGAAGGGTATATTACCATGCACAGTTTATATGTATTAGTAATATAAACACCTTGATTTATCTGTCTATCTATCTATCTCTGGGTAATGTTGCTACAAAATGTTGCCAAACGTGTTTCAGTCATGGATAAACATTTCATGAACTCTGGAGCTTAACGAGCGTATGACATCAGATACTGAAAGTGAGTCCATGATGTGGGCGGCCCGTTTCCTACATAATGCAAGGAATATACATTTTTCACAGCGAAAAACTGCGAGGAAACCATGAAGCTTTATGAGCGTATGACATCAGATACTGAAAATGAGACCATGATGTTCTTTTATTTCTTATCATTTTATAAATTTTTATTTGAGATATACGACTTAACTCGGTAAACAAACTCAACAAAAGTAGGAAACTTTTTGTGTGTTTTTTTTGTTTATTACTTATAGGGCAGAATGCCATCGGGTCTCACTAGTATTAAATTGGGCATGAGAAATGAAAAACTTGAAGAATTAATAACAAGAAATAAAATGTCTGCATATATATGCGTACGTTTACCCCACTAAATACTCGCAAACATATTAGGGGTGTTGAGGATCCCTAACAAAATTATTTTGGGTTCAAAAGGTGTATCGAACTCACGAAGTCGGTGCCGTTGTTTATGCTGCTATCAAATGTAATACATATGTATGATGTGTAAAAAAAAAGAATTAGATAGAATATTTCAGTAATTCACATGATAAAAAAGGAATATTCGAATTTTAAGATCTTCATAGCATTGAGTCCTACGGAGAAACAAAATAATTCAATTCCGATTGTATTCCAAATGCTGGAATATGATGGTTCAAATTACGCTGTGGGTGTGAAAGTTATGACACAGCACAACAGCTGAGTGATTACAACTTAATAGCGTGACAAACTTGTTAACAACATAAAATATATTTTTTGAGAAGTTTTACAGAATATTTTAAATTATTACCTTTAGAAATAAAATTTATAATAAAAAAAATGTGCGTCTTTCTTTATATACATAGTGTAATGTACAGGGAAAGTATTGTGACGGATTTAAAATCGAGTTATCGACGGAAGAGTACGTTTAAAGCATTCCAGAACTCGAATCGAATACTTTGGAGATGATGCCTGTGTGCCCATGTGTGTGTCGGTGTGTGTGTGTGTGTTCGTGTATGTGTGTGTGTGTTTGTGTTCGAGTGTGTATGTGTCCGTGTGTGTGTGTGTGTGTGTCCGTGTGTGTATGTGTGTGTGTGTGTCCGTCCGTGCGTGTGTGTGTGTCCGTGTGTGTGTCCGTGTGTGTGTGTGTGTCCGTCCGTGTGTGTGTGTGTTCTTCCGTGAGTCTGTAGAAGCGATTTCTCACGAACGGAGTGTTTCGAAAAATGAAGTTGTTACAATTATTACAATCGGTGAATTCTGAAACTCTATTGATTTTAAACTTAATTAAATGTTTGAAAGACCCCCCACCCTCCACACCCAAATTGCGAGGGAATTAAAATATCAGGACCTACAATAATATTGAATAAATAATTATTTCTTACGTCATTTTTCATTAGGAAACGAATAACATAAACTGTAGATCGCTAGTTCGAACTGTTCTCAAGGTGTTAAACACTTTTCAAATAAATGTATCTAAAAATTATATAAAATTAAAAAAGGTAGTGATTATCGTCCGCTTTCCGTATGCAATATTATGTGATAAATCTGTTAACATAATTTTCTTTCGTTTGTAATAATTTTATATTTTGACGCCAAGAAATTCGTCAATATTCATTTATTTCACGCGATAATCATTAAATATCCATAGCATTTTGATGAATATTTTGCAATTGAGTATTATTGCGTTATTCTATTCGGACTAATAATGTAAGGAAAGCAGGAGTACATAAATTTAAATTTAATGTAATAAATGTTGTCAGCTAAATTGTTAAATACCTGCATTTAATGTGCATTAACGAACATTGTTGGCTTCTTTGCTATTGCACTCTTATAAAGGTGAAACCCAATCTACAGGCGCGGCCAGTCTATCGTACGGGAAATTCGCGAATTTAATACTAATGGGTTTTCTAGATTAAAATCGTTAAATATTTGCATTCAATTCCCTTTAACAAACATTGTTGTCCTTTTTAATGCTTTCCAACATAGTTGAAAAGTATTTATGACATTGGTCATTCTATCTGTGTATCAGTTCGCACGATAACTGCCGTAAAAATGATTTTATCAAAATAAAATTTTAGTATGTTATTCAGACGATCTATGGGGGCATACGGGAATGTACATGAATAATATCACCAAATTAGTTTTAGATTGAACCCGAGTTGAAAAAGTGAAATACATTGAACCTTATGGGACCTAATTTTTCAAACATTTTTTAAAACCGCTTTATTTTTGCGTATTTTCTGTGCATCTATATTCTGCGCAATCGCAATTACAATATTTTAGAGTTTAAATGATCATCAAACTTTGATTATTTCTACAACGAAGCCTAATTTTAACGTTGTAAACACATCAATCTGTAAGATGAGTTGTTTAAGAATTGCTGAATTTTTTTTAACGCAGAATTATTTAGCTTTGGAGTTTGGAATATGGGAAGCCCACAATGGTGAAGCGCACAATTTTACAAGGAGAAGCACACAATTTTATGGCATTGCTTTTCTCGATGAAGAGTTTTAAGCATGGAGTTAGAAATTACTTTTATCTCTATGGTTTTAAGTTTTTAAGTAAAATAAATTATTGTAGGAATGTAATAATTTAAAAAATATCACCGCTGAATGTATCGCATTTTAGACACATGTAAATAAAATTGCATTGCAATTGGAAAGTGTTTCATAATCAATGTTTTATGCATGATTGATGTTTCTTGTTGCTATTGAAATAGTAATTATGAAGAAAATAATACTTATAAAGAGCGAAGCCTATTCTCCATTCCTAACGAAGCGAAATCAACATTTGCCTAAAATTTATAATCCTTTATACTCGAAAACTATAATAGGTAGAAAGATGAAAATTTGCACACATAAGTGAAATTGCGCAAAAATGTGCAGAATTGCAATTTTAATGATGAAAACGAACTGTAATAGGGTGAAACGCTCATCTTTAAACTGCGCATGCTCAATACGCGTCATACAAATAGCAAATATAAAACAACTTTAATGCAGCTCATTAAAGCGTATGTCTTTGCATGCATTATGATTTAAACGTGCTCCTGTATGTATATTAAATGCGTTTTCGTGATTTAAATGTGCTACTTTGATTTCATTGTTTTCCTGTATTTTAATCTGTTTCATTTAATATTCATATTTTAAAACTTTATATGCTCTTTTGTATTAGAATTCTCAAATATCGGAATTCATTTTTTTATGCTTCTAATTTCATAATTATGTGTTAAATTAAGTTTTAATTTGAAATCTGTCATAGCTCGCATACTTCATATGTACGAGTAGATATAAAGTCCGACTTTTCGCTAGTTAGTTAAATTATTACATTTGTGCATTCAGTGTGCTTTAATAAAAATTGTTGGATGTTTCGCTATTGCACTCTTATGAAGGTGAATCTCAATCTACAGACGGACGAGCAAATGCTGCGTATGTAAATTAAAATTTAATATGATAAATATTATCAAATAAATTATGAAATCTATGCATTTAATGACATTCAAAAATGCTGTTGGGTTATCGTCATTGTACTATTATGAATAAGAAACACAATTGATGGGCAAGAAAAGCTTGCGTGTGAATTAAAATTCAATATAATAAATATCATCAAATAAATGATTAATAATACTTTATAATGCTTTATATTTCAATACTTTACATTACGAATAATACTTTATATGTGATACTACTTAATCCATTCAAAGATCGATTTTTTGTTAGTCAATCCCCCCCCCCCCCAATAAAAAAAGATTGCAGGACAAAATATAGATTGAATGATTATAGTCGCAGACGCCGGTTTCCAAAAAATGTTTCAAATACAGTAAACTTTCCGGCAGCGGCAGTTTAGGTCACGTGACACGTTTTAGTGAATGAAATTACACGGTATTTAACTTTTTATATGGATCCTCCACGCAAAATATATTCCTATTAGTAAATTGGCCCAACTTTATTTATAGCTCTTCTGAAAAAAAAAACCTGGTTGTCTAATATGCAAAATTTGCTAGTTTAAATTATTACATTTGCGAATCCAATGTACTTTAATAAACATTGAGATTTCTTCGCTATTTCACTGTTATGAAGGTGAAACTCAATCTACAGAAAACTAAAGACTGCGTTTGTAAATTCAAATTTAGTATGATAAATATTATCAAATAAATTTTAAAATCTATGCTTGCAATGGCATTTAAAAAAATCTGATGTGGGCAACACATGACTTTCTTTATATAATGCAATGAATTTACTACTTTTACAGTAAAAATAAAATACGTTTTTCTTAGAGTAGATACTTATATTCTTTCCAAGGTATTGAAATTTCGATAATTAGTCGGCATTTTCATTGATTCAGCGTCATTTTTATCCATTTGGCGAGATTTTCGTTAATTTGACAACATTTAAAAAAATCGCCAAGTTGGCAACATTCCATCAAATTCGTCGGCAAAATCTCGCCAAGCGTTATGGACGAAGAAATAAGTTATTCTTACAGCAGATAAATAACTATTGGCGTTCAAATACAAAAGTATTACTCAAAGTATCTTTCTTCATGAATGGAACGAGCTAGATCCACGAGAATCATGCCACTCAATTTATCGCATGGTATTACATATAAAAAGTGAACATGTTTCTGAATAGGAAATATTTTTATTTTTATTTTATATGACTTTTTGATAATTTTTTTGAAAAATGTGCAGAATCTCGAGAACAGTTCATATTAGCTTTCTAAAATTTATGTCAATCGTTTTCTAATGAAAAGTTACATTAGAAATGTCTATTTGCGTAACTTTATTAGCGGATTTGATTTTTTGACGATTTTATCAAAATTTCACTCGAAAATTTAGAGGGGTTCTGAACATTCGATTGCATATAAAAACAACAGGTTTCCAGTGTTTACGGATTGTGATTTTTGTACCAAATTTCATTCGAATCGGTCCATTCGTTCGTCAGTTATTTTCTCCACAGTCTCACTGACACACACACACACACACACACACAGACATCACCTCAAAAATGTTTGATTCGTGATCAGGGATGCTTAAAACGTGCTCTTCCGACGAAAACTCGAATTCGAATTTTCGACCCCATCACAATACTTTCCTTATACATTATGTATATAAGAAAAGTAAAAATACATTTATTGAACGCTGGATCTAATCACGGTAGACATATTTAAAATTATAAGCAGAAGGTAGAGCACAAAAAAACTAAATCGTACCTGAAATATACAGGAAATAAATTTAATTCCTTAAGCTCTCTAATAACTTTGTGAAGAAAGTTCCACGAATGCACACATTAGGCCTAACTATAATAAAGTGATTATAGTCAATTGCATAAAAGTGGCTGAAACATCCCTGACAAATAATTTAAAATTTCGGAAATGAACGTGGCAAGAAAGCGAGATGGACGAAAAAAGTCAATTACAAAATTGTAGAGATATCTCTAATGTGTCGAAATCGACACTAGTTACGCACGAAACACGTATATGAAAAGCATTAAAAAGTAATATAAAAAACAATAAAATCATACTTGCGAGATGCCCTGACACGGTAACACCTGTAATGCCTGTCAAATTAAGCGGGAATATTTTTTTTTTCGAATTCAAATGTGCATTGCTGCTGACAAAGGGCATTTTGAATAGAATGCACATAAGTTACATGTGCATTTAATTGTTGTTCATTTTGGCATTTTATTTAAATAAAAAAATAAATCAAAATAATGCAATTTTCTGCTGAGATATTTTTGATATAAATAACATCTATGGTTGGGGTTACTCCTAAGGAAAAACGGAGCATTAAGAAAAATGTAAACACTTTTTTTATACCTATGAACTAATAGAAACAAACGCAAATAATGTTTCTTGTTTTACCTGAAATAGGGTCTAGATTATGATTATATAAAAATAATTTCAATATTTTAATATTTTATTTTTACTTTCCTTATATACATAATGTATAAGGAAAGTATTGTGACGGGGTCGAAAATTCGAATTCGAGTTTTCGACCGGAGAGCAAGTTTCAAGCATCCCTGATCACGAATCAAACATTGTTGAAGTGATGTCTGTGTGTGTGTGTATGAAAGTATGTGTGTGCGTGTATGTGTATCAGTGAGACTGTGGAGACGATAACTGATGAACGAATGGACCGATTCGAACGAAATTTGGTACAAAAATCACAATCCATAAGCACTGAAAGTCTATTGTTTTTATACGCAATCGAATGTTCAGAACCCCCCCCCCCTAAATTTTCGAGTAAAATTTTGAAAAAATCGTCAAAAAATCAAAGTCACTAATAAAGTTACGCAAATATATATTTCTTATGAATTTTTTTATTAGAAAACAATTGATATAAATTTTAGAACGCTAACATGAACCGTTCTCGAGATATTGCACATTTTTCAAAAAAAATTATCAAAAAGTTATATAAAAAAAAAATTCCTATTGAGAAACATGTTCACTTTTCATATGTAATACCATGCGATAAATTTGGTGACATCATTCTTGTGGATCTAGCTTGTTCCATTCATGAAAAAATATATTTTGAGTAATACTTTTGTATTTGAATGCCAATAGTAATTTATCTGCTGTAAGAATAACTTACTTCTCCATCCATAACGCTTGGTGAGATTTTGGCGACGAATTTGACGGAATGTTGCCAACTTGGCGACATTTTTAATTGTTGCCAATTAAAAAAAACTCGCCAAATTGATAAAAATGATGCTAAATCAATGAAAATGACGACTAATTGAAGAAAATTCAATATCTTGGAAAGAATATAAGTATCTACTATAAGAATAACATTTTTTTTAAACTGTAAAAGCAGTAAATTCATTGCATTATATAAGGAAAGTCATGTGTTGCTCACATCAGATATTTTTTCCTTCGAATAAAACTTTAAAAAAGTATGTCAGTAGTAGTGTTTTTTCATTTTTCTAAATTTCACGAGAAATATATAGTAAACAGTAAAAGACAGATGTAAATAGTAAACGATAAAATTATATACTGGACAATTAATATTAAAATATGTATGTGTTATTAAAATAGAGGAGATTGGTGCTGACAGTTATTACTACATATATTCATTGTTGTAAAATGAACTGATAAGAAGAATATTCTGAATCGAAAATAATTAAATTATTTTCTACCACAATATTTTTTAAACGCGACAACTATGTTATATATTCCAACAACGATCAACTCCTATTAGAGGCTGAAACTTGATTCGAAGAATCGGCTGGGAATTGCATGACAGGCCCCACCCCAGTTCGATAGGATGGTAGTGCCCCCGCCGACATTATTCCAAGGAAATTAGGGAAGAGTTCCCTTCAATGTGTTCCCTAAATGGAAACTATTATCAGTGTTTATAACTGACGAAGGTTCAAATAAGATTGAAATGGAGATGAAAACGCATAGAAAGATATGCAATGTGAGAATGCCATTTCAGGCCTCTTCCGAGTACTAGAGGGTCTACTGGGAAGAGTCACGGATTATACTTGTATAAGCCGCGGATTATACTTGTGTAATCCACTTGTGGCATATGCACCAGGTTGAGCCCAGGGATGCCAAACTGAATGGGGAGGAATATGCGATGTGTTAATTCTTGTAGAGGAAAGTGGAAAGACTCTTTCAGTACTTGAGTACTCAAGTACGCAATGCATAGGCAGTGTCAGTATTGTCTATGTATTGTTATATTTTTAACACTTTACAACAAAGTTGAAAAGTGTGTATGACTTTGTTCAGTCTGTCTCTGTCTGTCTGTCCGTTAGCACGATAACTGCCGTAAAAATGACTTAATCAAAATGAAATTTTAGTATGTTGTTCAGACGGTCTGTAGGACCTATGGGAATATAAATGAATAATATCACCCAATTAGTTTTGGATTGAACCCGTGTTGAAAAAATGAAATACATTGAGCCCTATGGGACCTAATTTTTCAAACATTTTTTAAGCGGATTTAAAATTCACAAATTGCTTCAAAAATTTTAGATAATAGTCAAATTGTTCCATAAAATGTATAAAAAAAAATTCATCGAAATATATTCAGTAGTTTTTTAAATAAAAATTAAAATAATAATTACACATCTTATATGAAACGATCACGTGACCATGATATGAAACGATCACATGACCCACTTCAAAATGATATATGGCATCCATCTTGTTTCAAATTCGTGATTTTTTAAAGTTCTTTTTAATTCATATTGAGTGTTGTATCCATCCTAAAACTACTTTATTTCTGCTTAAATTCTGTGCATCTACATACTAAAACAACACAATGACAATATATTTGAGTTTAAATTCTCATTCAAATTTGATTATTTCTACAACTAAGCCTATTTTTCACCTATGTAAAATGTAAACCGCAAAATATGTAGAATGAGTTGTATTAGAATTACTGTATTTCTTTAACACAAATAATTTAGTCCATGGAGTCTGCATGGCTGATATGAATGAAATATTAATTGATTTTATAAACAGAAGGACGATTTTTTTCGATGAAGTTTTAAGCATAGAATTTATGAATTGTAGCTCCATGGTCTTAATTTTTAAATAAAATAAATTATTATAGTATTGTGATGAATGAAATGAATGGGAGAAAGTTATGAATGAAATGAATGGGAGAAAGTTATGAATGAAATCCTGCTTTTATAGAGATCCAGGCGTGTTATTTTTTCTATGACGTCATTTGAATTTATTTCAGTTGTTTTCGATGAAGTTTTCAAATATAATAAATTATCGTAGTATTATGATAGTTTTAAAAATATTACCGTGGAATGTATTGCATTTTAGAGATATTTAAACCAGGCTATTTATATTTCAATGCCGTCATTTGAATGAAGTTCATTTTTTTCAATGAAGGTTTAAGTTTTCAAATATAATAAATCAATGTAGTATTGTGATAAGTTTTAAAATATTACCGAGGAATGTATTTCATTTTCGACTTTTCTAAATAAAATTGCATTGAAGTTGGAAAGTGTTTCATAATCAATGCTTTAAGCATGATTGATCTTTCTTGTTTGAATTTTGAAATTGAGCATTTGGATGCAATAATCAACCTGGAATTTCGTGGTGTAGTATGTTATATTGATTTATTAATTTTGCGTGTAGTAGAATATCGGGCATTACGTTTTTTCAACCCTAAAACTCTCCAATTTTCTTTAGTGAGAGGCTACTTACCTTTGCAGCAAAGAAAATATAATTTGCCTAGTCATTAAAGACAATCTAGTAATTTTTACACATATATTTTTTATTTAATTATATTAGAATTTACTTTAGTGTTTACAAACATTACCGTTATCTAATACAAAATCATTTTATTAACTTTTAACAATGGGATATCTTCTCTTGTATTTGTGAGACCACAGTTTTATTTATTATTTCGAGACCAGAGTGGTGATCACCCTTGTTAACGCGAATCTTAAATTAATTCTATACTCGTTATGTGAGCATACTGAAATCAGCACATACCTCCAACTGCATGGGACACTACACTAAATTCAATCACATAGAAATATTGCTACCAGCTGCTAAGCAATGCATAGTCCATGTATTAAAAATTAATTCTATACTCGTTATGTGAGCATACTGAAATCAGCACATACCTCCAACTGCATGGGACACTACACTAAATTCAATCACATAGAAATATTGCTACCAGCTGCTAAGCAATGCATAGTCCATGTATTAAAAATTAATTCTATACTCGTTATGTGAGCATACTGAAATCAGCACATACCTCCAACTGTATGGGACACTACACTAAATTCAATCACATAGAAATATTGCTACCAGCTGCTAAGCAATGCATAGTCCATGTATTAAAAATTAATTCTATACTCGTTATGTGAGCATACTGAAATCAGCACATACCTCCAACTGCATGGGACACTACACTAAATACAATCACATAGAAATATTGCTACCAGCTGCTAAGCAATGCATAGTCCATGTATTAAAAAATCTGATGTGGGCGACACATGACTTTCATTATATAATGCAATGAATTTACTATTTTTACAATGAAAACGATATGTTTTTCTTATAGTAGCTATTTATATTCTTCCCAAGAAATTGAATTTTCGTCAATTAGTCGTCATTTTCACTGATTTAGTGTTATTTTTATCCATTTGGCGAGATTTCCGTTAATCTGGCAACATTTAAAAAAAGTCGCCAAGTTGGCGACATTCTGCCAAATTCTGCGCCAAAAGCTCGCTAAGTGTTATGGATGGAGAAATAAGTTATTCTTACAGCAGATAAATGACTATTGGCGTTCAAATACAAAAGTATTACTCAAAATATCTTTTCTCATGAATGGAACGAGCTAGATCCACGAGAATGATGTCACCCAATTTATCGCATGATATTATATATGAAAAATGAATATGTTTCTCAAAAGTTAATATATTGTTTTTTAATTTATGGGTATTTTAATATTATAATTTTAATTATGGTATTTTAATAAATGTGCAATATCTCGAGAATGGTTCATGCTAGCGTTCTAAAGTTTATGTCAATCGTTTTCTAAGGAAAAATTACATTAGAAATGTCTATTTGCGTAATTTTTTAAAGGTTTTGATTTTTTGATGATTTTTTCAAAATTTCACTCGACAATTTAAGGGGGTTCTGAACATTCGATTACATTTAAAAACAATAGGCTTCCAGTATTCACGGATTTTGATTTTTGTACCAAATTTTGTTCGAATCGGTCCATTTGTTCGTTAGTTATCGTCTCCACAGGCTCATTGGTACACACACAAACACACACACACATACTTTCACACACACACACACACATACTTTCACACACACACACATACTTTCACATACACACACATACTTTCACACACACACAGACATCACCTCGAAAATGTTTGATACGTGATCAGGGATGCTTGAAACGTGCTCTCCCGTCGAAAACTCGAATTCGAATTTTCGACCCCGTCACAATACTTTCCTTATACATTATGTATATAAGGAAAGTAATATTTTTAGTTTTTGCCACTGTACTCTTATGAAGATAAAATACAATTTATAGGCAACTAATATATAATATAGATAAAATACAATTTATAAGCAAATAATATATAATATGGATAAAATACAATTTATAGGCAAATAATATATAATATAGAAAAATACAATTTATAGGCAATTTATAGGCTCTTAGTTGAAAACTTATTTACTGGCAAAGAAAAAAAGTTTTTGTATGTAGTAGTATTTGTATGGTAATTTCAAATGCAACAACATAAATAATGTTAACAAAATTATTAAATTTTTGCACTCAATGGTCTTTGAAATCATTGTTGGCTTTTGAATCGTTGGCTTTGAAATCATTGTTTGCTATTGAACTGTTATGGAAATGAAACCCAATTTAAAGGCAAGAAAAGCTTGCGTAAATGAATGCATATTCGATGTAATAAATGTCATCAGCAAAAGTATTAAATCTGTGCATTCAATGTCCTTTAATAAACATCATTGGCTTCTTCGCTGTTTCACTCTTATGAAGGTGAAGCCCGATCTACAGGCAAACAAGGGCGGTATGTGAATCTTTAATTTAACGTGTTAAATGCTGGCAATTAAATTATTAAATCAGTGCCTTCAATATTCTTTAACATTGTTGGCTTTTTAACAATATACAACATAGTTGAAAAGTGTTTATACTTTTGGTCATTTTGTCTGTCTGTCTGTCTGTCTTTCTATCTGTCCATTCGCACGATAACTGCCGTAAAAATGATTTTTTTAAAATAAAATTTTAGTATATTGTTCAGACGGTCTGCTGGACAATAAATGAATAATATCACACAATTAGTTTTGAATAGAACTCGGGTTGAAAAAATGAAATACATTGAACCCTATGGGATATAATTTTTCAAACATTTTTTAAGCGAAGTTGAAATTCGCAAATTGCTTTGAAAATTTTAGGAAATATTCAAATTATCCCATAAAATATATAAAAAAAATTTGAGCAAAATATGTTTGGTAGTTTCCTAAATAAAAATTAAAAGAGTAATTACACTCGTATTAAGAGATCATGTGACCCACTTCAAAATAAAATATGGCATCCATCATGTGTCAAAATCGTGATTTTTAAAGTTCTTTTAAATTTATATTTAGTGTTGCATCGATCTTAAATCCGCTTTATTTTTAAGTATTTCCTGTGCATCTATATTCTGCGCTAACGCAATTACAATATCATTGAGTTTATATGATCATCCAATTTTGATTATATCTACAACGAAGCCTAATTTTACTCCAACCGGGAATCGAACCATGAATCTTCGTACTGGTCAGCTGACTACGCCCTATTGTTGAGCTACTGGGGCGGAATTGCAAGCTCTTATCGTCGAAGGGAACTCTGCATTCTCCATCTTCTAATGGCAGATTGGTGTGCAACTGACAATCTGACTGACCACCTCCTGCTATTCTTAGCGCATGTTAGTCTTCTGGTGCTATTTTTATCCTCCAGGTTAATTTATCTTATAACCCTTGAGCCTACAAACTCGAAATATTGACGTGGCTAATAGAATTTTATGTCGGATTAGAAGAAAAGAATCCGTTAAAACTTGTGAATTTGTATACGGAACAAAAAAACAAATAAACAGATTTTCCATTATATTTGTTGGCAATAATATTAGTTTAGAGTATTTATATATTTATTTATATATACTTATATTTATCTCTAAGAATTCTAATTATAATGTATTCCACATTTATTTTTACGTATTTTTATTTATATGTTTTGCCCTTTATTGGCAACACTGATTTTTATATTTATCAGTGGAATTACTGGCTAGTCTCTTTTTGTGTGGCATTTATCTCAGTGATTGGCAACTGCTAAAGTTGTTGCTTCCTGTACCAGGTAATTATTAAGCTTATTAAGTTTTTGGTAATAATCGCTTTCTTTCTATTTTATTTTCTTAGTAATGGTTTTTCTAGTTCTTTGGGATGCAAAATGGCCTTTTTTGTTCAATGTAACAAAGTCATTTACTGAAAGGGACTAGTTATAAGGGAAAGCTGAAATTGTATGCACCACCTGATGATTTTACAATTTCTTTGCCGTATTTCCATTGCTATCCATTCCAGTTCACAGTTCATCCATCCCGCTGTATTCTTGATAGTATCTTATATGTTTCATGATCTGTTTGTTTTGTCTATGTCTTTATTCCTATGTTTTCATATATATTAAATGATTTTATATGATTAGTTTTATATGCAACACAATATCTCATAGGGTTCAATTGTTAATCTATAAGTTTATATATTATATATATATATATATATATATATGTGTGTGTGTGTGTGTGTGTGTGTGTGTGTGTGTGTGTATGTGTGTGTGAGATCTATCTCTGGTCTCACACAGTATAATTTAACAATTTAGCAGTATTACATTTTCTAAATCTGCACCACAATATATATATATATATATATATATACATAACAGTGATTATAAAAGGTCGAATAAAAATCAGTAAGATTTTGAAGAATGTTATATAATAACCCACCTCAGATTTTATAAATTTCTTCGGAGTCTAAAAATGTCAGTTCTCAAACAATTCTTAGAATTGTATTTACAGACTCTATTCCCGTTTCTGTCTTCGTGTCTCTTTAAATTTCCTTGGAGATGTCGGGGAACAAGTAATCGATCCTTCTCTTTCCCCCCTCCTCCCCACCTGCCTCCTCCCCGATTCAATTAAGTGACCAACTCTGCTGGGAGTGTGGGAGATGGTCACGTGATATCCTCCAGGGATAAGAACTCTTCTTCCAACATCCGGGGATTTATACCTTAAGATGTTTAGGTAAGAGTGTGGGGGCGGGTGGGTATCTATTCCAGTTCTGTGATCCGTCCGTCTGTTCCTGGTAGGAACTGATACATGTGATGCGACAGAATTTGTTCACAGTGAAGATCTGAAAGAAATAAAGGCTCTGCTGGAAATTAATTATAAATGTTTGGAATGCGAATCGAAATTTGACTTTTCCCAATGCATCAACATACCATATTTTGTACGTTCAGAATTATTACATCAGCATCAGATTTAAAAAAAAATCTGATGTAAGCAGCACATGACTTTCCCCGCAGACTCATATTCACGTTCTTTTTATTTCTTCAATAATTCAATAAATTGAGTTTAATGGCACAAAATAACACCCATAATTATTTAAAATGACACCGAATTTGCACTTTAAATTCAATTTTAGTTTTCATTTGGCAACTGGATTTATTTTCAAAGGTGGCGTAGCGAAAATGCGAAAAAACTAACATGTCTCTAGAACGACTAGTTCTAGAGTAATGGGGTTGATCTTATTCTTTTCATCGTCAAAAATTACATATAAAATAAGCATTTAATTGGTATATTTGAGCACACGTAATCTTTTATTTTTATATTTAAGGATTTTTGCTCGCCATTTCGAAACAAATGCAGGTTCTTTTTTTCCGAATCGTACCAAATACTAATCAGCCCCAGGGTCCCGCGCAAGTTACTAAATTTTATGAAATTTGGTCGATTAGTTTTTCAGTTAGAGTGAATACATACACTCATGTCCAAAAGTTAAGCATAATTCGTAAAATGCAAAAAATTCGGAGATAATATGGTTACAATGGTTCACAATCAGTTGTGGAGAATAGTGGGATGAAGGTAAATCATTGTGCATATGTAAAACAGTTCAGTCGACGTCGACATGCGCAAAGCATCGGCGCACGTCGAAACGAGTATAAAACGGTCTCATGGCTGTTTGAGGTGGCATGGCTATTTGAGGCAGAATTTCGCAATTGCTGCGATATGGAGCGTTGTTAACAATAAAAAAGGACGAAAGATGTCACAAAGATTCCAACTGGACTTGTTTTTGAAGGGAGGAATTATTGGAATCCGGTCGATCCCACACCGATGCGTCTGGAATTCTGAATGTACCTCAGTGTGTGCGATCTCCAGACTGTGGAAGAGATTCCAAACCACTGGAGATGTAACCCGACGACCTGTACTAGGTCGACCAAGGGTAACAACCGCTCGGAAAGACCGATATTTGGTGATAACTGTGCGACTTCAGAGAAACCGTTCTGCCAGAGAACTGGGTTCAACTCTGGCAGCCGCTACAGGAGTCACTGTTTCGAGACAAACTGTTTACAGAAGACTCAGACACGTTGGTCTCTATGCCAGACGATCAGCAGTTTGAACCCCCCCCCCCCCCTGACGTCTGCACAGAAGCGTGCTCGTTTGCAGTGGAGTTTGGAATATCGGCAGTGGAGTGGACAACAATGGGGCAATATCAGGTTTAGTGACGAGTCCAGGTTTAGCCTGCAAACTGATTCTCGTCGTACCACGATCTGGAGAAAACGTGAACTCATTTTCACCCGGGAAACATCACGGAAAGACATCGTTTTCCGTTTGGGGAAGTCATGGTCTGGGCAGGCATCATGATGGACGGCTGCACAGACCTCCACATCTTTGACACGGGGTCGGTTACTGGTCAAAGATACAAAGACGAAGTCTTTGAGCCTACCTTTCGATTGTTTCGAGGTGCAGTTGGTCCTGATTTCATATTCATCGATGATAACGCGTCCTTTGACCGTGCGGCCTTGGTCAACGACTTCCTTCAAACTGAAGATATTCAGAACATGCAGTGGCCGGCCAACTATCTGAATCCAATAGAGCATGTGTGGGATATAAAGCTCAGGAGATATCTTGCAGCCCTCCGCTACCTACCAAGCTCCGTTCCGGGATTGAAAACTGTTTTCCGTGAGGCTTGGAACTCTTTGAGCTCACAAATCATCCAACCCCCCCCCCCCCTTCGAAAGAATGGGAAATCTTTGTGCAGCATGCGTTGTTACTCGAGGTTCCCACACACCATATTAAACTGCAGCATCACATTATTTTAATCATTCTGTTTTGCTGAAGTTGATACTCTTATTGTCACCCTTTTTCTTTTAACTCCTTTCTTTGGATAATAAAAGTCGTTATTATCCTTGTTTTGCATCGTTTTCTTCTTCTATCACCCTATTATACTCGCATACCGCATTTCCTTCTATTCCAATGCAGATTTCCTGAAATTTTCACATAAACAGCATCTATGTTTAACTTTTGGACATGAGTGTATATTGCACAGACAGATGATACATAGACAGACAGAGACACACACAGACGTTACGCTAAAAATGGTGTTTTCGTGTTCTAGAGGTCTCAAAACGTGTAGATTCGTCGAAATCTCGACTTGTGATTTTCGGCATGATTCCAATACTTTCCCTATACATTACCATGTATCGCAGGAGGAGTAATATATTTTCACTTTCCTTATATGCATAGTATATCATGTATAGGAAAAGTATTGTGACGGGGTCAAAAATTTAAATTCGAGTTTTCGACTGGAGAGCACGTTTCAAGCATCCTTGAAGTCGAATCGATCGTTTTTGAGATGGTGTCTGTGTGTCTTTACGTTTGTGAAAGCGATATCCCAGGAACGAATGGAGCGTTTCGAATAAAATTGGGTTCAAAATTTACAGTTAGGGAATACTGGAAGCCTATTGATTTTAAACGCAATCGAATGTTCTGAAACCCTCAAATTGAGTGAAATTGTGGAAAAAGTCATTATCCTCCAATAATGTTATTTAAATAATTATTTCTTATAGAATTTTTTATTAGAAAGACATAAATTTTGGCATAAATTTTTTCAAATAATTGATCAAAAATTTACATAAAATTAAAAAAAGTATTAGCATTTGCGAAATATGTTCATTTTTCATATGTAATATTATGTGATAGATGTGTTAACAATCTTCACGTGGATCTAATACGTTCCATTCACGATAGAAGATACTTTGTGTAATGGTTTTGCATTTTGACTCTTAACAATTCGCCAGCAGTCATTTATATATAAGAAATGCTCTTTTCTCCATTTATAAATATTTTTTCCAGCATAAATCGTTCTTGAGATATTACACTTTTTCAAATAAATGTATAAAAAAAATTACATGAAATTAAAAAATATATTAAATTTGTGAAATATGTTCAATTTTCATATGTAATATTATGCGATGAATTTAACATTATTCTCGTTGATCTAATTCGTTCCATTCACGAGAGAAAATACTTTGTGTACTAGTTTTGTATTTTAACACCTAACAATTCGCCAATCGTCATTTGTATATAAGAAATGCTCTTCTCTCCGTTTACTTGAAAATCTTGGCGATAAATTTGGCGAACTATGTGACTTATTTAGGAAAATATTGCCAACTTTACGCTATTTTGCCGAGATTGACGAAAATATTGCTAAAATTGCAAAAATGATGTTAAGTTAATGAAATGCATGAATGTCTGAGAAAACACAAGCAAAAAGCAGTGATTATTCTATGTCAATTTTTCTATGTTGCAGTTGTGTTTTATTTGGGGCCCATTTGACCTGGAGGCCCGGGGCAACTCCCCCGCATGCCCATACTTTAATTAGGCCCTGGATATCAAGCTAGCTGTTGTTGTATATCTTATCCTTGAGTTTGCCCCACTGATGTCAGTGTCATTGATGACACTGATGTCATTCTCTATATTCCCTCCCGGAAAAAGTTCTATGGGCTCCCATGATGAAAGTATATGGCATATATTAGAATTTAATAATTTGAACAACGCTATAGATTTTAATGGTATAAAAATAGTTTATATTAACACAGACAAGTCTAATTTCCGAATTTCATCGATGTCACTAAGCTGTTTCATCTTGAAAAAAAAAATTAAAAAAAAAAAAAAATTACGAAATATTTAAAATATTACTTTTTTAATTTGGCAGTACTTTATCGTCTGCAATGACACTTCTCCTTTCTCTTTTAGATGTGAGCGGTGTGGACAGCGCGAGGATGCCGGAATCTCCTAACGCAGTGAAGCAGCAGCTTGCGGCGCCATCTAGCGGCCGGAGCTCGGCACCCACCCTCAAGCACGGCACTGCAGCAGGCACGTAAATGAGCAATGATCCTTTGTCCCTTTTCATGCATTCTTTAATTATTTCTGAAATTCTTATTCAGAACATTTTAGTTGTACTACAACCAAGATGACGGGAGGGGGTTAGAGATGCAAAGAAAGTTAAGATAATTCCTTTCATAGCGGGAGTGGTGTAGCTGGTAACATAATCTGGTGCTATCTTATTTTTCTATTTGTTCTACAACATGAACTTAATCTAATACCACAATATCTGTATGTGTGTGTACACACACATACTATATATATATATATATATATATATATATATATATATATATATATATATCAAAGTTTATAGATATAATCTATCACTGATATCAGAAACATGAAATTTGTGTTCATTTTTATAAAATACTTGGACTTGATAATGAGTTTTATCGAAATGAACAATTCATTAATAGGCCTAGGGCTTGTCCACTTGTAAAGCTTTCATGCTTAGACTTTATTTGATATTATTTTATCGATTCCTTTCCATTGATGTGTTTTGTTTGTCTTCAGCTTGATGACTAGAGGTTTGCATTTTTATTTTCCGCTTGATTGATGATTCTCTGTTTGATACTTTTATTTGTAAGGCATTTTGTAATGTTGCGGTTTTTTGGGTTGAAACTTTTCTCTGTATTTTCATTGGATTTTTAAACTTTAAGAATTATATATATATATATATATAATCTCCCAAAAAGGACTGGTACCTATATACCCACAAAGATGTTAAAAGAGTATTTCTGAAGTGACGGCCGGGGGGAGTAGCGACCCCCAACTCTCCGGTTAAAGCTTTTACTGCCATGGCGAAACGCTCCCGGTAGCCGAAACCTTCAAACCACATCCAACAAGACTCTCACCATTACCTCAATAAACGTAAAAACACCTTAAAAACCAAGTCATTAATATAAAAACCCTTAAATTACTTTAAACAACACTTAAAACTATCCACAGATCTGAAAAGGTGAAGGGGGGGGGGGGAAGTCCCACATCAGCACAATACAAGCACTGTATGGAATCTCAAACTAAGTGGTTATATAATGTATTTGCAAAACGATATTAAAACACCCAAAAGAAATGTACAAATAAAAATTTTAATCCAAACCTGACTTTAATAGTCATGTAAACTATTTTGACTCGAACAATGAAACTACTTGTGTATGAAATCATTAATAATGTGGTTACTTTTATATAATACAAATAAAAACCAAATATAAATTAGAGGTCATAAAAAGACTTATGTATGAAATAATTAATAATGTGGTTATTTCTATATTCTGCAAATAAAAAACAAATATCAATTTGAAGCCATAAAGCGACTAATGTTTGAAATCATTCACATGGTGGTTATTTAGTATAATTCAATAAAAAACCAAATAGCAATTTTGCTAGTTCAAAAAGTGAATAAAACCCAACTTTTAAAATACACCATAATTTTCACATTAAAATACCTTCCCCATTCTCACAGAACTTTTACAACAATGCCTTTCCAGGCAACCCTGAATGAATAATCAGGTATACAATACGAGAGTTGGGGGTCGCTACTCCCTCCGGCCGTCACTTCAAAAATACTCTTTTAACATCTTTGTGGGTATATAGGTACTAGTCCTTTTTGGGAGATTATTTGGATATACACTTGTATAAAGCAGCAAGGCGCTTTACCGTTGTATATAATATGTTCTTTTAAATTTTTGGAAGGGAGTTTGGCTTTTTAAGTCATTTTTGTATTTTATTTGTATATATATATATATATATATATATATATATATATATATATATATATATATACATATATATATATACATATATATATATACATATATATATATATATATATATATACATATATATATATACATATATATATATACATATATATATATATATATATATATACATATATATATATATATATATATATATATATATATATATATATATATATATATTTATATATATATATAATATGAAAATCCAATTTTATAGAAAGTGCAGCACAGCGTCTCTCTTTATTAAATTGCTAGTATTATAAATCTGTATTTTATTTACGTTTCCATCTTAAGACTTTATATATATATATATAGATAGATAGATACCGTAGCTTACTAAAAATATGAAGGATACTATGCAAATATGATTAAGTAAGTTAGATGATTGTATCTATAAACTATTTTTATTAAACAGTTTATAAATATAATCTATCTATTTCTTCAGAAACATACATTTTTTGTGTTTGCTTCGTCAAAATACTTGGACTAGAAAAAGAGTTTTGCGAAGTGAACATTTCCATTTTTTAAGGCTTAGCCCTTGTCCACGTGTTTAGCAATACAGCTTGATTTTTTATGTTTTTCCTTATTCTTTTCCATATCATTGAAATTTGTTGTTTTTCTTTATTCGTTTTCCCAACATTGAAATTTGTTGTTTTTCTTTATTCGTTTCCACAACATTGAAATTTGTTGTTTTTCTTTAAATTGATGATTCGTGTTTTGTATTTTCTTTTTTTTCCATTTGATTTATGATTTGCTGTTTTATATTTTATTTTGTGGGTGTTTTAGAAAGTTAGGTTTAGCGAGTTGCAGCTTCTTACTTTTCTTTCATTGGACTTTCAAACTATTATTATTATTATATATATATATATATATATATATATATATATATATATATATTGGTATTGTTGGCATTGTTGGCTTCTCTATATTAAAATCCATAAAATAAAATTTGAATAAGCCAGCTTTTTTTTTGCTTTATCAATATAAACCGATCGCTGTATGAAGCGCTTAAACACCGAATGAATCGTACTACTGCGCATGCTCCTTGAATAATGTACTGTGAAAGCTGGAGTTTTTCTGCTTAGAGAGAATGCTTTGAATACTCTTGCTCTACGCACTTGTGACATACGTCGTTCTGACTGGATGAAAAAGACGCTATTTTTACTCACAAGAGGTAACGTCGTTTTGATTGGATGGACCAGGCTTTAAACTGGATTTTTGTTACATATAAGATTAGTATTTAGGTCTATCAAAGATACGAAAGCGAACACCCTTAAAAAATTAAGTTACAAAGTTTTCAATAATTTTTTTATTTTGTTAAACACTGTATTGCGTTTAGCGTCGAAAATGGTGTCTATTTAGTCGAAAATGAGTTCAATAAGGTTCTGTCCCGTGATCGGTACTAAAGAGCGATTCTCTCACTAAGAGACCCAAACATTCTTCAATAATATTTAAATTTTTGTTTGGTTCCCTATGAAAATTGACATGGACGTAATTTATGTTCGTTGAAGAAGATATGACGCCTTGAAAACTCGATGTGGCGGAAGGTTGTTGCCGTTACCGATGTCAAATTAGCGCTTGCTTTATCTGTTTTGTTGACCCGCACACAGTGGCGTCGCCAATGGACGGATTTGGCGGTTACAACCCTTCCCAGGAACTCATCGGAACCCATTGAAGTTTGGAAAAATACTACTCGGTAAAATGGGAAACAAAATATTTGGAATAATCATTCCCGTCGATTTTCTCCGCCTCAAGGAGGAGAATTCGAAAATCTGGCTCCTTTAAGCTCTGTCCCTTAGACTATACTGTAAGTATGCAACGATTCACACTTCTAGGTCACCTGGGGGGTTCTGAAGGGTTTAGAAAAATTTACCTATTTCTCATTCGTCTGATCTTGGGGGAGGGGGGAATCATGTCCCTTTAGGTTCTGTTTCGCGGCTTATACTACAAGTGAGCAAAGATTCTTCTAGATCACTGGGGGATAATGTAGGGTCTGGAAAGACAAAAATAAGTTAAAAAATTATTATAGTTGTTCCCAAAATTTATTATATCTGTGGTTTCAATTGTTTAATTCTTTTTTCAGGTATGAATGGATCTCATTCGCCCCATTCCAGCAGTTCCGCCCCTACCAGTGGGGGTCGGACCCCTTCTCCCCCGGCGGAAACATCCCGCCCTTTGGCGAAGCTGAAACGATTTTTGGCGACGCTGCAGCAGTTTGGAGCTGATATATCGCCAGAAACCGGTGAAAGGATGCATGCGCTTATACTGGGTTTGGCTGTAAGGAATCTATCTCTGCTCTTTTTATTTAGGTTCTGTCCCTTAGACAGATTCTATCTTTATGAAAGCAATGAATTATTTACTCTATAGGCAGGGCCTGATTAAGCCAATGTGGGACCCAGGACCTGTTGTTAATTGGGGCCCCATACACTCACAGTATAACAAATACATGCAGAAAAACATCAGTATGTAAATTTGGAAGTTTAGGACCACTGTCCGAAAGGTACTTTTGTACATGTAGAACTTTTACAACTTTCTAAATTTTTACACGACCCCCTTAAACAAATTTGGTCAATCAGAAATATTTATTTTTAATGCAACAAGATCATAAAAAACCCGCATACCTGTATTTTTAAAATCAACTGAATTATGATAAAGGAAAAAATCTGACTTATGCCACTTTTCCGTACCATGTGAAATTCTGTTTCCTCAGTGAAAATAGGGATCATAAACAAATTGATGACGGAAGTTGTTTAGATCCAAAATACGTTAATAAAGTGTAAATTTTTTTTTTTATCACAAATGCATCTAAATAAAGCATACACAGACAGAGATCATATAAAACAGCGGTACTCACTAAGCGGTTGGGTATCCTATGTATTATCATCCAGTTTTATCTTTTTTGTGATATGTCACAAATTTACATTTCTAATTTGATATATGGTCCCCATTCACAATGTTCAATTTTCAATTAAATATAACTCGCGTAATTTTAAAGATACAGATATGCGGGGTTTTTTAATGATCTAGTTGCCTTAAAATTAAAAATTTTCTGGTTGACCCAATTTGTCTAAGGGGGTCGTATAAAAATTTAAAAAATGTAACTCTTTAAAAATTAATGGGAGGACTATTTTATTAACGTAGTCTTATTCCCTACCTTATTTTCAACATTTTTGCAATTTACATTGTCCACTTATCTAACAGCTAAAGAATTAAAGCCCGTTTCAGTCTTTTTGGGACACTCGGTATAGCGAGTGCACACACACACACATAGAGACTGATATATATATAAATAATTTTATATATTTAGGATTGCCATGAGTTGAGTAGTTTTTGGCGCTAGTTTACAAAAGCTTACAGCAGTATTTGCTACCAGTGTTAAAATATTGATCCATGATGTATACACACACACGCATACGCACGTACACACATGTACACATAAATGCACACGCAAGCACACACACACACACTTGTAAGCACACACACACACACATGCAAGCACACGCACACACACATACATGCAAGCACATACACACACATGCAAGCACACATACACACACATGCAAGCACACACAGAAAGAGAGAGAAAGAGAGGAAATCCTTCTTCCCAAAATAGTTGAAAGGCGATCTACGGTACACGAAAATCCGACGAAAAATCGAATTCGAACTTTCAACACTATAATTATACTTTATTTGTTCATATTAATGCAAAGAAAGTTAAATCTAAAAGTGAAATATTTTTGCATGTCTCTAATATAAATATGTCTTTTTCTGCAGAGCTCTACATTACCTATTGAAGAATTTCACCAAAAAGTGCAAGACGTCACAAATTATCCTCTGAGGCCGTTTGTTGTTCCTTTCCTTAAAGTAAGATTTCAACGATATGTTTAATTATTGATTTACTGATAGTCAGCCAGAATGATATACAAGATGACATAGTCAGTCAAAATGATAAAGTCAGTCAAAATAATATAGAATTTACAATATACGGGAATTTATACACTGTAAAACATTTGCAAGCATGGCACTGAAACTTTCAGTTGAATCAGCTGACTTTAATGGGGATTAAGGTTACTGATAGGTATGATGATATACATACAAAAATACAAAAATAACGCTTCGACAGACGATAATTAGATGAATATTTCAAAAATGAAACTAGAATTTTCATGAACACCTGAAATTGTGGCTTTTTTTTTATCAGTTTGCCGAAATTAGCAACAAAGTAGTTGGAAAAAATGAGCAAAGGTTGTTTTACAATGTAGAAAAGTCCTTAAATCTCAACATCTTCGGAACTAAAGGTCTGAATGTGCGAAAGGTATATAAGAATTAAGTTGTTCGAAAGTTAAGAATTATGTGTTCGAGAAGTCCAAAAGGAATGTAATGTAAGGCCTGGCTGACGGGCTTCAAC
Organism: Amaurobius ferox; assembly: GCA_951213105.1. Classification (NCBI taxonomy): domain Eukaryota; kingdom Metazoa; phylum Arthropoda; class Arachnida; order Araneae; family Amaurobiidae; genus Amaurobius; species Amaurobius ferox. The sequence goes on along the minus strand of OX578152.1, from coordinate 105,832,284 downwards.
CTGGCACGACCTATGGCATGGATTGGACTTAATTTCTCTGAAATGGTTTTGGCTCGAACCGGGATTGGGATTAGTTTTAAATAGTACGATCAGACCAGGTTGGACGTATTCAATGTTTGTAAAATGTATAAAAAAAATTTAAGATAGTACTTTAAATTTTTTGTTGATTTCAACTTTATAAAGTCAAAAAAAATTTTCTTTGTGCAAAAGTTGCAAAAATCCACGTTCTTGTCTTATTTGAGTGAACATAATTTCAGGACGAACTAGACCAAGATTGAAGAGATATCGGTTGATGGGATTTATATGGGATCGGGCCTGGTTCAAACATTGATACAGTGCCTGAACTTCCACATTCACACGCACCCCATAAAGATATATGTCCTTATATACACACATTTTGACATTTTTCAAAACTGTTCGAAATAACTGTAGGCGTTCCTCAAACGCCTAATTTTCAATTAAGCCTCACGTTAAACAACTTCTGGGGAGCAATTACTTTTTCTATGCTATGAATATCAGAATTGTTATGTGGTTAAAAATAAGAAAGCTAGAGTATGAGAAATATGGTGTGGTTAAAAGTAAGAAAACTAGAATATGAGATATATAGTGTAGTTAAAAATTAAAAGCTGGAGTATGAGATATATAGTGTGGTTAAAAATAAGAAGGCTAGAATATACGAAATATAGTATGGTTAAAAAAGAAAGTTAGAGTATGAGAAATATAGTGTGGTTAAAAATTAGAAAGCTAGAGTAGGAGATATATAGTGTGGTTTAAAAGAAGAAAGGTAAAATATACGAAATTTAATATGGTTAAAAAAAGAAGGTTAGAGTATGAGAAATATAGTATGGTTAAAAATTAGAAAACTGGAGTAGGAGAAATATAATGTGGTTAGAAATAAGAAAGTTAGAGTATGAGAAATATAGTGTGGTTAATAAGAAAGCCAGAGTATGCGAAATATGGTGTCGTTAAAAATAAGAAAGCTAGAGTATGAGATATATAGTGTAGTTAAAAATAAGAAAACTTGAGTAAGAGAAATATAGTGTGGTTAAAAATAAAAAAGCTAAAGAATGAGAAAGACAGTGTGTTTAAACTTAAAAAAAAAACTAGTATGAGAAAGTACATCTTTTTTAAATTGCTCTTTTCTTGTTTTCCAGGCAAATCTTCCTCTTCTTCAGACGGATTTGTTGCATTGCGCCCGCTTGGCCCACCAAACTCCTCAGCAATATGCGCGACAGCATCTAACACTAGACGGCTGCGGAACAGAGCCCGGTGACATCTTCCAAACAGACGCAAAGGAATGCGTGAAAAGAAGAACGCCACCAGATACGTAAGTTTATCGCTTTATTGCAGAATGGTTTTTATAAGTGTTTTCTTTTATAGAATCGTGAATGTCTTTCTTGAATACATCTTCCGTATATTTTGCAAAAGTCGCCAAATTGGCGAATTTTTTCCAAATATGTCGCCAAGTAGAGCAGATAGACGGAATTGGCTTTAATATATTACTAGAGTGAATTATCTGCCGTTTCCCGGGTTCTAAATAAGCGTCCACTACGTATAAATAATTAAATAAGAACCCACTGCTTAAGTAATACATTTAAATACAATTTAAATATATTTTGATTCGAAAATTGTATGAATCAAATCACACGCACTCTCAACAAAAACAAAAAAGAAATGAAAATCACAATTGACCGTATATTCAACCGCTCATGAAGTAAACGATTCCGCCGTAATCCTGATGTACCCTAATAAATATGGAGCGACATCTGTTTGGAATTCCCGGTTTCGTAACCGAGACGCTTGTCTATGATCTTACCACCGTGGCTCAAATGAAATTCGAGCCGCATTTTCCTCTACTTTAACAAGAAAGATCAATCATGCATAAAACATTGATTATGAAATACTTTCCAACTGAAATGCAATTTTATTTAAACATCTCTAAAATGCGATACATTCAGCGGTGATATTTTTTAAATTATCACAGTACTACAATAAGTTATTTTACAAAACTTGAAACCATAGAGGTAAAAATACTTTCTAACTCCATGCTTAAAACTCCATCGATAAGGCAATGTTATAAAATAGTCTGCTTCTCTATGTAAAATCAATACATATTTCATTCATATCACCTATATTCCAGACTCTAGAGCTAAATAATTTTGCATTAAAAAAAACTCAGCAATTTTTATACAACTCAGCTTGATTTGTTTATTTCTGCACACGGTAAAATTAGGCTTCGTTGTAGAAATAATCAAAGTTTGATGATCATTTAAACTCAAAAATATTGTAATTGCGTTAGCGCAGAATATAGATGTACAGAAAATACGCAAAAATAAAGAGGTTTTAGGACGGATGCAACGCTAAATATAAATTTAAAGGAATGAAAATTACGATTTTGACACTGGGAAAAAAATGGATGCCATATTTTATTTTGAAGTCGGTCACGTGATCTCTTCATATAATATGGGTGTTATTATTATTTTAATTTTTATTTAAAAAACTGCCAAACATATTTTGATCAAATTTTTTTTTATATATTTTATGGAATAATTTGAATATTTTCTAAAATTTTCAAAGCAATTTGTGAATTGTAACTTCGCTTGAAAAATGATTGAAAAATTATGACCCATAGGGTTCAATGTATTTCATTTTTTCAACCCGGGTTCAATCCAAAACTCATTGGGTAATATTATTCGTTTACATTCCCATATGTCTCACAGATCGTCTCAACAACATACTAAAATTTCATTTTGATAAAGTCATTTTTACGGCAGTTATCGTGCGAACGGACAGACAGACAGACAGAATGACCAGTGTTATAAACTCTTTTCAACTATGTTGTGAAGTGTTGAAAAAAGGAGGAGGGGAGACGAATATTAAAAAAAAAATTTTCTCCTCTTTACACGCTGCAGGACATGTTTATCTGTCGAAAATTATTAAGTCACCTGGCAAAGTGCATTTCTTTTAAAGATTATATAATTTGAACAAGATTGTGCACTTTATTTTCTACTTAATTTAATTTAACTTTTTTTTATTAGTTAAATATTTCGATTTCTATCGTGAACGACAGCATTTCAGATCCCGATTTTATTTCTGAAAGAAACCTATTGTGTGGAATTATTCTGCTATTATCTAGATTATCTACGAGATCAAAGCGGAATTGTATTTTATTTTTATATTTATTCAATTATTTATTTTATTTTGGTCGATAAAAAGAAATAGAAATCGTGAATTTAACTGAATTGTTCTACGGCTGCTTCGGATAAAAAACTGTGAAATTTAAAACTTATTACTCTTTTTGAAATGAATTTATTTAAATCATGAAAACATTTTTTTTTTGCAAACTTTTAGGAAAACTATCGTTGAAATTCTGCTAGAAATGTTAATGCTCCTGTTAAGAATATATATAAAATTAAAAGTTTGTTCGTTTGTCTGTTCTGTATACAAATACACAATTTCTGATGGATTTTGTTTTCAAATTTGGTGACGAGATGCTAATAAAAAAGACGCTTCAATAAATATAGTAAAGAGCTGACGATAATTTTCAGAAAGTTTTTTTTTAATGAAAACGATATTATGTTGTTTAGCAACGGAATTAATTCAAATGTTTTATGCTGCGCAGACAATATTTATTCAATTTTTCCAATTTAAATAATACAGAAATGGATACCAAAATTAACTTTATTTATTGACGGTATTAAAATTTTAATTGCGTTATATCATTTACGGTTTTGGGATATAAAATTCCGGGAATGATTGATATGTTTAATTTCTGTAGTCATCTGTTTTATTAAAGCAACGATTTTTCAAATTCATTAATTTTCTTTTGTGTTTAACAGATTGTTGCAACAGAAAAAAAATAACTTCTATTAACATTTTAGCTTTTATATTTGCGCGTATGTTTTTCAAACTTATGGTTTTTTGTAAATAGTTTACAAATGGAACCAGGATGTTTTATTAAGATTTGCCAGTGCAGATAATTTTGTATAGCGAGAACATGGATTCTTATTCATATTTTTATTTATTAAATTAGATATTTTAATAAGGAAGATTAAATTAGATATTTTAATAAAATGTTTTGAGAAATAATATCATTTAGAATACTACTAGAATGTGCACAATTTTAATCACGATCAAGTCCTGGTATATTTGTTAGTTGTAAAATAAAATTGAAAGTGTTATAAAAATTTGAAATTAATTATGTCAAATATATGGACAATCTTAGTCATCATATTTTCCGGAAATTACTTTTTTAAATGTATAGCGAAATACTGAAAGGAAAAATAGTCTATATATTTGTTCTTACACTTTTCTTTTTATTGCAGGCGACCGAGGGAGAATGGGTTTTCTGACAACAGTTCGGACGGCCCCCCTCCAGCAAAACGACAGCAAACCCTTCCCAGCCCTACATTGGGTCCCCGAATGAGCCCTGCGGGGGCCCCGAGCCACCTACCTCCCGGCCTCAACCTGAGGTTTGACGAAGGTCTCTACAGGTATGACAGGTACGACCGGTACGACAGGGATCTTGGACGGCCTTATTACAGTAAGTCCAAGTTAATTGAGTTTTATAAGCAAAGTATTGTTTTTTTTCCCAATGGCCAGGCACTTGATATTTCATCATTTGCCTATACATCGGACAGAATCGTGAACCATTTAGCCGTCACATGACGTTGCCCCGGCGCACCAGTAGGGGCGGAACACACTGTACCCAACAACATCCATGCTTGAAGGTGGGACTCGAACCCACGGCAGCCGAACATAATTAGAGCTGTATAAAGTACTATTCTACTTCAACCCAAGATCGTGACTCTTATATCAACCATTCCAATTTACTTCACTTTAAATTAAACTTCCAATATTCTAATGACTAGAGTTTGACGAAGGAATCACGACAGTTAGCAAATAAGCAAATTTATTTACAGCCAAATTCCCTGGGAACTCAAAGCGCACACACATATATATATTACAAATCTATATACAAATACTTGACAACGCTAGAATTACAAATTATACCCGAGACATACTAATCTACAATGAAGTTCAAACCTAACTTATTATTAAACTGACTTTCACTCTGAACTTATGAAGATCCAACTACGACACAATATATATACTCACAAGATTGTAGGCTATACTCCAGATGCTATCTTCCATGGACGATCAGAACACACACACATGCGCGAACTCGGCAGAATGACAGAGACGTAATGTTAAAGTCTGCCCTACTTACAGATCTGGCCAATCATGAGTATGCGATTCTTCGGAATGAAAGTTGAGAAGTTTAAGACATAAATTAAAATCAGGAAAAGTAGAATTAGAATAAAATGATAATTTATAATAGAATCCTGACAGTTGTTTGTTTACTGTGTGCATAGTTTTATACAGGATATTGCATAAGCACCCCAATAACTTTATAAGGAAAGTTGTAATAGGATACGTAATAGATCTGTTTATAGTAAAGTGACCATACTCGATAGAATAAAATGGATTTCTGTGCCCCTAGCGGAGAAGTTTAAGAGTTAAGATAATATATTCGGCAATAAATCGATATAGACATAAAATAATGTCAATTATAAAGTTGCAGAGCACTATCCTATAGGTAGAAATCGAAAATAAAACTGTTTCAGATGGCAATTATTTGACATAATATAGTTATTGCCACATATCTTCCCTATTCAGGATTCAAACAACATAATTTCGAATATAAGTAATTTACTCATGTTATTATCGTTTGCCGAATAACAACAAACATGTGCTCGTCGGTTTGTATTTATTTACGTAATGCGCTTTTAATAAAGTAAGAATTTACGTTATTTGAAAATACCCTTTTGCAATAAAACTTGCACTGTGTGTTTATGACTTTGGTCATTCTGTCTGTCTGTTTGTCTGTCTGCCTGTCCGGTCCCACAATAACTGCCGTGAAATTGACTTTATCAAAATGAAATTTGAGTATGTTGTTGAGACGGTCTGTGGGACATATGGGAATGTAAATGAATAGTATTATCCAATTAATTTTGGATTGAACCCGGGTTGAAAAAATGAAATACATTGAACCATATGGGATTTAATTTTTCAAAAAATTTTTAAGCGAATGTAAAATTCCCGAATTGCTTCGAAAATTTTAGGAAATGTTCAAAGTATCCCATTATATATATATATATATATATATAAAATCAGCGGAATATGTTAGATAGTTTTTTAAATTAAAATTAAAATAATAATTACACCCATATAATATGAAGAGATCACGTGACCCAATTCAAAATAAAATATGGCATCCATCTTTTTTTCCCAGAGTAAAAATCGTGATTTTTAAAGTTCTTTAAAATTTATATTTAGTGTTAAATCCGTCCTTAAATCGCTATACTTTTGCGTATTTTCTGTGTATCTATATTATACCCCCAAAAGAAAAACTAATATAAAAAATATAAGGAAAAACTAATATAAAAAATATGTTTTGTTTCATGCTATATGTTCAGATATTTAGCCAAATAATTGACTTTGTGCAACAGTTTTTTTTTTACTCTCCGTTTTAATCAACTAAAGTATAAGTTATACCAGCTTATTTAAAAATATTAACCATTTATAAAATACGTACTTATAAAATAGAAATTACACCTATTTATTTTTGAAAGATTTATTCTTTTTCCGACATCTTTAGTGTTACACTAATATAAATTTTTTCTCTTAGCCTTCAATGAAATATGAATGTAGTAAATTTTTCTGCCGACAGATGGCACTAAAAGCTGGAATTATGAACGGCATCCAGACAAATTGCCTGTAAGCTGGTTTTTGTGCAGTGATACTGCACGCACTGTAAAACCAGTTTGCCGTTGAAGTAAAACGGGAAATTTGTACCTCCGGAAATTATAAATGATGATTATACATGAAATAAATTATTATAATTATGCACAATAAATATTTTTATTCCAGACATTTTAAAGCTGTATTAAATTTTCTAAATTTAAATACGAAAAAAAAATCTGATGTGGGCATCACATGTCTTTCCCTACATAATGCAATAAATTTTAATTTTCCTTATAACAAAATAATGACGTACAAGAGCGTGTTTTGACAATAAATTAACATCACATAAATTGAAATTTGGCTCATATGGCAATGCCTGAGCCCAAACAGAATGATTTATTCATATTCAGGCTTAAATTTCTCGTCAAAATGCACTTAACGTTTAATTAATATCCCATGAAATAAATTACTATTGGCGAATTTGGTGACGCCAAAATCAAAAACTGTTACCAAAAGTTTCTTCTCTCGTGAACATATAGGATGATACCCAGTCTTTCATTTTTATTTCATGTATTTTATTTTGATGAATTCATTTGATAAACGTTCAATATCTTGAGCACGGTTCGCGCTAACGTTCTAAAGTTTGTTTCATTCGTTTTCTAATGAAAAATTACGCATGAAATAATTATTTGTTTATCATTTAATGATTTTTTTAGACATTCATTTAAAAATTGTAGGGTTTTCGGAACATTCGATTTCGTTTAAAATCAATAGAGTTTACTGATTATAATAATTGTACCAAATTATGTTCGAAACTTTCCTTTTGTTCGAGATATACCGCTTCTACAAACCCACTGATATACACACTAACATACATGCACTCAAACGCATACAGATATCACCTCAAAAAGCATTCTATTCCAGCTCAAGGATATTTGAAATGCGCTTTTTCGTTGAAAACTCGAATTCTAATTTTCGAACCCGTCACAATACTTTCCCTATACATTATACTATGTATGTAGGGAAAATAATGAGCTAAATAAATATTTATTTTTGCGATGAATGTTTAAGATACAAGGTTTGTTCAAATATTATCACCGAAATATTGTCGATTGATATGTAACGCATTTGTGCACAACAAAGCAAGATTTATTATTGAAATTTATTCATTAAGAGTACTATAATGTATTTATACAAATCCCCCCCTTCCCCTAAAAATTATGTTTTATTATGAAAAATCATATTTGATGAAAATTTTAATAAAAATAACAAAATTCTAAAATAATTTTTACAAATAAATTCTAGATTAATTCACATGCAAGAAGCGCATTCTCAAAACACTGAGTTATTTGAAATTCACTGTTACTTATATCACGTAACAGTTTTTTCTGAAAATTTATCATCCTTATATACCATCTGCTGAGGATTCTTGAAAAACCTACATAACCCAGGAAATTATTTGGATTAGGTTCTCGAACTATCCAAAATACGTTACGTTGATGACATTTCGCCAGTTTTGTCGCCACAGTCAATCAACCGGAGCCTTCTCGTAACGGTAATTTAATTGGTGGCGCTGTAAATGCTCTTTTCCAAGTAAAATAATTTTTTTTTAATTTATTTAATTTCTAGAGTCCGATTTTGCAATACTTTCTAAGCACACAATGAATATGTGGAGGCAGAAAAAAATATTTATGAATACGCAGGATGTTTAAAGTGCTGAAAACTCAGAAGTTTAATTTTGCTGTACATTTTTTTCTTTTGCAGGTTCTGTTCATCGAGATTTTCCGGATGACCGTGACATGGAAGATGAATGGAAAAATATTCATACGGTAAGGAAAGAGAATTCTTATCAAAATAACTTATGTTATTGTTTCTCTTGTATTATTATAACCCAACTACAGGGAGATAAAAAACTTATTTACGTCATATTTTAAAATGACATTAATTACCGAGAAATTGAAATAGTAGAAGTTTTTTCAGCTAGGTGGCGCTAGTATGCCCTCAAAAATATCGTCTGCTGTTTTTAATCTATCATACTCTCATTACAGACATGGAATTAGAGAGAAGGATATAAAACTCCTATGGATGAAACGTTTTGAGAATTATATCTAGGTGTCGCTAGTGTTTGTAAAGTAGTTGCTATTCTTATTTGACATAACCGAAAGACGTAGTATTTAGTACACAATATATATTTTTGATTAATTTTATATTAATTGTTTCCAAATTATGAGTATAATTAACCAGTATTCTTTCATAGTTGTAGGATAGAGTGCAGAATATATGGAGATAAAAATAAATTGAAAGATAAAATAATATTGAATATGTAGAAATATTTTTTATTGTTTCACTTCTACTCTGCATTGCTCTAATAATTTATTTTTACAAAATTAACAGTTTAAATAAATATTTTAGGCCTTTGGCCATAGAAATGCATACAATGCAGGACTACTTATCTTATCTCAGTGCCACCTGAATGATTGTCTCAAACGATATTGCCGTTTTTATGATATGGAGTTTTAACTCCTTACTTTTAAGTCCATGATTATATGCCGACTACAGACAGATAAAACAATCCTTCACACCAAATTTTAAAATCCCACGAAATACCAAGAAATTGAAATAGTAGACATTTTTTCAGCTAGATGGCACTAGTGTACCCTAAAAAAAATATATAAAACATCATCTGCTGTTTTTAATACGCCAGGCTATCGTTTTAGATAACATTTTTTTTCATTAATCTAAAAACAGAGCTTTTTCCATAGTGTAAGAATTTTTATTTTAGAACAATGATTCTCTATCTATTCTCATGAGAGTGTCAATGAAGAGTTTCAGAGGAAATAGTCATGTCTAAAAATCCCCTACGAATTCAACAATTACTTGGTTCGTAAAGCGTTTTAAAAAAATTGAACCCAAAACTAGAACAGACAGGCCTTCCATGTAAATTTGGGATAAACCGTCTAAAGTAAAGACGGCGTAACACTCTGCAGAGTTCACTTCGATGATAAGAGCTTGCAATTTCGTTTCAGTAGCTCAGCGGTAGAGCGTCGGCTGGCCAGTTCAGAGATCCCGGGTTCGATTCCCGATTTGGGTAGCAAGGTTCTTTATAACTGTCATAGGAATGTTTAAAGAAATATTGTTCTAACATAAAAATATATTTACTATGAAAAAACGGCATGTTCTTTGATTGATGAAAATTATCTGAAATTATCGTCTGACATGCTAAAAGCAGACAATAATTCTGATATATTTTTGAGTGTATATATTAATGCTACTCAATCTATATAAATAAAAATGAAAATCTGTCTGTCTGTCTGTCTGTCTGTCTGTCTGTTTGTCCCATCATCACGGGAGAACGGCTAAACCGAATTTGATGAAATTTTGTGGGTAGCCCAGAAATAGCCCCACTTAAAATTATATCCGTGTTTTGAGTTTCTACGACCAGTGGTTCTCGAGATATTAGTAAAAAACGAAATTTTCGTTTGTCTCATCATCACGGAAAAACGGCTGAACCGAATTTAATGAAATTTGGTGAATAGCCTTGAAATATCCCCCCATAAATTTTGTCCAAGTTTCGAGTTTCTAAGACCTGGGGTTGTTGAGATATTAATGGAAAACGGAACTTTTTCCTAGGAGTTCTACTCCCTAACTCCGTGGTTTATCTAAACGAAAAGCTTGAAAATCGTTTGAAAGTGAATTAAAATTTAATCTCTGAGTTTGATGGGAGATTTTTTGCGTTAATTAGTCACTTTCTGAAAACATGAATTGTTTGAAACATGATTTAAAGGGGAAATCTATCTCCATGGTTCATGGTTTATTTAAAACAAGCTTTTACGGAACAATGAGAAGTATAGAGAAATCAAAATCGTTATTTAATTTCGCAGTTTATGTTATAAGACATGACATATTTAACATGTTATAAGATTCTATCTTATATCATGTTACTCAGAAACGCAATTAAATTAAATCTGTTTGTTAATTTTAATAATTACTAGCAGCATACCCGTTCTTCGTACGGAGTATATAATATAAAGAAACTTGAAATTCATAATCATGCCCAAATTCTTATAGTATACTAAATGACATGTTTAATCAAAATATTCTGTTAAAATATTTAATATTATGCTCCTAAAAAGAAGTTTAAGAATCTCTGTTCTTGCTATATAAAATTATCTTCATGGACATATCTGAAGAATAAAACATCTTGGACCCCTTATGTAAGCAAATATAAAAAAAAATATGGAATTGAATCAATATATGCAAAATAAAAGCGTTAAATTTGTATGGGACCCGTACTAATTATATATGCGAATATTAGAAAATATAACCTGTATTAGTAGATTACATGTATAAATTGAAAATACCAATAAACTCGTAATCTTTAAATCTGATGACAGTCTGTTATTCCAATATATGTCAAACTTAAAGTGCTAAAATTATATGGGGAGATATACACGTACTACTTATAATGTCCGGTTATTAGTAGAAGATTACCCGTTTTGCAATATGAGTCACAAATGTTTTTTGGTAAAATACAACAGACGACGTAATAAATTGAATATATAATTAATCCCCTTAATCTTCATACCAGAAAACTGTACTTGATTCCAATATATATGCCAATATATGTCAAAATATATGCCAATATACCTGTACTACGTATATTCTCGTAGGTTAGAAGATATACCCGTGCATTCCTAGAAGATTACTCGTACAACGTACAATATGCGTGTGTCAGCAATTTTTGCCGCAATAAAACAATGGCGTAATAACTTAAAAATATCAATAATCCCTGAATCAATAATTCCGGAAAATATCAATAATAATAATGTTTAAACCTGAAGAGTATAATTGATATTATCCAGTCCAAAATGAAATGGCAATGAAATTTATTTTATATGCATATCTTCATTATTCAAATCGGAAAGGATTTAATAAAAATCGTCTGCCGCATAAACACATTGGATTTAAATCCGTTTCTAAGCGACATGATATCATTTGCTTCAAATAAATTGGTAGAAAAAATATCGTCTAAATAGTTATATTTCTATGGAACATTTGGCGACAGTTTCGTCAAATTAGCGACATTTTAAAAAATCGCCAAATTTATCGCCAAGTGGGACTGTAGAACTGACAGTTCCACTTTGCGACAAATTGACGAAATATCATCACAATACTATCCCCTAACAAAAAACAATTAATATCATTTATGTAGCGCAATTTTATCAATTTCAAGATATTTTTATAGATTTGAAAACATTTTTATCAATTTGGTGACATTTTAAAAATTCGCTAAATGTATTACTAAGTAGGATGGTTGGTCTGACAGATAAATGCTAACCAAACATCATTTCAGTACTCTCTTTTAACAAAACAAAAAAAAATTTCATTGATATGTAGAAGACCCAAGCCACACGACCAACCCGAAGGTTTATGGCAGCTGTTTGTGTGCCGTTTATATCAAATTGGCGACATTTCCGTCAATTTGGCAAAGTTTAAGAAAAGTTGTCAAATTAGCGATATCCCTCCAAATTCGTAGCTTTGAATTTGCAGATCTGAATGAAACATTCTTATCCCGTTTCAATATACTAAATGAAAACACTACAATTGTATTAGAAGATATACCCGCTCTACTCTTTTTCTGTTTCAACAATCGGCTATATGAATTTATTGGCTAAACACAATATATGAGTTTAGTAGCTAAATACGATATAAGCTTGAAAACTCTTTGCCAAAATAAATGCAATTGATATACGCAGTCAGCAATTAATATAATTAAAAGAAAAATCAAACCGTCCATTCATAAGATATACTTTTATATCCATTTATCCATTTATTTATTATTTAAATTGAAAAAAATAATAAAAACATTAACAAACACATTTAATTTAATTGCGATGCCGAGCAACATGTTATATCCTCCTAAAATGTTAAAATTTATTAACCACTAACAGCACACCCGTTATTCGTACGGAGTGTATAATTTAAAGAAACTTAAAGTTCGCAATCATGTGCAAATTCTGTTAAAATATTAAATTTATTGCTCCTAAAGAGAAGTTTAAGAATATATGTTCTCACTATGCAAAATTATCTTCACGATCAGATCTGACGAATAAAACATCCTGGCCCCTTTTGTAAGCAAATTTACAGAAGAAAAAATAGGAATTGAATGAATATATGCAACCCCGTACTAATTATATTGTCGCAGATCAGAAAATATGCCAATGTGTTAGTAGAAGATTACCCGTATTACAATATGCGTCTCAAAAATATTTGCCAAAATAAAAGAGATGACGTAATAAATTGAAAACATCAATAATATCCGTACTCTTTATACCAGAAGATCGTAATTGATTCCAATATATGCCAATATATATCAAAACATATGTCAATATACCTGTACTACTTATATTCTCGTAGATTAAAAGATATACACGTGTATTTGTAGAATATTCGTACAACATACAATATATGAGTTTAAACAATTTTTGTCATAATAAAATAATTGCATAATAACTTGAAAATATCAGTAATCCTTGAATCAATAATCCCCGAAAATATAAATAATAATAATTTTTAAACCTGAAGACCGTAATTGATATTATCCAGTCAAAAATGCTATAAGAAAAATCAAATCGTTCTTTTCTAAAATATATTTTTATATCCATTTATTTATTATTCAAATCGAAAAAATAATTATTAAAATTAACAGACAGATTTAATTTAATTGCGTTTCTGAGTAACATGATATAAGATAGAATCTTATAACATGTTAAATATGTCATGTCTTATAACATAAACTGCGAAATTAAATAACGATTTTGATTTCTCTATACTTCTCATTGTTCCGTAAAAGCTTGTTTTAAATAAACCATGAACCATGGAGATAGATTTCCCCTTTAAATCATGTTTCAAACAATTCATGTTTTCAGAAAGTGACTGATTAACGCAAAAAATCTCCCATCAAACTCAGAGATTAAATTTTAATTCACTTTCAAACGATTTTCAAGCTTTTCGTTTGGATAAACCAGGGAGTTAGGGAGTAGAACTCCTAGGAAAAAGTTCCGTTTTTCATTAATATCTCGACAACCCCAGGTCTCAGAAACTCGAAACTTGGACAAAATTTATGGGGGGATATTTCAAGGCTATTCACCAAATTTCATTAAATTCGGTTCAGCCGTTTTTCCGTGATGATGAGACAAACGAAAATTTCGTTTTTTACTAATATCTCGAGAACCACTGGCCGTAGAAACTCAAAACACGGATATAATTTTAAGTGGGGCTATTTCTGGGCTACCCACAAAATTTCATCAAATTCGGTTCAGCCGTTCTCCCGTGATGGTGTGACAAACAGACAGACAGACAGACAGACAGACAGACAGATTTTCATTTTTATTTATATAGACTAGCAGCATACCCGTTCTTCGTACGGAGTATATAATATAAAGAAACTTGAAATTCATAATCATGCCCAAATTCTTATAGTATACTAAATGACATGTTTAATCAAAATATTCTGTTAAAATATTTAATATAATGCTCCTAAAAAGAAGTTTAAGAATCTCTGTTCTCGCTATATAAAATTATCTTCATGGACATATCTGAAGAATAAAATATCTTGGACCCCTTATGTAAGCAAATATAAAAAAAAATATGGAATTGAATCAATATATGCAAAATAAAAGCGTTAAAATTGTATGGGACCCGTACTAATTATATACGCGAATATTAGAAAATATAACCTGTATTACATGTATAAATTGAAAATACCAATAAACCCGTAATCTTTAAATCTGAAGACAGTCATTTATTCCAATATATGTCAAAATTAAAGTGCTAAAATTATATGGGAAGATATACACGTACTACTTATAATGTCCGATTATTAGTAGAAGATTACCCGTTTTGCAATATGAGTCTCAAATGTTTTTTGGTAAAATACAACAGACAACGTAATAAATTGAATATATAATTAATCCCCTTAATCTTCATACCAGAAGACTACTTGATTCCAATATATATGCCAATATATGTCAAAATATATGCCAATATACCTGTACTACTTATATTCTCGTAGGTTAGAAGATATACCCGTACATTCCTAGAAGATTACTCGTACAACGTACAATATGCGTGTGTCAGCAATTTTTGCCGCAATAAAACAATGGCGTAATAACTTAAAAATATCAATAATCCCTGAATCAATAATTCCGGAAAATATCAATAATAATAATGTTTAAACCTGAAGAGTATAATTGATATTATCCAGTCCAAAATGAAATGGCAATGAAATTTATTTTATATACATATCTTCATTATTCAAATCGGAAAGGATTTAATAAAAATCGTCTGCCGCATAAACACATTGGATTTAAATCCGTTGCTAAGCGACATGATATCATTTGCTTCAAATAAATTGGTAGAAAAAATATCGTTTAATAGTTATATTTCTATGGAACATTTGGCGACAGTTTCGTCAAATTAGCGACATTTTAAAAAATCGCCAAATTTATCGCCAAGTGGGACTGTAGAACTGACAGTTCCACTTTGCGACAAATTGACGAAATATCATCACAATACTATCCCCTAACAAAAAAACAATTAATATCATTTATGTAGCGCAATTTTATCAATTTCAAGATATTTTTATAGATTTGAAAACATTTTTATCAATTTGGTGACATTTTAAAAATTCGCTAAATGTATTACTAAGTAGGATGGTTGGTCTGACAGATAAATGCTAACCAAACATCATTTCAGTACTCTCTTCTAACAAAACAAAAAAAATTTCATTGATATGTAGAAGACCCAAGCCACACGACCAACCCGAAGGTTTATGACAGCTGTTTCTGTTGTTGTTGAAACCCAGACCGTCCGACCTACCAGAAAGGTGTAAGGTAACTGTTTGGACGGTCGGGAAGTGCCACCCAATTTAGACCGGAACCCAGTGGGGGAGGCATCCACAGGGACCGTACCCTCCTTCCCCTACCACCAACCTCTCGGAAAGACTTTCGGACCCACATGTTTAACGTGATCGTACTCCGCATGAACACGGCGGCAGTTCTGGCAGTGGCTGGAATCGAACCTAGGCCTACCGAGTGCAACTCCTAACCAATGGGCTACCGCTGTCCCTCCAAATTCGTAGCTTTGAATTTGCAGATCTGAATGAAACATTCTTATCCCATTTCAATATACTAAATGAAAACACTACAATTGTATTAGAAGATATACCCGCTCTACTCTTTTTCTGTTTCAACAATCGGCTATATGCATTTATTGGCTAAACACAATATATGAGTTTAGTAGCTAAATACGATATAAGCTTGAAAACTCTTTGCCAAAATAAATGCAATTGATGTACGCAGTCAGCAATTAATATAATTAAAAGAAAAATCAAACCGTCCATTCATAAGATATACTTTTATATCCATTTATTTATTATTTAAATCGAAAAAAAATAATAAAAACATTAACAAACACATTTAATTTAATTGCGATGCCGAGCAACATGATATATCCTCCTAAAATGTTAAAATTTATTAACCACTAACAGCACACCCGTTATTCGTACGGAGTGTATAATTTAAAGAAACTTAAAGTTCGCAATCATGTGCAAATTCTGTTAAAATATTAAATTTATTGCTCCTAAAGAGAAGTTTAAGAATATATGTTCTCACTATGCAAAATTATCTTCACGATCAGATCTGAAGAATAAAACATCCTGCCCCCTTTTGTAAGCAAATTTACAGAAGAAAAAATAGGAATTGAATGAATATATGCAACCCCGTACTAATTATATTGTCGCAGATCAAAAAATATGCCAATGTGTTAGTGGAAGATTACCCGTATTACAATATGCGTCTCAACAATATTTGCCAAAATAAAAGAGATGACGTAATAAATTGAAAACATCAATAATATCCGTACTCTTTATACCAGAAAGTCGTAATTGATTCCAGCCAATATATATCTAAACATATGTCAATATACCTGTACTACTTATATTCTCGTAGATTAAAAGATATACACGTGTATTTGTAGAAGATTCGTACAACATACAATATATGAGTTTAAACAATTTTTGTCATAATAAAATAATTGCATAATAACTTGAAAATATCAATAATCCTTGAATCAATAATCCCCGAAAATATAAATAATAATAATTTTTAAACCTGAAGACCGTAATTGATATTATCCAGTCAAAAATGCTATAAGAAAAATCAAATCGTTCTTTTCTAAAATATATTTTTATATCCATTTATTTATTATTCAAATCGAAAAAATAATTATTAAAATTAACAGACAGATTTAATTTAATTGCGTTTCTGAGTAACATGATATAAGATAGAATCTTATAACATGTTAAATATGTCATGTCTTATAACATAAACTGCGAAATTAAATAACGATTTTGATTTCTCTATACTTCTCATTGTTCCGTAAAAGCGTGTTTTAAATAAACCATGAACCATGGAGATAGATTTCCCCTTTAAATCATGTTTCAAGCAATTCATGTTTTCAGAAAGTGACTAATTAACGCAAACAATCTCCCATCAAACTCAGAGATTAAATTTTAATTCACTTTCAAACGATTTTCAAGCTTTTCGTTTGGATAAACCACGGAGTTAGGGAGTAGAACTCCTAGGAAAAAGTTCCGTTTTTCATTAATATCTCGACAACCCCAGGTCTTAGAAACTCGAAACTTGGACAAAATTTATGGGGGGATATTTCAAGGCTATTCACCAAATTTCATTAAATTCGGTTCAGCCGTTTTTTCGTGATGATGAGACAAACGAAAATTTCGTTTTTTACTAATATCTCGAGAACCACTGGTCGTAGAAACTCAAAACACGGATATAATTTTAAGTGGGGCTATTTCTGGGCTACCCACAAAATTTCATCAAATTCGGTTCAGCCGTTCTCCCGTGATGGTGTGACAAACAGACAGACAGACAGACAGACAGACAGACAGACAGACAGATTTTCATTTTTATTTATATAGATTTTTTCGATTTGAATAATAAATAAATGGATATAAAAATATATTTTAGAAAAGAACGATTTGATTTTTCTTATAGCATTTTTGACTGGATAATATCCATTACGGTCTTCAGGTTTAAAAATTATTATTATTTATATTTTCGGGGATTATTGATTCAAGGATTATTGATATTTTCAAGTTATTATGCAATTATTTTATTATGACAAAAATTGTTTAAACTCATATATTGTATGTTGTACGAATCTTCTACAAATACACGTGTATATCTTTTAATCTACGAGAATATAAGTAGTACAGGTATATTGACATATGTTTTGATATATATTGGCATATATTGGAATCAATTACGACCTACTGGTATAAAGAGTACGGATATTATTGATGTTTTCAATTTATTACGTCATCTCTTTTATTTTGGCAAATATTTTTGAGACGCATATTGTAATACGGGTAATCTTCTACTAACACATTGGCATATTTTCTAATCTGCGACAATATAATTAGTACGGGGTTGCATATATTCATTCAATTCCTGTTTTTTCTTCTGTAAATTTGCTTACAAATGGGGGCCGGATGTTTTATTCTTCAGATCTGATCGTGAAGATAATTTTGCATAGTGAGAACATATATTCTTAAACTTCTCTTTAGGAGCAATAAATTTAATATTTTAACAGAATTTGCACATGATTGCGAACTATAAGTTTCTTTAAATTATACACTCCGTACGAATAACGGGTGTCCTGTTAGTGGTTAATAAATTTTAACATTTTAGGAGGATATATCATGTTGCTCGGCATCGCAATTAAATTAAATGTGTTTGTTAATGTTTTTATTATTGTTTTTCGATTTAAATAATAAATAACTGGATATAAAAGTATATCTTATGAATGGACGGTTTGATTTTTCTTTTAATTATATTAATTGCTGACTGCGTACATCAATTTCATTTATTTTGGCAAAGAGTTTTCAAGCTTATATCGTATTTAGCTACTAAACTCATATATTCTGTTTAGCCAATAAATTCATATAGCCGATTGTTGAAACAGAAAAAGAGTAGAGCGGGTATATCTTCTAATACAATTGTAGTGTTTTCATTTAGTATATTGAAACGGGATAAGAATGTTTCATTCAGATCTGCAAATTCAAAGCTACGAATTTGGAGGGATATCGCTAATTTGACAACTTTTCTTAAACTTTGCCAAATTGACGGAAATGTCGCCAAATTGATATAAACGACACACAAACAGCTGCCATAAACCTTCGGGTTGGTCGTGTGGCTTGGGTCTTCTACATATCAATGAAATTTTTTTTTGTTTTGTTAGAAGAGAGTACTGAAATGATGTTTGGTTAGCATTTCTCTGTCAGACCAACCATCCTACTTAGTAATACATTTAGCGAATTTTTAAAATGTCACCAAATTGATAAAAATGTTTTCAAATCTATAAAAATATCTTGAAATTGATAAAATTGCGCTACATAAATGATATTAATTGTTTTTTGTTAGGGGATAGTGTTGTGATGATATTTCGTCAATTTGTCGCAAAGTGGAACTGTCAGTTCTACAGTCCCACTTGGCGATAAATTTGGCGATTTTTTAAAATGTCGCTAATTTGACGAAACTGTCGCCAAATGTTCCATAGAAATATAACTATTTAGACGATATTTTTTCTACCAATTTATTTGAAGCAAATGATATCATGTCGCTTAGCAACGGATTTAAATCCAATGTGTTTATGCGGCAGACGATTTTTATTAAATCCTTTCCGATTTGAATAATGAAGATATGTATATAAAATAAATTTCATTGCCTTTTCATTTTGGACTGGATAACATCAATTATACTCTTCAGGTTTAAACATTATTATTATTGATATTTTCCGGAATTATTGATTCAGGGATTATTGATATTTTTAAGTTATTACGCCATTGTTTTATTGCGGCAAAAATTGCTGACACACGCATATTGTACGTTGTACGAGTAATCTTCTAGGAATGCACGGGTATATCTTCTAACCTACGAGAATATAAGTAGTACAGGTATATTGGCATATATTTTGACATATATTGGCATATATATTGGAATCAAGTACAGTCTTCTGGTATGAAGATTAAGGGGATTAATTATATATTCAATTTATTACGTCGTCTGTTGTATTTTACCAAAAAACATTTGTGACTCATATTGCAAAACGGGTAATCTTCTACTAATAATCGGACATTATAAGTAGTACGTGTATATCTTCCCATATAATTTTAGCACTTTAATTTTGACATATATTGGAATAAATTACTGTCTTCAGATTTAAAGATTACGGGTTTATTGGCATTTTCAATTTATACATGTAATCTACTAATACAGGTTATATTTTCTAATATTCGCGTATATAATTAGTACGGGTCCCATACAATTTTAACGCTTTTATTTTGCATATATTGATTCAATTCCATATTTTTTTTTATATTTGCTTACATAAGGGGTCCAAGATGTTTTATTCTTCAGATATGTCCATGAAGATAATTTTATATAGCGAGAACAGAGATTCTTAAACTTCTTTTTAGGAGCATTATATTAAATATTTTAACAGAATATTTTGATTAAACATGTCATTTAGTATACTATAAGAATTTGGGCATGATTATGAATTTCAAGTTTCTTTATATTATATACTCCGTACGAAGAACGGGTATGCTGCTAGTTGAAAATAAAATTAAAAAAATCACTATTTCAATTTATTGGTAATTATATGATTTTAAAATTTGGTAAGTGCACAATTTTGACCAACCTGTATATGTTAAGCCCGTCATATAGTTATATAAAGTTAAACCCTGCTTAAAGTTAGGCAAAAGATTTACTTCCTTCCACCTGAAAAATTTACACACCTAATTTATGATATCGACTACGTATCTCCCTTGATCTCAATCCTATAAATTATTATACGACTCCATAATTATTGTATCACACGCTACCAAAACTATTAATTTATGACACCTTAGACCCTCCTCTTCCCCAACAAAGAGTATTTACCCCACGAATAATAAAGTTCAGTATATTTTGAGTCGAGTATATTAAATTATTAATTCCTACAAAGCGACAAGTTTTGCGAAATTCGATTTTTTGAAATGCTAATGTTTCATCAATTTAGTGACTTTTAAAAAAGTCGCCAAATTGATAATATATGGCGTCAACGTCGCCAAAAATTCGTTTCTAAGTAGGACGGACAGAGAGACTTTCTTTTTTGGACTCGTTAAAGTTGCCGAAAATTTGTCGCTAAATAGGACGGACAGAGATACTTTCTTTTTTTCGGATTCGTTAACGTCACCAAATATTTGTCGCTAAATAGGACGGACAGAGAGACTTTCTTTTTTCAGACTCGTTAACATCACCAAAAATTTGTCGTTAAATAGGACGGACAAAGAGACTTTTTTTCTGACTCGTTAACGTCACCAAAATTTGTCACTAAATGGGGCGCACAGAGAAACTTTCTTTTTTCGAACTCGTTAACGTCACCAAAAATTTGTCGCTAAATAGGACGGATAGAGAGACTTTTTTTCGGACTCGTTAACGTCGCCAAAATTTTGTCGCTAAATAGGACAGATAGAGAGACTTTTTTCGGACTCGTTAACGTCACCAAAAATTTGTCGCTAGGTAGAACGGACAGAGAGACTTTTTTTCGGACTCGTTAACGTCGCCAAAAATTTGTCGACAAATAGAACGGACAGAGAGACTTTCTTTTTTCGGATTCGTTAACGTCACCAAAAATTTGTCGCTAAATAGGACGGACAGAGAGACTTTTTTTCGGACTCGTTAACGTCCCCAAAGATTTGTCGCTAAATAGAACGGACAGAGATTTTTTTTCGGACTCGTTAACGTCGCCAAAAATTTGTCGACAAATAGAACGGACAGAGAGACTTTCTTTTTTCGGATTCGTTAACGTCACCAAAAATTTGTCGCTAAATAGGACGGACAGAGAGACTTTTTTTCAGACTCGTTAACGGCACCAAAAATTTGCCGCTAAATAGAACGGACAGATATTTTTTTTCGGACTCGTTAACGTCGCCAAAAATTTGTCGGCAAATAGAACGGACAGAGAGACTTTCTTTTTTCGGATTCGTTAACGTCACCAAAAATTTGTCGCTAAATAGGACGGACAGAGAGACTTTTCTTCGGACTCGTTAACGTCACCAAAAATTTGTCGCTAAATAGAACGGACAGAGATTTTTTTTCGGACTCGTTAACGTCGCCAAAAATTTGTCGCTAAATAGGCCCGACAGAGAGACTTTCTTTTTCCGGACTCGTTAACGTCACCCAGAATTTGTCGCTAAATAGAACGAACAGAGACACTTTGTTTTTCGGACTTGATAACGTCAACAAAAATTTGCCGCTAAATACCTGTAGGACGGACAGAGAGATTTTCGTTTTACGAACTCTTTTTCACAATTTTATGCCCTACTTTTTTTCTCTTATAATTGTTAAGAACGTGCATTTTGAAAGATTTTTTTTTTCATCCCAGATGCTCAATTGTATCCTGGGAATGGTTGAGAAAACGAAGCGGGCTCTTGCAATACTCCAGCACCGGAGCTACACGGACCGACAGGACGTCAGTCTGTGGAGGAGCCGACATCTGGACGGGACAGAGTTTGACATCAAGAAGAGGGCGGCCGACATCCTGCCTCACTACAAGGCCGGCGAGGAAGTCAGGAGAAGGCCAGGTGAGGTATTTTCACAGTACTTCCGCTCAAACCGGGGTTGTTCCTAATTTGAACCTTATTTTGTTGATAGTAAGGAGAATATACCTTGAATAACTTTGTTTCAATTGCTAAGAATGTTCTTGAAGCAGAGATGTTAGAAGTAAATGTGATACAAATATCCTGAACATATGGTTGAGGAGGGGTTCCTTAAGATACCTAAAAGAGCTTTATTTTCAGACTTTTTCCCGGCCCAGCCCGACAGTTCCAATACCAGAACCGAGTAGGAAAAAATTTCCAAATCCAAAACTTGATTGCAGCCCGGTTCCAACGCCTGCAGTTTCGATCCAGTCTGGCCCGAAGAGATGTTTATCCATATGTGTAAAAAAACTTCAATTTGTGCGGTTATTGTGCTCAGAATATAGGCAAAATAAAAAAAAAAGATTTTATACAACTTGAATGTGAATATATATATATATATACATATATATATATATATATATATATATATATATATTCTATCGGTTTTAATTCGAATTGTATGGCTGTCCTGATGAGAATGCAATTTCGAACTAACCGCCATTTTTTGTGTAGTTTCAGTTGATTGTACTCTATGTCTTAATCTTTTATCTTGAGCTAATTATTATTGCCTTTTCTCATTTTTGCCGTGTTTTCCTTTTCATTTTTATTTATATTTATATATACTTTTTAATTGTGATTTTTGTATCCTAATATTCTTCTCATCCCCCTTTCCATTGTAGTGATATGTTATCTTCTATTTTTATCCTTAGTCTTGGTCTATAGTTACTCATTTGTAACATATATGCTAGAGATGTTTTTTTTTTGTACATACAGTAGTTTATGCATAGTTTTCGATTAAAATATTTCAATTTATATATATATATATATATATATATATATATATATATATATATATATATATATATATATATATATATATATATATATCCAAAGGGAAATTTCCAAATTTGAAAATTAAATATGATACAAGAAATAAGAAAAAGAAAAGTACCAAAAATTAGCAGAGGGGGGGTTGTGACCCCCCTCACCCCGGTTCAGCATGCTTTTCGCCATGCCCACACTCCCGGATGCCGGTACCATTCCGCATCTAGGCCATTGTACCTAAGAAAATCTATTTGGAAACGAAAAGACCATGATCGTTGAAGCCAAACACAACACTAGAATTTGTGCAAACAAGACCTCAAGTTACTCCCTAACGAAATCATGCCTTATACAACGCAAATCCCCAATATATATAGAACCAAGTCATCAACTTTATATGTCCGTGATTATTTCTTGTATCATATTTGATTTTCAGATTTGGAAATTTCCTGTTGGATATATATATTGTTCTTTGTTGCGAAGCAGCGTGGCGCTTTACTTCATTGTAACTTCGTGTATATGTTTTATGGATTTTGGTTAAGGTTTAAAATAAATAAGATATATATATTTTTTTCTTCTTTTCCCGCTAAAAATTTTTTAAAATGAAATAGATGGTTTTAGGATTTGTTATTAAAAATCTGTATTGAAATTTGTAAAACATTTGATGCATATATATATATATATGTAAATATATATGTAATCAATAAGATAATTTTATGTACTCTATTAAATTTCTTTTATAAATTTTTCAAACATTGATTATGTTTGGTCAGGCTTGACACAAAAATAAGCCCAAACTGTCCATACCGTAGCTATCATACCTCTAAACCATATGATGCACATTACAGCAGTGCAACTATCTCCTACAGGGGATCATACAGATGGTCTTATAGGGAATTTAAAGGGTTCAAATTTCAATGTTGAATTTCTATTATGAAATAACAAGCTTTCACAGATTTTGAAAATAGCAATTTCCAACATTTATGTAAAATTACACATATTTTGAGATGCTAATGTGACATAGCATTTCATCTGAATTAAACATTTAAAAAATCCTATTTTATAAATAAAAAACAAATATAAAAAAAATAAAATAAATGTAAAATTATAATTGAAAAAAAATATATTTACAACATGATTAGTTATTTAATTTTGGGATTTTGGGGTTGGGTCGGGGATAGGTCTTTTATTTTGACAACAGCCTTGAAATTGGGTCTTGTTTTGTGGGTCTTGTATTTTGGGTCTTGTTTTTTGGTTGGGTCTTTGGAACTGGGCCATCTAAAAAGACATATTTCGCCCAGGCTATCCCAACATCTACACTGTCAGCAATTTCTTACTTCAAAGCAATTTCTTTTTGAAAAGTAAAACTTCGTTAACTACAATTCTTAATCGGTGTGAAAAGAATTCCTTAAATATAAACAATCCATATTGATGGTGAGACAAATGAGGAGAAAACTCAAATTATCATTTACAGGGGGGGAAAAAAGTGCCCAATTTGAATAAACGACAATTCTTACAATTTTCATAAAGTTTTACTTGTTCTAAATCCAAATGGCTTATCTTACAATTTAAATTTAATCACAAAGGAGTGATTAATATTTTATTAATGGTCTGAGTGAAAATAGTTCAGTGTTTTCTGATTCTTAAGCATGATTAGACATAAGTATGATTCAAACTAAAAATACACCTTAATTACCAGACTATTTTTACTTTCCTTATATATTCCTTATATACATAATGAATAAGGAAAGTATTGTGACGGGGTCGAAAATTCGAATTCGAGTTTTCGACGGGAGAGCACGTTTCCAGCATACCTGATCACGAATCAAACATTTTTGAGGTGATGTCTGTGTGTATGTGAAAGTATGTGTGGGAGTGTGTGTGTATGTGTGTGTGTGTGTGTGTGTGTGTGTGTGTGTGTGTGTGTGTGTGTGTCAGTGAATCTGTGGAGACGATATCTCACGAACGAACGAAGCGATTCAAATTCGGAACGGAGCGATTCGTGAAATTTGGTACTAAAATAATAATCTATGAATACTGGAAGCTTATTGTTTTTAAACGTAATCGAATGTTCAGAATCCCCCCCCCCCCTACATTTTTGAGTGAAATTTTGAAAAAATCATTAAAAATTAAAACGTTTAATAAAGTTACGCAAATAGATATTTTTTAAACTTTAGAAGGCTAGCATGAACCGTTCTCGAGATATTGCACATTTTTCAAATAAATTTATCAAAAAACTCCATAAATTAGAAGAAAATTATAACTGTTGAGAAACATGTTCACTTTTTATATTTAATATCATGCGATAAATTGGGTGACATCATTCTCGTGGATCTAGCTCGTTCTATTCATCAGAAAAGATACTTTGAGTAATACTTTTGTATTTGAACGCCAATAGTCATTTATCTGCTCTAAGAATAACTTATTTTTCCGTCCATAACGCTTGGCGAGATTTTGGCACCGAATTTGTCGCCAACTTGGCGACTTTTTGTAATGTTGCCAAATTAACGAAAATCTCTCCAAACGGATAAAAATGACGCTAAATCAATGAAAATGACGACTAATTGTCGAAATCTGGGAAAGAATGTAAGTATCTACTATAAGAAAAACTGTTTTTACTGTAAAAGTAGTAACTTCATTGCATTATATAAGGAAAGTCATATGTTGCCCACATCAGATTTTTTTTATTATTATAATGCATGGTATATATTTATTACTTGCTTAGGTAAAATTTGCTTGATTAATAGTAAATAGTTAATAATTAGACTTTATACTGTTATAACCATGGGAGTAAGGAGTTAAAACTTCATATTAAGAAAACGCCTATATCGTTTGAGACAATCATTCAAGTGGCACAGGGATAAGATAAGTAATACTGGATTGCATGCATTTCTATGGCAATAGGCCTAAAATATTTAAACTGCCCATTTTGTAAAAATAAATTATTAGAGGAATGTAAAGTATAACTGAAACAATAAAAAATATTTCTACATATTTGAAATTATTTTATCTTTCCATTTATTTTTATCTCCCTATATTCTGCACTCTATCATACAGCTGTGAAAAAAGACTGGTTAATTTTACTCATAATTAAGGAACCCTTAATGTAAAAATAATCAAAAATACATATACTGAATATTACGCCTTTCTGTTGCGTCAACTAACAGTTGCAGCTACTTTAGCAACACTAGCGACACCTAGATATATTTCTCAAAGCATTGTAGCATTGTCAGGCGTTTTCTCTATAGGAGTTTTATCTTCATTTTTCTAACTCCATGGTTATAACATTAATAAAACATCTGATATGGGCAGCACATGACTTTCTTTATATAATGCAATGAAATTACTACTTTTACAGTAAAAAAAAATAGATATTTTTTAGTAGATATTTATATTCTTTCCAAGATATTGAATTTTCGTCAATGAGTCGTCATTTTCATTGATTTAGCGTTATTTTTATCCATTTGGTGAGTTTTTCGTTAATTTAGCAACATTTAAAAAGGCGCCAAGTTGGCAACATTCCACCAAATTCTTCGCCAAAATCTCGCCAAGCGATATGGACGGAGAAATAAGTTATTCTTACAGCAGATAAATGGCTATTGGCGTTCAAATACAAAAGTATTACTCAAAGTACCTTTTATCATGAATGGAACGAGCTAGATCCACGAGAATGATGTCACCAAATTTATCACATGGTATTACAGATGAAAAGTGAACATGTTTCTCAATAAGAAATAATTTCTTTTTTATTTTATATGATTTTTTGATATTTTTTTTTAAATGTACAATATCTCGAAAACAGTTCATGTTAGCATTCTAAAATTTATGTCAACCGTTTTCTAATGAAAAATTACATAAGAAATGTCTATTTGTGTAACTTTATTAGAGGTTTTGATTTTTTGACGATTTTTTCAAAATTTCCACTCTGAAATTTTGGGGGGTTCTGAACATTCGATTGCGTATAAAAACAATAGGCTTCCAGTGTTTATGGATTGATTGAATGATTGAAGACCCTAACCACACGACCAACCCGAAGGTTTATGGTAGCTTAATGTGTGGCCGGGAGAGAGTGTTTATGGATTGTAATTTTTGTACTAAATTTCGTTCGAATCGAGCCATTTGATCGTCAGTTATCGTCTCCACAGGCTCACACACACACACACACACACACACACACACACACACACACACACATACTTTCATACATAATGTTTGATTCGTGATCAGGGATGCTTGAAACGTGCTCTCCCGTCGAAAACTCGAATTCGAATTTTTGACCCCGTCACAATACTTTCCTTATACATTATTGTATGTATATAAGGAAAGTAAAATTTGTTTTTAAAAAAATTGCACCATTATACATGTATATACATCTTAAATCTCCTTCTTTTTATTGCAGCTCAAGAAATGACCTATTTCAATGTACAAATGGATAAATTGATACTTGTATATTTGAAATACATATTTATATATATCAATTCAATCATTTCTATGCAGAGCTAGCTGTAAGGTTCTTTTATTTCTGTAACACTTGTCACAGTAAAAATATAAATCTAAAGTTTTTCATATATAATCAAAAGTAATTTAATATTTTTTGAAACTGCAGATTACTACAGAGTATTATATTTTAATGTTATTTATTTTGTAAGATTTGCAGAAACCTTTCTTCTGGATGAAAAGACAAATTTCAGTCAAATTTTCGTTGCCTCTAAAAAAATCTGATGTGGGCAACACATGACTTTCCTTATATAATGCAATGAATTTACTACTTTTACAGTAAAAAAAATACGTTTTTCTTAAAGTAGATACTTATATTCTTTCCAAGATATTGGATTTTCTTCAATTAGTCGTCATTTTCATTGATTTAGCGTCATTTTTATGAATTTGGCGAAAATTTTGTTAATTTGGCAGCAATTACAAATGTCGCCAAGTTGGCGACATTCCGCCAAATTCGTCGCCAAAATCTCGCCAAGCGTTATGGAGAAATAAGTTATTCTTACAGCAGATAAATGACTATTGGCGTTCAAATACAAAAGTATTACTCAAAGTATCTTTTTTCATGAATGGAACGAGTTAGATCCACGAGAATGATGTCACCCAATTTATCGCATGGTATTGCATATGAAAAGTGAACATGTTTCTCAATAGGAAATATTTTTTTTTATTTTATATAACTTTTTGATAATTTTTTTAAAAAATGTGCAATATCTCGAGAACGGTTCATGTTAGCGTTCTAAAATTTATGTCAATCGTTTTCTAATGAAAAATTACATAAGAAATGTCTATTTGCGTAACTTTATTAGCGGTTTTGATTTTTTGACGATTTTTTCAAAATTTCACTCGAAAATTTAGGACGATTCTGAACATTCGATTGCGTATAAAATCAATAAGCTTCCAGTATTTACGGATTGTGATTTTTGTACCACATTTCGTTCGAATGGGTCCATTCGTTCGTCAGTTATCTTCTCCACAGACTCACTGACACACACACACACACACATACTTTCACACACACACTCACACATACTTTCACACACACACATTCACACATACTTTCACACACACACACACACTCACACATACTTTCACACACACACATACTTTCACACACACACAGACATCACTTCAAGAATGTTTGATTCGTGATCAGGGATGCTTGAAACGTGCTCTCCCGTCGAAAACTCGAATTTGAATTTTCGACCTAGTCACAATACTTTCCTTATACATTATGTATATAAGGAAAGTAAAAATACATAAAATTTGAATAAAATAAAATTAAAATATAAATAAAAATCCACAGAGTTACCTTTTGTTACCAAAACAATGTATAATACTACCCAAATCCAAATGAACTAATACACTTGAAATAGTTGTAAGTCAAGGAGGAAATGTGATCTTTCATGTCCAAAAGTTCATTATGGTTACAAGCCGGTGCCATATAATCGAATAGAAAGAACCAAGAACCAGTTGTAAGTCAAAGAGGAGATGTAAATTTCTATCTCCAAAATCTAATTATGGTTACAAGCCGGTGGCACATAATCGGATTGAAGAAACCGCGATTGACTATTGAAACATGGAAGCACTTTTCAAAAGGACATGATTAAAGATGGTTACAGATAAATGGCTTGAAAATAAAATTAGAATTAAAACTAAGCCTTAAAATTTTCCTTTACATTTTTACTTTCCTTATATACATAATGTATAAGGAAAGTATTGTGACGGGGTCGAAAATTCGAATTCGAGTTTTCGACGGGAGAGCACGTTTCAAGCATCCCTGATCACGAATCACACATTTCTGAAGTGATGTCTGTGTGTGTGTGTGAAAGTATGTGTGTGTGTGTGAAAGTATGTGTGTGTGTGTGTGTGTGAAAATATGTGTGTGTGCGTGAAAATATGTGTGTGTGTGTGTGTGTGTCAGTGAGTCTGTGCAGGCGATAACTGACGAACGAATGGACCGATTCGAACCAAATTTGGTACAAAAATCACAATCCGTAAACACTGGAAGCCTATTGTTTTCATACGCAATCGAATGTCCAGAACCCCCCTAAATTTTCGAATGAAATTTTGAAAAAATCGTCAAAAAATCAAAACCACTAATAAAGTTACATAAATAGACATTTCTTATGTAATTTTTCATTAGAAAACGATTGACATAACTTTTAGAACGCTAACACGAACCGTTCTAGAGATATTGTACATTTAAAAAAAAATATCAAAAAGTCATATAAAATAAAAAAAAAATATTTCCTATTGATAAACATGTTCACTTTTCATATGTAATACCATGCGATACATTGGGTGACATCATTTTCGTGGATCTAGCTCGTTCCATTCATGAAAAAAGATACTCTGAGTAATACTTTTGTATTTGAACGCCAATAGTCATTTATCTGCTGTAAGAATAACTTATTTTTTAGTGCATAACGCTTGGCGAGATTTTGGCGACGAATTTGGCGGAATGTCGCCAACTTGGCGACTTTTTGAAATGTTGCAAAATTAACGAAAATCTCGCCAAATGGATAAAAATGACTCTAAATCAATGAAAATGACGACTAATTGTCGAAAATTCAATGCCTTGGAAAGAATATTAGTATCTACTATAAGAAAAACCTATTTTTTTACTGTATAAGTAGTAAATTCATTACATTATATAAGGAAAGTCATGTGTTGCCCACATCAGATTTTTTTTCTAGATGACAAATTTAAATCCCCATCCATATGAAACTTTCTACCAGCGAAAACCTCACTTTCTTTGTATGATATTGTTACTGTGCCTTTTTATATCTTATAGGAAGAGGTTTTTGCCTCCAAAATCAATTGATAAATTTTATAATTTAAATGCTGCACTTAACTAGTTTTAACGAGTTAACTCTCAGTTTTCAATTTTCTTGCAGCAGTTTGAGAGTCATTATTATATTACTTTCCTTATATACATAATGTATAAGGAAAGTATTGTGACGGGGATCGAAAATTCGAATTCGAGTTTTCGATGGGAGAGCACGTTTCAAGCATCCCTGATCACGAATCAAACATTTTAAAAGTGATGTCTGTGTGTGTGTGTGTGTCAGTCAGTCTGTAGAGACGATAACTAACGAACGAATGGACCAATTCGAACGAAATTTGGTACAAAAATCACAATCCGTAAACACTGGAAGTCTATTGTTTTTATACGCAATCGAATGTTCAGAACCCCCCTAAATTTTCGAGTGAAATTTTGAAAAAATCGTCAAAAAATCAAAACCGCTAATAAAGTTACGCAAATAGACATTTCTTATGCAATTTTTCATTAGAAAACGATTGACATAAATTTTAAAATGCTAACAGGAACCGTTCTCGAGATATTGCACATTTTTAAAAAAAATTATCAGAAGTCATATAAAATTAAAAAAAAATATTTCCTATTGAGAAACATGTTCACTTTTCATATATAATGCCATGCGATACATTTGGTGACATCATTCTCGTGGATTTAGCTCCATTCATGAAAAAAAGATACTTTGAGTAATACTTTAGTATTTGAACGCCCATAGCCATTTATCTGCTGTAAGAATAACTTATTTCTTCGTCCATAACGCTTGGCGAGATTTTGGCGACGAATTTGGTGGAATGTCGCTAACTTGGCGACTTTTTATATGTTGCTAAATTAACGAAAAACTCGCCAAATGGATAAAAATGACGCTAAATCAATGACGACTCATTGATGATGACGACATAGAAAATGACGACTCATTGACAGAAATTCAATATCTTGAAAAGAATATAAATAACAACTATAAAAATAAAATATATTTTTTTACTGTAAAAGTAGTAAATTCATTGCATTATATAAGGAAAGTCATGTGCTGCCCACATCAGATTTTTTAAAAATGTATTTCTATTTATATCTTACCTATGTAAACACCCCTTAGTATAGCAAAAATATATATATTTACGAATTTGATTGAATTTCAGTCACAGACGGGCTTTCTAGCGACAAAAACCTCTCTTTCATTGTATGACTTTGTTATTTTGTCTTTTTTTATCCTGTAGAAGGAGGTTTTTGCCTCCGAAATCAATTGATAAATTTTATTATTTAAACGCTGTACTTAACGATTTTCTCAGTTTTTAATTTTCTTGCAGCAGTTTGAACTTCATTATTATATTTTAAAATTTATTTCTATTTGTATCATACCTATGTAAACACCCTTTAGTATAGTAAAAATACATGTATTTACAAATTTAATTGAATTTCAGTCACAGAGGGCCTAGTCACGCAAAGACAACCTCCTTTGTTGCCTCTGCCTGAAGAAGCTGTGCACGAAGTGAAGCGGCAGGCCGTCGCCGAGATGCAAAAGGCCGTGTCCGCAGCCGAGAGCAAGGCGGGGGAGCTGCTGGCCGCGGAACGTGCCAAGATGGAACGCATGCTGTCCGACGCCAGGCGCCAAGCGGCAGAGGAGACCATGGCTGCCATCAACCACCAGGACGAGTCCACAGAAGTAAGTAAGGAATCAAATTGTATTTCCATCTGTGTTGTCGCTATGTGTACAACTGCATTTCGTGCTCGTATTATAATAATATGCTCTCAGAACTAGAGTCGAAAAACTGGGAAAAATCCGGTTTATTTCCTGAAATAAACCAACTGTATCTCGTGCTCGTATTATAATAATATGCTCACAGAACTAGAGTTGAAAAAACTGGGAAAAACTCGGTTTATTTCCGGAATTAAACCAACTGTATTTCGTGCTAGCTATATAATAATATGCTCTCATAATCAGAGTTGCAAAGACGGGAAAAACCCGGTTTATTTCCGGAAATAAACCAACTGCATTTCGTGCTCGTATTATAATAATATGCTGTCAGAACTAAAGTTGCAAAAATTGGGAAAAAACCTGGTTTATTTCCGGAAATAAACCAACTGCATTTCTTGCTCGCTATATAATAATATGCTCTCATAATCAGAGTTGCAAAGACGATAAAAACCGGTTTATATCTGGAAATGAACAGGGTTTTTTTGGGAAGGGAATTTTGGAAAAAACAAACAAAAAAACTGAGAATTTTGAAAGTTTCCAAAAAGTGGGAATTTTCAGACATTGCATTTTGCATTGTAAAATAAATGTGTATGACCCAGAATTAAGTATTTATTTTTTACACTAGGAATTGTAAATAGCTGAACCATGGAAAATTTTGAGAGTTTTGTCAGATCCAAGAAAATATTTAAATTATGTGACTTCTTTACTATATATAAGTGAAATTGAAAATTAATTCCACAAACAAATTGTAATTTAATTTCTCAATATTTTAAAAGTAAAATCACTTCGAACGATGAAATACTTATTACGACATGATTTATTTATTCATATTTATTTTATGTTAAACAATAATAAGAAATCTATATTTGTCCCCAAAAAATTTAATAATTTTGTGCTTCATATAATTTGCACATTTTCAATAAAATTTTCTTGCTTTCAAATTTGTGAAAATGCCATTTCAGTAGACTTTACCTTTAAACTAATACAAAGATTTAGTACATTTATCTAAATGGCGATCCATCATTCGTGTTTAAACTGCGTAAGGAGAACATTTAGCTTTTTTAATTAGCTAGAACATATAAGAAAAGCGTAAATTAATTTCTTCCCGTCAAAGTTTTCAATGCTTCCAAAATTTCGAGTTTATTCCTCAAAATTCCGGGGTTTATTCCCGCTTTTCAAAATTTCCGGGTTTTTTGCAACTCTACTCAGAACTAGCCTATAGGGAGCAATCCCAAAATCAATTGCAGATAACAATATTCTCAGACTGGTTACTTTCCTTATATACATAATGTATAAGAAAAGTATTGTGACTTGTGACGGGGTCGAAAATTCGAATTCGAGTTTTCGACGGGAGAGCACGTTTCAAGCATCCCTGATCACGAATAAAACATTTTTAAAGTGATGTCTGTCTGTCTGTGTGTGTGCGTGTGTGTGAAAGTATGTGTGTGTGTGTGAAAGTTTGTGTGTGTGTGTGAAAGTATGTGTGTGTGTGTGAAAGTATGTGTGTGTGTGTGAAAGTATGTGTGTGTGTGTGTGTCAGTGAGTCTGTGGAGAAGATAACTGACGAACGAATGGACCGATTCGAACGAAATATGGTACAAAAATCACAATCCGTAAACACTGGAAGCCTATTGTTTTTATACGCAATCGAATGTTCAGAACGCCCCTAAATTTTCGAGTGAAATTTTGAAAAAATCGTCAAAAAATCAAAACCGCTAATAAAGTTACGCAAATAGACATTTCTTATGTAATTTTTCATTAGAAAACGATTGACATAAATTTTAGAACGCTAACATGAACCGTTCTCGAGATATTGCATATTTTTAAAAAAAATTATCAAAAAGTTATATAAAATTAAAAAAAAATATTTCCTATTGAGAAACATGTTCACTTTTCATATGTAATACCATGCGATAAATTGGGTGACATTCTCGTGGATCTAGCTCGTTCCTTTCATGTAAAAATATACTTTGAGTAATACTTTTGTATTTGAACGCCAGTAGTCATTTATCTGCTGTAAGAAACACTTATTTCTCCGTCCATAACGCTTGGCGATATTTTGGCGACGAATTTGGCGGAATGTCGCCAACTTGGCGACATTTTTAATTGTTGCCGAATTAACAAAAATCTCGCCAAATAGATAAAAATGACGCTAAATCAATGAAAATGACGACTCATTGAAGAAAATTCAATATCTTGGAAAGAATATAAGTATCTACTATAAGAATAACATTTTTTTAACTGTAAAAGTAGTAAATTCATTGCATTATATAAGGAAAGTCATGTGTTGCCCACATCAGATTTTTTTGTGTTTGTTATGCAGTTATCCATATGGAATAATGATATCTGTAATGGCAGCTAAAAAACTCTTTATGGGCTTCAAATTTGTGAATATTCGTGTCGCCCGACAAACTTTACGGTTGATTTCAAATTACTTGGAAACCGGCTTTAAAGAATTTTGAAGCTGGATGCATGATGGGACTTAGTTTGTGATTCCCCCAATGAAGAATAATAAAAAAATGTCTTGCTGTCATTGAGATACCGGCTGTTCCATGCTGATGAGCATATAATAAACACGAAAACAGTCCATGGACAATGTTATCTGAAAGGCGAGTACGATTTATAATAGGGCTGCTTAATGTAAATATTATTTATAATAAGGCTGCTTATTGTAACTGACCGAAGTCGCGAATTCCGTCAGTCATAATAAAACTTCGATTAACTGCTTAACAAATTCACAATGGACGAAAGGATGCTTAACGAATTCGTTTTTCCTTGATTTCTTCACTGAAAAGGAAAAGTTCGGGAAAGGCAGTTGGTGGTGGCAAAAATTTTACCCAACTATTGTTCTTACTAATTTTCCCCTAAAACATCTATATCTGAGGATCTGCTATAGATAGGTCGTAGATGATGACTGATATGGATTCAGTATTACATTCCAGAGGGGAATAGGGGAGGGGGGTTCGCTAAAAATTTTCACTTCAGGTTTTATTTTGCATATGAAATGCTAAACAATTTTAAATTTTATACTGATTTTATTTTATTTCAGCATTATACTGGGCAACGGCGCCTATTTCTGCCAATTTCGGATAAAAAAGTAGCTACAAAATCTATTTCGTTGTGACACACAAGATATACACACAGTCCGGCCGTCCAAATAGGTGCTCTTAGTCCCCTGGACGAGTCGGACGGTCTGGGTCTTCTACACAAGATATACACGTCTCGCTGAATCAGTAGCAAGGACAAACTGAAACATCACAGTTGTATTCGTAGATCTTCTAAATCTAAAGAGTATATGAAGTATTTCTATTTTCTCCATACCAGAAATCCGGCGGTAACATCTCACTCTGAACTTTTACTTTGACCTCGTGGTTTTGACGAAAACGTGCCAAAAGTCTTCTCTGATTGGCTGTTTCTTTTTCTTTTTTTTTACATTCTGCTCACTAACTGTTAATCACTTTATGTCCACGTCTTCGTTTCGTCCACTAGTGGGATTTGAACGCTTACCATCCGCATGGATCATAAGTGCCGATATCTTTTCTTAATAAATTTGAGGAAGTAGGGGGCCATCCGATAACCCCCTACTGTTTAGGCTCTCAACTCACTTACGAAACATATTTGGACCGTTTCTGAGGCCTGTGTTATCCATCAATTATATAGAACGTCTACGGTTGTAGTTGGTTGAGGAAGATTATATAGCACTTCTGTTACTTTATTCATGCAATTTTGCTACATTCTATGAATGGATGAATACTGTGGGTTGGAATGGGAAGGGATACTTGGAGACAGCAGTGCAGACCTGGCCTACCTCTCGGTTTACAGGTTTAGTTCCGCACCCCTAAGAACTTACGGACCCACATGTTTAGCGTGATCGTACTCCGCGTGAACACGGCGGCAGTTTTTTCTTTTTCCAGTGGAGGGAATCGAACCCGGGACTACCGAGTCCAATTCCCGCCCGCTGACCAGTGAGCTGACCGCGGGGAAGGGATACTTATGAATGATGTTAGGTGATGATATTTTATATAAACAAATTGCTTTAAATGTCTCTACAGAAATTTAACTGCCTATTTCTCTCTCCGCAGAGCTGCTGGAACTGTGGCAGAAAGGCAAATGAAACCTGCTCTGGCTGCAACGTGGCTCGGTATTGCGGCGCATTTTGTCAGCACAAAGACTGGGAAAACCACCACAGAGCCTGCGGATCCACGACATCCACGAGCAACCACGCATCACCCTCATCCTCACCACATGGTGGTAAACAGAGTCCCATACCACCTGCAAGGACTATTCTTAGTGATGGACCTAAAACTGAGGCCAAAAACTGAGCCGCGCAGTCCGATCCAAAGAGTGTTTGTTTTGTCAACAATCGCTGCTCATTACCTGTGATCGCAATAGGACGATAACAGTTAATGGCTGTCGCTCGCTCATTGTGACGAATGTTGGAATACAAAACTTCCGCAAAAAAATCTTCATTGAGTACTGCAGTAGACATCATGTGATATTTCTGCAACATAACGGGAGTCGCGCTTGCTGGCGTTAAAAATGCAGTTTAATGCTTCTGAGAAAGTAGTAGCTGATGTTATTGAGAAAGTTGTAGTTAGTGCTATTGAGAAAGTGCAGCCGATGAGCTTGAGCTATTAAAAGAAAATGAAAAGATATCAAAATGAAAACATGCATTAAAATTGAGCAGAGTTGATAGAGTTGAGCTATTAAAAGAAAATAAGAAGAAATCAAAATGAAAACATGCATTAAAGTAGTAAAAATTTTAAGTAATTCTTGTAAGACTGCACGGTATTTATCCATGATAAGAGAACAAACAATATACCTTTAAAACGTTGAAAAACTTCTTTTTAAATTCTAAAATAAATTTAAAGCCAAAAATTTGATGATAGAAATTGAAACTAGATTTTGAAACCAATTTTTATTTTGCTATTCCACAGTGATATTTAAAATTAAAACATTGAAACACTAAGCATGTTGCGTTGATGCAGCAGGTGTAGTGTATTGAAATTTAACCGAATTTATCTCGCAACATATTTTTAGCTCCAGAAATTTAGAGATTTATTCTAGATTTCTTACCATTTTTAAGAACTGTTAACTTGAATGACATTTTGAAGCTTATGATTCTTATATGCTAATGGTGTACTGTTTGATCCTATAATGAAAACAATCAATTTTATTATTTCCAGCAATGATGTCTATTTGGATTGAGAATTCATGTTTTATCAACTGTATTAATGAATATATTCCTAGCAATGAAGGCTCCTAATGTGTTCCAGCAATGCATTGTTAAAGTCATTTTGAAAGATCATTTGATGTCCACTGTTGTAGATATTATGAACTCTGCAAAACGTGTTCTAAGAACTGCAATTCATTTATTATTTCGTTTTTTTATTTATTTAAAGAAGGTAATTTGAAGAATAATCTGGAATACAATCCAAAGAATGTCATAGTATCAAAGGTGATATGTTTGATTTTGTAAATATTTTTCACACAACTGTATATATATATATATATATATATATATATATATATATATATATATATATATATATATATATATATATATATATATATATATATATATATACATATATATATATATATATATATATATATATATATATATATATATATATATATATATATATATATATATATATATATATATATGAAAAGGAAGAGAGACAGGTGACAGTTGTGTAAAAAAATTAATGTTGTATATTGCTCTTTATGTTTAACTGGGAGAATACACAAACGTACTTTATTGATGTTATATTTTTTAATTTTATAACCTAATTTATTTTAATTATGTAATTTCAACAATAATTAGTATCACTGCTAAAAATATCTAGAAATATAAAAAAGACCTAAACATTGTTAATTTCTAGATTCTAGAAATATCGACTTTAAATACTTGATCTGCTAGTCATGTAATTTCAGTACATACAACCTAGTCAATTGTTTAAACAATTTTTAAATTTGAGAAATTTATAAAATAGAAAATTGTTTTTCTTTCAAGACAGAAATATTTCTTGTATTGAGACTTTTATGTATCTGTTTGTAAAAAACACATTTTTTTTTTTAAATTTCTTACAAAATTTCAATTTTATTTGAAACAAGGTAAGATATATACAAGTATTCTATCCAATTGTGATGTTTTAGTGCATTGCATGCACTATCTACAAGTTTATTAATTTTATTGTTCCCAACTTTTCATTCATGATTATTTTCAGTATTACAACTCTCAAGAGTTTCAATACAACTCTCAATAGTGTTTGCATTACAACTCTTAAGAGTTTGTTTTTAAAGTCAGAGTTAGCCAATGTGTGCAGTATTTTGAACTTGCCATGTCAGTAACAATAACTGTATAATTACTATTTTGAATTTTCTTTTGTTCGCACAAAGTAAAATGTTACGAATATGTAATTTTTAATCATAATGGTATTAGATATAATGTCTTTCAAAATGTTTTGTTTTTTTGTCTAGTCTATGTTCAACTTACTTATGGTTTTAGCGTAAGATTAAAATTATGAAATAATAAAAATAAATTAATTTCCCATCTTTAAGTTAAAACGTCAATATCATTTTAAATATAAATTTAATTAGAAATAGAACATTTTCAAACCTTTAGTTCGTAACAACAGTGTAAGATACAAAGTCTTTTCAAAATATTTTTCATTTTTTCTATTTAGTACATGTTTAACGGCTTTATGGCTATAGAAAAAGATCAAAATTAAGAAAATAAAAAAATAAATCTGATGCCAATTTATAAATTAAGGAATAATTACATATTAAATATAATTTTAATTATAAATTTCATTATAAATTTAAAATTGATAGTCTTTAGTTAAAAACTACAGTAATCGATACCATGTCTTTCAAAGATTTTTTTTCTATCTAGTCCCTGTGAAACGTTCTTATTGCATGATATTGCATGATTCAAATGTTGACATAAGGAACAAATTGAATTTTAGTTTTGTGTATTAAGACTTATTCAATAAAATTTTATTTGTAAATATAAAATTATATAAATTTATACTATTAACAGTAGGTGATGAACTTTTAACTGATTTCATATATATATATATATATATATATATATATATATATATATATATATATATATATTCTGTGTGTGTGTCAAATCAGATCGATTTAGCCTTTTGAAATTATATAAAGGAATTACAGCAGTTGAACACAGAGTCATAAAAAATGTATAAAGGAAATTGTATATTGTTTTTGCACGTTTGCTGTTACAAATGAACAGAGTGAAAAATCAAACAACGCTGAACTTTGAACTAAAAAGAATAGGCTGAATGTGTTTACATGGCTTTTATGAGGGAAAACAAAATCTCTTAAACTCATTACAAGCACTGAAGTTTGTGGAAACATCGTCTGTTGTTGAAACTGACTTTTGAACTGCTGTGTGTTCTTACTGTATTACTGCTAGTCAAAAGGGATATGTTTTCTCAGCCCCCAGTTCAAGTCATGGTGTTTATTGAAAAGTTTATGAAGTCAATGTTTTTTAAATTTCAGATTTTGCTTCATGGATGAATATTAGCAGGCTAAGATCAATACACCTCATGTAAATAATTTATGTGTATCCACTCGCAGGAACTAGATAAACATTTTAAAAGAAATGTGTAAATATATTTCAAATGTGTAAATATTAGGTCGCTGTGCGAAGGTAATGTATACGAAAAATTTGGAACTGGTACTTTTTAAATAAATTATTGGACTTTTATTTTATTTTCATATTAAAGCAAAGGATAATCATACCAAATTTAAAATCAATCAATCAAAGATTAGATTTGTGCCGCGAAAAAATATCAGATATTTTTTTTCGCTTTAGGTATAACACGGGGAATAAAATAGGGTGCCTCAACATCCTTAAAGATAAATTGTACATTTTTGAAAACTTCTGGTCGGTCACACCGTACGTGTTATCTGTGAACTAAATTTCAACTTTCTGCCTATTCTAGAAGGGGATAGTCGTTAAGGTCTCACCGGAAGGAATATATATTTTACTTATAAACATAGTAGCAAATGTAGGATAATCCGACTAAAATACCCATACTTTTATAAGATTTTAAGAATGGACGTCAGAAATATAAACAAAAAGTATCAATAAAACAAAAATGGTAATGCAAGTTGATTCTTTGCATGACAATCACGAACTATAATGTATATTGTTCCATTTTTTAAATTAAATTTATTCTTGTTATGTTTGCAATAATTACTCAAGGCACTAATCAATAAACTCTATGAAAATATTTTCCGATAATAACATGCTAACTTTTAACCTATGTTTTAATATTGAATTTATATATTAAACGTTCTTTTGTAATATATATTCTTTAGATAATTTCCAATATACAGATAATTTTGGTTTAACATTACAAAATGTATTTAACCAATATATTGTCTTTGTCGAATTTTGGATATATTGGAAATGCTGAATATGTAAAACCGGTATTAAGAAAACCTTGCTAATATTACTTAAATATTGGCCACATGCCAATATTGGACTACAATATTGTTTGGATTTGGTGGTATAAGTGCTAATAAGACATAATAGTTTATTTAGAATAAAATATAGCAATACTAGAGATGAAAGTGGTTTCTGTATTTGTTTACAAATAATGACAGGCAACGCCACCTGTTGGTCCTTTATCGACGTATATGGGTAAATAAACATTTAAATTCTTAATGACATCTTTATCAGAACGTAAAATTATCTAGATGCATCCAAAACAATTTCGAGATTTAGAAACGATATTTTCTTTTAATAAATGGCTGGCAGATATATCCGTCGTTGCTCGTGAGTTAAAATATGTGCAAATTCCTGTAGTTTTTAAATGGTATTGTTCTTTAAAAAATTCTATTCAAATATTTAATTTAATTCCCGTAAAAGGGAGCATAAGAATCTTACTGTACAAAAATCATCTTCTCAGGCAGATATAGAAAACAAAACATTCTGCTCCTCTTTGTAAACAAATTAAAAAAAAAAAAAAAAGAAGTTTGGTTGGCATACGACATTATAAAAACTCTAAAATGGTAGGTGAAGATATACCCGTACCATTTTTATCCTGATTCAACAATCGGTTAAACTCAATAGAAACATATAAATTTGATAAATTTTTTCCAAAATAAAACGAATGACTGAAAAAATTTGAAAATATTAATAATTCCCGTAAATCCCAAGGCCGTAACTGATACAAACTAATCAATCATATAATACCGTTCATTCATAAAATTTATTTTTCTATCTATTCCTTTACTTACATGGGAAAAATTAAATGAAAATCGCCTGCCGTATAAATACATTTGATTTAATTCCGTTTCTAAGCAACATGATATAATTTTCTTCAAATAAAGTTTCGGATAATAATCGTCTGCATAATTATATTTCTATGGAAGGTTTAATTTTGCTTTTCTTATATCTCGGCAACTCTTAGTACTAGAAACTCGAATCGTTAACTGGGGTACCTGCTTTGAAAATATAAAATAATCATAACAAATTTGAAACAAATCCGTCAAAAACTGTGGATTTGCATACGGAACAGACAAAAAAAAAAAAAAAACATGCTTTCAGTTTTATATATTACAATTTGACATAAGAAATGAAAACATTTTCTGTCTTTTAATATATGCTTTGAAGAACGACATTAATTTGTGGGTGCAAAGCATGATGGGATAGGCTGCCAACGCCAATAATATTTCAAAGATAACTTTGGCGGGTATTTAAATATTGTGAGATCAGAAATAGATCTCACACACTGTCTCACCAAAACAAGTGTGAGATCTATTTCTGGTCTCACAAATATCGAAAGCATTGTATATAGTTACGAAATACATTTTTGAAGCGACACCTAATTACTAAGCTTGTGTTGTACATTGTGAATGTTTGGTTAATGGAATTGATCCAAGTCTGCTAATGTTTAATTATGTATTGTTTATTGCAAATGAAAAGGTTTGGCCAAAGATTTTATTTCTCTTAAAAAAGAAAAAAAAATAAGAAAAGAAATTATGTATTTAAAGGTTTTACTATTGTGTATTTCTTCTGTAGTTGGAGACTCAAATTCTCCCTCTAGTCATAAATGTTTAAACTTTTTATATGTCAAAGAAAAAAAATATTGAATCATATACAGCTATAAAATAGCAAATTCAATACCAAAATGTTTGAATTTATTTAAAACTGTATTGGGGACATTTGATTGCAATATACAATAAATAGTTTTTAATTTACTTGTGGATGTACTTGATTTCTTGTTAATTATACTGTTACTCGTAACGTATTGATGTGAAATATTATGCCTTTCGCATATTTTGAATGTGAAAAGTTCGATATCTGTTGAGTGGTATGGATGGTGAAATGTATCTAAAGAACGGTTGAGTATTTTTTTTTTAATTTTTTAATTTTAATTTTATTAATTTTAATCTTTATCAATTTGGTAACATTTTGATCGATTTGGCGAAATTTTTGTCAATATTTAAAAAGTCGCTAAGTTGGTGATATCCTGCCAAATTCGTCTCCAAAATGTTTTGCCAAGCCTTGCACATAGAGAAATGGATTATTCTTATAGTAAATAACCAGCAGTTAGCTGTGGGAACTGCATTCTCCACCC
The DNA here is from genome assembly GCA_951213105.1 of Amaurobius ferox. Classification (NCBI taxonomy): domain Eukaryota; kingdom Metazoa; phylum Arthropoda; class Arachnida; order Araneae; family Amaurobiidae; genus Amaurobius; species Amaurobius ferox. The sequence continues at coordinate 105,789,310 of OX578152.1, read as the reverse complement.
TCTAATGTCAGATTGGCGTGCAACTGTTAATCTGACCGACCATCGCATGATATTTTTTACCTCAAGTGGTCTTTAACCTCCCGTTTTGAAATCGGAGCTCACTGTAGCAAAGTCCACTGCATCCGTGCTAGTCTCACTAGGGTCACTTTCATGCCTCTGATATTTTTGCACTAACCTACACAAAGTTGATTTGTTCAGGCGCTATTGTATAGAACCTTGCTGCCCCAAGGCCAGGCTGCTAAAGCAGGTCCATTTTTGGCCACTTTTTAACTTATTGCAATTTAGTGGAACATTTTCCCTTTGACTTTAATAAAGTTGTATTATTAATTACTAGTCAATAGTGTTCCTAGGAAGTTCTTAAGCCTCCCCAATAGCTTTGTAAGGAAAGGTCTAGGTTTGTACACGTTGCGCTTATTTGTAGTAAAGTTGTCATGTTCGATCGCATGAAAAGGATTGCAGCGCCCTTAGCGCGAATTGAAAAAGTTAGGATAACGAATTTTTCAAACATAAAATTGCTACGTCACATCCTCAAAGCCAGGCACACATTTTTGACCACTCTTTAGCTTACTGCAATTCAGTGGAACATTTATCTTTTGACTTTGATAAAGTTGTATTATTAATTAATAATCAATATACAGGGTTTGTAGGGATGCCTTTAAGCCACCCTACAATAACTTTGTAAGGTAAGGCCCGGGATTGTACACGTTGGGTTTATTTGTATTAAAGTGACTATACCTGATTGAATAAAAGGGATTGCAGCGCCCCCAGTGGAGAATTTAGAAAGTTAGGTTACCGAATGTAGAAACAAAGAGAGATAGAGAAGAAAAATGCCAATTTCAAAGTTGTAGAGAATTGACTAATTGGGAGGAAGCGACACCAAGAACTAACGAAACGCGTATATGGAAGGAAATAAATGCCAGTATTTAATCGGCTACTAGATGCCACAATACTGTTGGACATTGATGAACGATTTACGAGCGTATGAAAATACTGCCATTGGCATGGTACTAATCTATGACATAAAAAAAATCTAATGTGGGCAGTACATGACCCTATAAAATGCAATGAATTTACTTCTTTCACAGTGAATAAATTATAAGAACTACGGCATAACGTTTTAATGTTGAATTGTACATTGGGCGCTTTTCCGGATGACAACATGTAAAATTATTTCGAAGTTCACAATTCACTTATATTTTTCGTAATTTTAAATTCGCAATTATCAATATTGATATCATCCAGAGTAAGCAATATAGTCCATATATTAAGATATTTTAATAATTAATTCATCAATTTGGCGTCATTTTCGTTAATGTTCGTTAACATTTTTCCAATTTTAACGATATTTGCGTCAATTTGGGGTAAAATATAGCCAGGTTGGTGATATTCCGCTAAATGAGTTGCCAACTTCGCCAAAATTATCATCAAGTTTTACAGACAAACATAAATAAGAGCATTTCTTATATATAAACGACTGTTGGCGAATTGTTAGGCTCCAAAATGCAAAACCATTTCACAAAGTAGCTTCTCTCATGAATCAAACTAGATACAAGAGACGAGCAATATGCTAACAAATGTATCGCATAATATTACATATGAAATGGAACCTACTTCACCATAGCCAATACTTGTTCTAATTTTGTGAGTTTTTATAAGTTTATTTGAAAAAAGTACACTATCTCAAGAACGGTTCAAGCTAGAATTCTAAAATTTATGTCAATCGTTTTCTAATGAAAAATTACATCAAGAAAGGATCATTTACTTAACATTATTTAATATTCTAATTTTTTCAAAATTTCGTTAAAACATTTGAAAGTTTTTCGAACATTCGATTGCGTTTAAAACGAATAGGCTTTCAGCAATTACTGATTGCAAATTTGGAGTCAAATTTCATTTGAAACGCACCATTCCTAGATGAGATATCGTCTCCATAGACTCGCACACACACACACACATACATTACCTCAACGATCGATTCGTGTTCAGTGAGGCTTGAAACGTGTTTTTCCGTCGAAAACTCGAATTCGAATTTTTTATTCCATCACAAAATTTGCACCTTTCCCTTTATACTACGTATATAGGGTAAGTATAAAACAGCACATACAGAACGGGATAAGCTGAAGTATTGACAGGTATTTTTTTGCATTCTAAATACTCATTTCGTGCATTTCTGCTAATTAGATTATGTTTTGCAACTTTGTAATCGAAATTTTCTTCTATTTTGCTTTGTTGCCCAGTTTGTTATACTAACTCTTTACTTTCCCTATATATAGTATAACGTATGGGGAAAGTATTGTCCGTCAACAGGCATTTATATATAAAAAGTAGTCATCTCTCTGTAAAACAGAGAGATGACTTCTTTTCTCTCTGTCAGTAACGCTTGGGGATAAATTTGGCGAAGTTGGCAACTCATTTGGCGAAATATCGCCAACTTGCCTATATTTCGTCCCCAGATTAACGAAAATGTAGTTAAATTTGCTAAAATGACGATAAGTTAACGGAAAGGACGTTAAGTTAACGAAAATGACGCCAAATTGATGAATTGATTATTAAAATATCTTAAAATATAGACTATATTACTTACTGCGGATGCTATCAATTTGTTACGACTTATCCTCAGGAATCGTGGGTGTGTGTTCAGAATACAAGAATGAGCCCACATTTCTGGATAACTAACACGTTTATTCACAAGCACCGCGTAAACGGGAACAATATACAGTAAAACAACACTTTAATGCTCCATTAATTTCACAATATAACTGATATCATTTTCAAAATATTAACGAAAGTAATTTTACAAAATAGCTGCTACTATTTTTAAAACATTGACAAAAATTTTAAAACATTGACAAACATGACACAGTCCAATGTAGCTCGTATCACGTCAACAACTCTCCGACTGAGTGATGATTCCTTTTACAGACTCTCCATAGAAACTTCTGGAATCCTCTATATCTCATAGTATACTGGTTATTTCGCGGTCTTAATCGGATCCGTGAAAGCCGCCAAATGTCTCCAAACTGGCTATAAATTGCCATATCTGGAAACCTTCCTTCGAAATTCTGGAAACTCTATGTTCACGTCATGGGAAAGGCTTTATAGGTGTTTTCTCCGTCAGGTCTTTGAAAGAGACGAAATAAAGACGCTAGTGAGGGAATATTACATGTTCGCAATAGTATTGTTCATCAACAGTCATTTATATATAAGAAATATTTTTCTCTATATTGGTAAAGCGAAGTTGGCAACTCATTTAGAGAAATATCGCCAACTTGGCTATATTTCGCTCTAGATAAACGAAAATATCGCTAAAATTGCAAAAATGACGCCAAATTGATGAATGCATTATCAAAATATCTTAATATATGGACTATATTGCTTATTGCGGATGCTATAAATATTGATAAATTGTCAGTTTAGAGTTTGAAATATAAGTTAATTTTATACTTCGAAATAGTTTTATATGCTGTCATCCGGAAAAGTGCTCAATGTACAATTTAACATTAAAAACATTGTGTCGTAGATTTTTTACTGTGACAAAAGTAAATTTATTGCATTATTCAGGGTGATTAAAAAAAAAAAAAAGATGAGCCAAACTTTACGAGGTGATAGTATACACCAAACCAAACATTTTCCGTCATAGTTTATCGGGTAGGAAATGAAACGTAAAGGATTTACAGGGCCCTTACTTTGTGGGGAGCCGCCGCTCCGCAAACTTTAAAGCGTCATTCTAGTTGTTATTTTCTGGTTGAAGAAGAAAACCACGTATGAAAATTTCATCTGGGGAAGAAGAGGGACCTTTATGCAAATTTTCGTAACACCGAATGTACGGCCTTATCAGTTTGAAGCAGTTACTCGCCGCTCCAACTTTTGAGAGGCCGATCTCCCAATCTGTCGTGTCTTGACTTTTTTTTTGTTTTTGTGGGGATATCTCAAGAGTCTCGTCTATGATACTCCCCTTGAATTTGAAGAGAAACTCGTCGCCAGAATTTCGGCCGCTGCTGCCGAATTGCGCGACATGCCTGGTCTGTTCGAGAGAGTTCGCCGTTTCCCTCCATCGCGCTATGAGACCTGCATTCAGGTTGGCGGTTGCTCTTTGCAGCCATTACTGTAATTATTGTCTGCAATTATTCATTACATGTCATTTTATATTTTCTAAGTCATTCTTGTGTTTTCGCCTCACCTCATCGGTTTCCCCATTAAGCGCCCACTGGCTCCTTTACGTTTCATTTCCGACCCGGTAAACTATGACGAAAAATGCTTGGTTTGGTGTGTGTTACCACCTCGTAAAGTTTGGCCCATCTTTTTTTAATCACCCCGTATAGTGAAAGTCATGTGCTACCCAAATCAGATTTTTAAATTCTCCGCTAGGAGTGCTGTAATCACTATTATTCGATCAGACATGATCACGTTACTATAGCTAAACCTAACGAGAACAATGGTGGACTTTTCCTTACAAAGCTATTGGGGTGTTTAAGGACTTTTTGAGGGGGAACCTGTGAACCGACAAAATATACACCTACGGGTTAAATTCAGGGCTTATATTTTGCTCCGTGTACTGTAACTGTGAATTTAACTGACAAGCTCGTGAGTTGTGTTTGGAAGCATGCGACGTCGAATATCGGATTGAAAGATTGTGTAAAGGTACGAAAACATCATTTTAAAAGATACTTTTAGAAATTATTACACGGTATAAGCAACGGTGTAAGTTTGTCTTGGAAAGAAATTTCTTTCCGATTGTTTTAAGCGATAAATACATGCTTCGTTGCTTGCGCTGTTCTTTCTTTTATTGAAGTGTATATATTTTTACTTTCCCTACCATACATGGTAATGTACAGGGAAAGCATTGGAATTCTGTCGAAAATCGCAACTCGTATTTTCGACGGATTTACACGTTTTGGGATAGCTGGGCCACGAAAAAATTGTTTTCAGCGTGACAGCTGTATGTAGGCTCAGGGGTTATCAATATATTAATAACAATAATAAAAAAACTTCCATAAAAATGCCATTCTGCAGACGATAATTTTTTGAAACTTTATTTGAAGAAAACGATATCGTATTGCTCAGCAAACGCAATTGAAGTGTTGTACTTTCCCTACAATGCATGATAGTGTATAGGGAAAGTATTGAAATCGTATCAGAAATCGCAACTCGAGTTTTTGGCAGATCTACGTTTCAAGACCTCTAGAACTATGAAAAAACTTTTTTTAGAGTGACGGCTGTGTATGTGTTTGTCTGTCTGTGCAATATACAATGTATCCACTGTAACTCAGAAATTAATTGACCAAATTTCATAAAATTTTAGGAAGAAATTTGCTGGTGCTTATCAGATTTTGGTACGATTCGGGATAAAAGAACCTGCCTTTTATTGTAAAATGGCCCACACAAATCGTATGTATCCACTCTTAACTGAGAAACTATTTGACCAAATTTCACAAAATTTGGTAGATAAGTCACTTGTGGATTACCCCTGGTGCTCATTAGATTTTGTTACAATTCGAACAAAAAGGAACCTGCTTTTTCTTTGAAATGGCCCGCAAATATTGCCATCACCTAAAATAAAAGGCAACGCATGCTCAAATTTATCAATGAAATGCTTGCTTTACACGTAATTTTAACGATGAAAAGACTAACCCAATTTTTTAGGACTAGCCGTTCTTGAGATATTCTACTTTATTTTACATTTTTGCTACGACGCCTTGAAAAATGCGTTCAGTTACCAAATAGAAACAAAAATTGAATTAGAGGGACAAATTCAGTATCATTTTAAACAATTATGTGTGCTATTTTGTGCAATTAAGCTCAATGTAATGAATATATAATGAGGAAACGAATTTGAGTCTGTAAGGAAAGTCATGTGCTGCCCACATTAGACATTCTCATACGCAGTATTGAAAAAATATTGTTTTCAAGAAAATTTTCGATTTCGACATTTTGATGCCAAAATATATTTAAAAACCTCCTGAACACGCTTTGACTATTTTTGGAGTAATATCCGTCTGTCTTCCCGTGGTGGATTTCTTGTGTATACAATAGCGATCCTAAATATTAACGGATTTTCATGAAACTTTATATTCGAATTTGTTATAAAAAAAATCTAGAATTAGACGGAATACTTTTAAATTTGAACTAAAACCTTAAAAATTATTTGAAATTTTGTATTTTTTAACATGGCATTATAGGACAAAATTTGACATAATAATCTTGTATAAAAAGGGTTTACTTTTGGCTTAACGATCACGAGACTTTATAGTTTTAATCATTGCTGTGAAAATAGCCGCGATGCAATTTTTTTTTGTTCGTGACAACATTAGTGCCCTCGATGGGGGTGGGTGTACTTTGTTAAGTATAATATCAATCGTAAGATTTTTTTTTCAAGCCCTTTAAAGTGAAGGGTAACATGCTATAATTGTAATCATTTGGACCTATATGATACCGTTTTTTTTTTTAAATTTTCTTACAAATGTTCGTAAATTTTCTTAAAATAAATGTTGAGCCACACACCAGTTAATTTACATTCTTATACACCTGCATTTAGAAATTGTTTTTCATCGAAAATTTTAGAATCATGATTTTTGCTTATGATTTTTTGAAGATATCAACGCATTTCGAACACACTTTTGGAACGATGTCAGTTTCTAGACGTGTGCGCCAGTAAAATATAGACTCTGTGTAGCTCAAGAAGTAATGCATATACCGCTCTAACACTGTATGTGTGGGCTAATATTTAAACTTGTCAAAGGCAAGGAAAATAACATATTTAAAATAAATTAAATTTCAACGTTTTAATAAGTTTTATTGTGTTTAACAATGTCGTCGGTTAGCGTCGAACATAATCATCTTAATCAAAAAAATCGGCTCAGCTATAATTTCTGCCTCATGCTCTATACTATAATGGTGTCTAAAACAATCTGTGAATGCACAAAAACACCGATTTCTTAACAACAATTCACTATAATTGAATGATTTTTTTGGGGGGTGGTACATAGTATCATAATACATAAATTCGAATATGAGTGCATACGATACAAAACGAATTATGAAACGATTTATGACTTCCATCATTGACTGCCTAGTGCCTAAACGGCCGACAGCACGCCGCCTCAAAGATTCTTTCGAAATGATGCATCGGGGCCATAAAAATTTATTTTGAGCCGAGAAACACTGAAATCTAATCCTGAATTGGAGAAGTTCGCAGTGAAACGTACTTCGTGCATGTAAAGCTAACTTTAACACTAGTTTATAAGTGTGCAAAGTTCCTTTTAGCTTACTGTGGGGGATTCTTGAAAAGAGGGCTACGGAAATACTTTTTGACCCCCTTTGCTGCCAGTCCTTGGGGGGGAGGGGGCGAAAATACAACTTCGTCGAGTTCTGTGCAGTAGTTGGTACTATAAGTGTCTAAAACCCAGACTACTCGACTGACCCGAGGGTTTGCAGCAGCCGTTTGAGTCGCCGGGGTGCTATATGTGTGGAAGATCTAGGCCATCCGACTCATCCTAGGATATGAGTAGTACCCTAGGATATAAGTGTTGTTGTTGAGACCCAGACCATCTGACTTACCAGAAAGGTGTAAGGTAACTCTTTGGACGGCCGAGAAGTGCCACACAAATTAGACCGGAACCCAGTGGAGGAGTCATCCACAGGGACCGTACCCTCCTTCCCCTACCACCAACCTCCCGGAAGAACTTACGGACCCACATGTTTAACGTGATCGTATTCCGCGTGAACACGGTGGTAATTTTTCAGCTACAGGAATCGAACCCGAGTCTACCGAGTGCAATTCCAGCGCGCTAACCACAGGGCTCCCGCCCCCTAGGGTACTATAAGTGTTGTTGTTGTTGAGACCCAGACCGTCCGACCTACCAGAAAGGTGTAAGGTAACCGTTTGGACGGCCGGGAAGTGCTACTCAATTTAGACCGGAACCCAGTGGGGGAGGCATCCACAGGGACAGTACCTTCCTTCCCCTACCACCAACCTCTCGGAGGGACTTACGGATCCACATGTTTAACGTGATCGTACTCCGCAGGAACACGGCGGTAGTTGTGGCAGCGTGCAAATCCAGCGCGCAAACCACTGGGCTATCGCACCCGAAAATCTGCCAACAGCACGCGGTGTTCCCAGGTGATCACTCACCCAAGTACTAACCGCGTCCGATGCTGCTTGACTTCGGTGATCTAACGAGACCCGGTGTTTTTAGCACTGTAGGGCCGTTGGCATTGGGTATTTTAAGTGTTGAAGACCCAGACCGTCCGACTCGTCCAGAGGACTAAGAGCAGCTATTTGGACGGCCGGCTGGGGGGTACTATAAGTGTGAAAAACCTAGACCACACGACTGACCCGAAGGCTTACAGTAACTATTTGTGTGGCCGGAGTACTATAAGTGTTGTTGTTGTTGAAACCCAGACCGTCCGACCTACCAGAAAGGTGTAAGGTAACTGTTTGGACGGTCGGGAAGTGCCACCCAATTTAGACCGGAACCCAGTGGGGGAGGCATCCACAGGGACCGTACCCTCCTTCCCCTACCACCAACCTCTCGGAAGGACTTTCGGACCCACATGTTTAACGTGATCGTACTCCGCATGAACACGGCGATAGTGAAAAGATTCAGCTTTTTAAGCCATCAGGGGAGGGGTTGACTTCTAGAGAGTCTGGAAAGACAAAAATGCGTTTGGCAATTATTGAATGAATATATTACATAAAGTAATCGGCAGTGGCTCTAATCTGATGGAGCTTAAATTGCTTTGCGTGAATAATATATTTGTTTGTGGGTGGTTTGTTTTTTTAGACATTTTTAGAATAGTTTAAAATATTGAAATATCGAAATTAGAACCACCTTTTCGGAACAATTCAAAATATTAAAATATCAAAATTAGAACTTCTTTTTTGAAACAGTTCAAAATATTAAAATATCGAAATTAGAACCACTCTATTTCAAACACTTCAAATCAGATCTGAAATCCAATTATATGTCCTTGTAGGGATTTTAAAGACCAACAGATTACTTTTTATAGTTCATAGTTTTATAGTTCATAGTTTTTAGTTTTTGAGATATAAGCATTATGATCTTGGAAAACGGAAAAATTTTAATTTGTTTTAAATTAACAAGACAATTTGTCGAAAACTATTAGAGCTTTGTATTAAAAACAAATTATTGATATAGAAACCGGATGTACTACTACGCATTCTTGTCCTTTACTATTTTTATCTATCTTTTATAGTTTAAAAGATATGTCGAGTGAAATTAATCAAGTGAAGTAAAAACTCGGTTGAACAAAAACGTTGTGTTTTTGAAAAAGAAAAAACAGTTCAAAATATGAAAATATCGAAATTAATTTTATATATTCCTAAACGGAATCCTATTTTCGACAAAACAAATTAAAATTGTTTACATTTTTATCCATTAGGTTCCGAGATACAAGCGTTCAAAGTGTCTACATGTTTCGTAACGTTGTGATTTCAACTATAGATACCACAAACATAGTATTCTCATCAAAAACTAGAGCCATAGAGCCAGTCTCGGAATGTTTTATTATTCACATAATTTAACAAGATCAATCATGCATAATTATTATGAAACAGCATTGATTACGAAACACTTTCCAACTGAAATGCAATTTTATTTAAATATCTCTAAAATGTAATGCATTCAGCGCTGATATTTTTTAAATTGTTATACTACTACAATAATTTATTATACAGATTCTCGTTAAGATGGTGCGCGTTTAAGACGGATTTCTCGTTATTAGGTACAAATACTGTCCTTTTTTCTTTCTTTCCCCCCCCCCCCTTAAGTTTATATTGTTCAATGTACCTAATATGTTACATAAAATTGAGGACAAAAAACTTAAAAATACATACAGCATACAACTTACAATTTTAATATTTCATTACTATTTTACGTCAGATTTATGGACTCCTGCTATAATGGATTCTCGCTAATATGTACAATAAATGTTGACCCTTAATTGTCCGTCTTAACGAAAGCTCACTGTACTTGGAAACTTAACATTTCATCAAAAAAGTCAATGCTATAAAATATCTACTTCTCTATGTAAAATCAATTCATTCGTATCACTTGCATTCCAGATTTCAGAGCTAAATAATTTTGCTTGAAAAAAATTCAGCATACAACTTACAATCTACTTACAATACTGATCTTACAATCTACTGATTTGTTTACATTCCGTAAGCTATAGAAATTAGGTTTCGTTGTAGGAATAATCAAAGTTAATCATTTAAATCAAAAATTAGTCAAATCATTTAAAATAAAAAATATTGTAATTGCTTTGGCGCAGAATTTAGATGCTCAGATAATATACAAAAATAAAGCGGTTTTATGGCGGATGCAACACTAAATATAAAGTTAAACCCTCTTTAAACATCACGATATTTACACAGGGGAAAATGGATGCCATATTTTGTTTTAAAATGAGCCATGTAATCTCTTCATATAAAATGGGTGTAATTATTATTTCAATTTTTATTTAAAGAACTAAACATTTTTTGATGAAATTTTTTTACATATTTTACGTGGTAATTTGAATATTTCCTAAAATTTTCGAACTAATTTGTGAATTTTAACTCCGCTAAAAAAATGTTTGAAAAATTATGTCCCATAGGATTCAACGTATTTCATTTATTCAACCCAGATTTAATCCGAAACTAAATGGGTGATACTATTTATTACTTTCTCTGCAATACATGGTAATGTATAGGGAAAGTATTGGAATCATGCCGAAAATCACAACTCGAGTTTTTGACGGATCTACACGTTTCGAGACCTCTAGAATACGAAAAAACTATTTTTAGCATGACGTCTGTGTGTGTGTGTCTGTGCAATGTATGTTTCCACTCTAACTCAAAAACTAATGGACGGAATTTCATAAAATTTGGTAGCTAAGACCCTTGGGTATGACCCTGGTGCTGATTAGTTTTTAGTACAATTCGGAAAAAAGAACCCGCCTTTTTTTGCGAAATGGCCCGCAAAAATCTATGTATTCACTCTAGTTGAAATACAAATTGACCAAATTTCACAAAATTTGGTAGATAAATAACGTGTGGAATATTCTGGTGCTGATTAGATTTTGGTACGATTCGGAAAAGAACAACCTGCATTTTTTTACGAAATGGCCAGCAAAAATAGCTAATATCTAAAAAAAGACTACGTATGTTCAAGTGCATCAATTAAATGCTTGTTTTATACGTAATTTTTGACGAGGAAAAGAATAAGAACAAATCTATTACTCTAGGACTAACCGTTCTTGAGATATTTGAGATTTTTCGCATTTTTCATGCCGCCTTTGGATAAATGTCCAATTACCAAATAAAAGCAGAAATTGAATTAAAAATGCAAATTTAGTGTCATTTTGTGCAATTAAACTCAATTTAATGAGTTTTTAAAGAAATAAAGAAAAAATGAATTTGTGTCTGCAGAGAAAGTCATGTGCTGCCCACATCAGATTTTTTTTTTATTCCCATATATCCTACAGACCGTCTCAACATATACTAAAAGTCATTTTTACGACAGTTATCGCGCGAACGGACAGACAGCCTGTGCAATTAAAAACACATCATCGCTGAATGTACCACATTTTAGATATGTTTAAATAAAATTGCATTTCAGTTGGAAAGTGTTTCATAATCAATGCTTTATGCATGATTATTTTCTTGTTTTAACATAGTGAGATTACAAAAGACATGGCAAGTTTTGTACTTCTTTTTCACAAACTTTTGCAAATTCTCGCTGACCTCCCTGTGTGGGCACTTGGATTGACACCTGGATAGGAAATCACAATGTTATGGTGTAAAATACAGTTCTTCCCAGCAGCTGGTTTCACTAGAAAACAAGAAAAACAAGAAAGATCAATCCTGCATAAAGCATTGATTATGAAACACTTTCCAAACTGAAATTTTATTTAAACATCTCTATAAAATGCGATACATTCAGCGGCGGTACTTTTTAACACTTTACAACATAGTTGAAAGTGTTTATGATTTTGTTCATTCATTCTGTCTGTCTGTCCGTTAGTAGGATAACTGCCATAAAAATGGCTTTATCAAAATTAAATTTTAGTATGTTTTTCAGACGTGGGACGTATGGGAATATAAATGAATAATATCACCCAATTAGTTTTTTATTAAACCCGGGTTGAAAACATGAAATACATTGAACCCTATGAGACCTAATTTTTCAAACATTTTTTAAACGATTTTAAAATTCATAAATTGCTTCGAAAATTTTAGAAAATATTCAAATTATCCCATAAAATATCTAAAAAGAAAAAATCAGTAAAATATGTTAGGTAGTTTTTAAATAAAATTATTTAATATAGGGAGAAAAACAAATTCAATTAAATTCCGACATTCGCTATATCCCCCAGAAAGGAAAAAGAGATATATTATATAATAAATATATTTCCAAGAGTTTAATTATTTTACATATGAGAAAGGTTTCACATTTTAAGATAAATATGGTAGATAACAATTTTTCAAATTTTTAAATAAAATAAATTATTATTATATTGTGATGAATGAAACGATTAGATATATGTTTATGAATGAAATGCTGCTTTTATATAGAGGCGATTTATATTTCGATGACGTCATTTGCATAAAGTTCATTTGTTTACGATGAAGTTTTCAAATATAATAAATTATTGTAGTGTTATGATAATTTTAAAAATATTACCGAGAATGTATCGCATTTTAGAGATGTTTAAACCAGGCAATTTATATTTCAATGCCGTCATTTGAATGAAGTTCATTTTCTTCGATGAAGTTTTCAAATATAATAAATTAATGTAGTATTGTGACAATTTTAAAAATATTACCGAGGAATGTATTGCATTGAGAGGTTTGTATAAAATTGCATTGAAGTTGGAAAGTGTTTCATAATCAATACTTTATGCATGATTGATCTTTCTCGTTTAATTATCACAGAACTACAATAATTTATTTTATTTGGAAACTTAAAACTTCATCGAAAAAAATGAACTTTATTCAAATGACGTCATCGAAATATAAATCGTCTAGCTCTCTACGTAAAAGCAGTGACTATTTCATTCATACACCTTTTTTCCAGATTCTAGAGTTAAATAATTTTGAGTGAAAAAAAATTCAGCAATTCTTATACAGCCAATAGGGTTCAATCTATTTCATTTTTTTCAATCTATTTCATTTGAAAAGTCTTTTCGGATCGACATTCCCTTTTCTCCAGAAGCCACCTTTCGATGAACTAGGAGATTGGATTTTTAAATACTTATAGTATCAACTAAACTACGGTATTGAACCTAACTGGACCAATGTTTAATTAAGATGACTATTTTCGAAGCTAAGTAGCAGTAGCCCAACTTGTTGATCTTTTAAATGATGCTAAATTGGCGAAAATATCGCCAAAATTGCAATAATATGGTCAAATGAATGAAAATGGCGTCAAATTCATGAATTAATTAAAATCTGTTAATACATGGAGTATATTTCTTATTGCGGATGATTTCAATATTGATAATTATCGATTTGCAAAAAATATAAGTCAATAGTTCTACTACAGTGTTTATTTCAGGCGATCAATCACCCCCCCCCCTTCTCACAGATACATTTTATGTTAACCTAGTTTCTATCTATGTGACAGCATTTAGATATATTTATATAGGGCAAATAGGAAATACCCCCCCCCCCCCCCCCTCAAAAATTTCATTCTCTCCCCAAAAAGTCCTGAAAGAAAAAAAAAGTGTTTCATATTATCCAGAACAGAAAGATGCAAAGTACAATTCAACGTTAAAAACGTTGTACCGTGGATCTTGCATATCATTTTTTCGATGTAAAAGTGTAAATTTATTGTATTATGTTAGGAAAGCCATGAGCTGCCTATATCAGATTTTTTATGTATATACTTATATGTATGATTTCAGTAAATTCGTAATACAAATCTGATTAGTTCTAGTGATTGCAGGATGTATACAGGAAATTGTTCAGCAAAATAAATTTATTATAATCACGTCCTTATTTCATATAATAAGATGTACTGACCGGCTTCTCATTCATGAGCTCGGCAGCAATAAATAGCTGATACTTGCAATAGAAACAAGAAAACTTGCCTTATTACAGTGAAAAAATAATAAAAGCATATGATAAAAATTAATGAAAACATACCATAAATAACCGTGTTTAGTACATTTTATATATACTATAATAACTTATTAAAAAACCACAATAGGAATAATTTGACTAAATGAATTTATAGTGGCGACATCTATTAAAGATTTGCGTAACTTACGGAAAGGATTGCTTTTCTAAGAAATTTTATAGTGCTGCCATCTATGGATAGATGGTGCAATTAAACTTTTGAAATTTGTGACATAAAATTTTAAATGTAAAAAAATGAAGAAAACAGTTCTGGGAAATGGAACTGAGAGTAGCCAAAAGAAACATTTTTTGCATATATAAAAAATCCTCTATTTCCCAAATTGTGTAATTAACTTTCTTTCAAAGCGAAATAATTATGTATAAAATTCAACGTACAATGTTTTAGTGTTGAATCGTGTATGATGCGAAACCATTTCTAAGTACCAAACCAAATTAAATTATCTTTTACTCGATTATCAATTGAAAATAGACAACTGTAAGAAATATCAGGAGTGAAAGTCTCCACTCGACTTTCTTATACATTGACATTTCAGTGTTTTGTTCTACTTCTACCACAATCATTATCAGAATGAAAAAAAAAATTTTTTTTTCACAGTTAGTAGTATCTAAATTATTTGCATAAATTCTTCAAAAAGTTAATTTTTTTTAAGTTGTCAACAGCTTAATGACGCTTAAGGATGAATAAATAAAATCCTTATCTGTGTTAATAAATTCCTCTATTTAAAAAAATCCTTATCTGTGTTAATAAAAACTACTGCGATACCATTAATTTCCATAGGGTAGTTATACTATCAGTCCCCTCATATATTTTCACTTCGACGATAAGAACTTGTATATCGTCTCAGTAGCTCAATGGTAGAGCGTTGACTGGCCAGTTCGGAGATCCATGGTTCGGTTCCCGGTTGGGCAGAAAGGCGCTTTACAATGGCGCTTGAACAAATCAGCCCTGTTGTTTATTGCAAATATGTCGGAGGTCTGAAGACCCCAGACCGTGCGGATAGATAGTTGGTTTAGAGTAGCTAGCTGCACGGCCGGGAAAGGGTACCTCCTGCACTCAGGAGGCACCCGAGGTCTACCATCCCGCCAAACGAACATTTATTTAGGTCTAAAAAGATAACAATTGATGAAAAATAGTGTGGTTAAACAGACAGTTTCACATTATATTTGAACTTGACAAGTACGTCCATTTTTCAAAAATGGGAAAAGGGTAATTATGAATATATATAAAAAGATAATTGAAAAATAAAATTTAGAGTTTTTCATATTAA
This sequence comes from Amaurobius ferox, assembly GCA_951213105.1. Taxonomy (NCBI): domain Eukaryota; kingdom Metazoa; phylum Arthropoda; class Arachnida; order Araneae; family Amaurobiidae; genus Amaurobius; species Amaurobius ferox. Next base: position 105,773,899 of record OX578152.1, on the reverse strand, counting down.
CATAATGAAAAATAGATTAAAATTAAAGAAAATAACAATATTTTAAAAGTGAAATTTAGAAAATGTATAAAGAAATAAAATATATGGAAAAGGAAAGAAATTTAGGCACATGGAAAATAAAAACAGAAATTAAAAGAAATGTAGAATAAAATTTTGAAAAGAAAATTTAGCAAAAATACAAATAAAAAGGGTTAAAAGAAAAAGAAAGCACCGAGAAAATAAGAATAGTTAACATAGCTTGTTTTTTTTTACACAGAAAATATGGAGGAAACACAATAAGTTCATATAAGTTAATAAGAATTAAATAAAGGGATTCATTGATCAAAATTAATTGAGAGCAGAATCTACTTACTCATACGCTTAGGTCACTTTATTAGAAATTTCCATGGCAACAAGAATACACTTTTTAATTCTATCTACTGAAGAGGGATTTGAACGAACTTTGGAGAACCAAACTGGTTTATTAAGGGGAGCAAAGATGAAAATTTTTAGAAAAAGGACAATCGAAAATGTAATGGTCAACGTCACCGAATTTATTGCAAATACAGTTAGAGGTGGATTTAATTTCGAAAAAGTATAGGTAATCAAGAAAGGGGCCATGATCAGTAAGAAAGTAAATGAGGTATTTATTAAAAATTTGTAAATTAGTATTCACGATAGGGAGGTAAGACAGGATTCTAGGCGGATCACTAGTCCTGGTTGAAATATAATCATAAATATAATCATAAATGGGATGTCGGAGTTCTGAAGACCCCATATCGTGCGACTCACATAGTGGGTTTAGAGTAGCCAGCTGAGCGGCCGGGAAAGGATACCTCCTGCACTCAGGAGGCACCAAGGTCTACCATCCCGCCAAACGAACATTTATTTAGATCTAAAAAGATAACAATTGATGAAAAATATTGTGATGTCGGAGGTCTGAAAGTAACTCTAGTACGACTAGTACGGATTCAGTAAACTCTGGAATATTGAGCCCCGATTTTAAATTGAGAGGATAACAAGCACGCATGATACTATGCTGGGTAAATGTAGTAGTAGCAGGAGGCAAACCTGGGGTAAAAAAAATCTGATGGGGGCAACACATGACTTTCCTTATATAATGTAATGAATTTACCACTTTTACAGTAAAATAAATAGGTTTTTCTTATAGTAGATACTAATATTCTTTCCAAGATATTGAATTTTCGACAATTAGTTGTCATTTCATTGATTTAGCGTCATTTTTATCCATTTGGCGATATTTTCGTTAATTTGGCTACATTTCAAAAAGAAAGTCGCCAAGTTGGTGACATTCCGCCAAATTCGTCGCCAAAATCTCGCCAAGTATAATGGACAAAGAAATAAGTTATTCTTACAGCAGATAAATGAATATTGGCGTTCAAATACAAAAGTATTACAAACAGTATCTTTTTTCATGAATGGAACGAGCTAGATCCACGAGAATGATGTCATCCAATTTATTGCATGGTATTACTGAAAAGTGAACATGTCTCTCAAGAAGAAATATTTTTTTTTACATTTTATATGACTTTCTGATAATTTTTTTGAAAAATGTGCAATATCTCGAGAACGGTTCATGTTAGCGTTCTAAAACTTATGTCAATCGTTTTCTAATGAAAAATTACATAAGAAATGTCTATTTGCGTAACTTTATTAGTGGTTTTGATTTTTTGACTATTTTTTCAAAATTTCATTCGAAAATTTAGGGGTGTTCTTAACATTCGATTGCGTATAAAAACAATAGGCTTCCAGTGTTTACGGATTGTGATTTTTGTACCAAATTTGGTTCGAATCGGTCCATTCGTTCGTCAGTTATCGTCTCCACAGACTCACTGACACACACACACACACACACACATACTTTCACACACACACACACACACACACACACACACACACACACACACACACATACACACACACAGACATCACTTCAAAAATGTTTGATTCGTGATCAGGGATGCTTGAAACGTGCTCTCCCGTCGAAAACTCGATTTCGAATTTTCGACCCCGTCACAATACTTTCCTTATACATTATGTATATAAGGAAAGTAATAGCAGGAGGTGGTCAGTCAGATTGTCTGTTGCCAGCCAATCTGACGTTAGATGATGGAGAATGCAAAGTTTACTTCAACGATAAGAGCTTGCAATTTCGTCCAGTAGCTCAACTGTAGAGCGTCGGCTGGCTAGTTCGAAGATCTGGGGTTCGATTCCCGGTTGGGACAGTAAGGCTCTTTATATATTGCATAACACATCCTTGTTCCTGGAATTATCATTGATTTCTTTCCATAGAAAATATTAGTAAAATTCAAAAATTCAAATAATTAGAGTTCTTAACATGAGTATTAGCAAAATTTATATCTAGCTCTAGTTTTTCATATAATGTATCATATATGTAATTAAATATTATAATTCATATAATGTAATTCAATATTATAACGGTAGTTATGTTCGTTTTTGAGTTACCATGTCCACACACACACACACACACACATACACAGTTGGACTTCATTTTAAAAGTCTTTGAAATGGGTTCAGGAGATCTTAAAACGTGCATCAAAGTTTCGAATCTGAGCAGTTTTGCAAAAAATAATACTTTTTCTGTGCAATACTATGAGAATGTAAAAATCACGAGTGTTCGCTTAGAGCTACAATTCATATATTATAGCTTTAAATAATTAAAAACTAAAATTTAACTATAAATCCGATGGTTTGAGTTATAATAAATAAATTTTTAAAATTCCAAATTTAAATTCTAGTTATGTTTATTTTGTATAAAATACAATTTTATATACAATTTTATATGCAATATTTCAATTTTCGGTAATTCATTTGAAAGCAAAAATTTTTATTGTAAAAACAATGTTTGGCACGTAAAATTGCCAAATGTGCGTAAAAGTAGATAAAACGGTATGCCATAATGTTATTGACATTGAATGAACATGTCGTAAATTGAAACTTTCGCGACTTTTTTCTATTCAAAAGGAAATTACTAATTTAAACTCACGAGCCAAGTCCCCAATTGAAATCTCACTGCTTAAATGGCGGTTTGTCACTTAAGTTTCAGTCTGTCAGTTAATGTCACCTGAAAAAAACAATTGGCGAATTTCTTGGCGTCAAAATATAAAACTGTCGGTAAACGTGTCTTCCTTTTGATTGAAAAGCACTACATCCCCGAGAATAGATTTGCTGTATAACAGGAAATTTAACATATTTGACTATACTTATATTTTATTATTCCTACATTACCTGAAAAGGTACAGAAATATTTTTGGAAAGGAATCGAAAATTCGAAGTTTTGGCAAATTTTTTCGTTTTTCGTATTCTGGAACAAGAATAAACCATTTCCATATCACATCTGTCAGCGTATGTATGTGTATTTTTCTTTCGACCCTTACTGTCCGATCTACCCGAAGATGAAAGGTATCTATTTGTATGACGGGGACAGTGCCTTTCAATGTAGACTGGAACTCAATCAATCAATCAATCCTCATGAGCGATAGGCTGTTCCCATTGGGTTTACAATTTGACTGTGCCTTGCCACGGGATTTGCACGGGATCCCATAACGATACTAAATAAGAACTTTTAAAACTGCAGGATACCACAGATACCGTAAACAAGTTGTTGTTGTTGAAACCCAGACCGTCCGACCTACCAGAAAGGTGTAAGGTAACTGTTTGGACGGTCGGGAAGTGCCACCCAATTTAGACCGGAACCCAGTGGGGGAGGCATCCACAGGGACCGTACCCTCCTTCCCCTACCACCAACCTCTCGGAAGGACTTTCGGACCCACATGTTTAACGTGATCGTACTCCGCATGAACACGGCGGCAGTTTTGGCAGTGGCTGGATTCGAACCGGGGCCTACCGAGTGCAACTCCAGCGCGCTAACCAATGGGCTACCGCGCCCTACCGTAAACAAGTTGTCGATTATAGCAAGGGCCATTATACCAATGGGCTACCGCGCCCTACCGTAAACAAGTTGTCGATTATAGCAGTTAACCGTCATTAACATTTTTGCCAAGCGTTACGGATTGGCGGAGAGAGAAATGGGTTATTCTTATAATAGATTCTAATATTCTTTCCAAGATATTGAATTTTCATGAATTAGCCATCATTTTCATTAAGGTAGCACCATTTGTATCAAGTTGGTGACAATTTTATCAATTTGGCGACATTTTCGTCAATTTCGCAACATTTAAGAAAAGTTGCCAAGTTGTCGTTAAACTTTCGCCTAGCATTACGGACAGAGAACACAGGTTATTCTTATAGTAGGTTCTTATATTCTTTTCAAGATATTGAATCAACATCAATTAGTCCTCATTTTCATTGATTTAGCATCATTTTTATCCATTTTTAGACACTTTCTTCAATTTGGCAACATTAAAAGAAGTATTCCTTTACTATATTCCGTCAAATTAGTCGCCAAAATTTCGCCAAGCGTTACGGACGAAGAAATAGGTTATTCTTATAGTAGATGAATTACTATTGACTAATTGTTAGCGTAAGTAAAGTACTAAATTAAGTAAGTAACTAAAGTGCCTTCTCTCTGGAATGGAATAAACTAGAAAAAAGAGAATGATTTTAACAAATTTATCGCTTAATATTACATATGAAAATTGAAAGAGTTAATAGTTTTTTAATTTCATATGATTTTTTTGATAAATTTATTTGAAAAATGTGCTCGATCTCGAGAACGATTCATGCTGGCGTTCTAAAGTTTGTCCCAATCGTGTTTTAATGAAAAATTAAACATGAATGATTATTTACGTAACTTTATTGAACGTTTTGATTTTTTCAACATTTTATTCAAAAATCTGGGGGGGGGGGGTCTTCCTAGTATTGCGTTTTAAACAATAGGCTTCCAGTATTTACTCATTGTAACTTTTGTACCAAATTTCGTTCAAATCGCTTCATTCGTTCATGATATATCACCTCCACACACACACACACACACACCTTAACTTTCGGTTCGTATTCTGGGATGCTTGAAACGTGCTCTCCCGTCGAAAACCCGAATTCGAATTTTTGACCCCGTCACAATACTTTCCTTATACATTATATTTATGTATATAAGGAAAGCATACACAGACACACAGCAAGACAAACATCATCATTATGTATTAGAAAATGTACTCGGCTTTGCCCGAGAATTAAAAGCAAAGTAATTATAGAAAATAGCAAAATAAAAATCCGTGTATATCCGCAGAACGAGCGTGACATGACCCCCCCTCCTCTCTTAAAGCACAAAACTGAAAACATTCACTTGTGGAGACTCTACATACGTTAAAATTTACCAACGGAACCATTTTCGTGGCACAAATAAATGAAAATATTTGGAATCGTATAAAAGTTCCTTAATTCCAAAGCCTATTAGTTGTCTTAACGAATTTCAAACCAATTTCAGTCAAATTTAAGCCCAATACTCATAAAGGTAATATAATAGCAACTTTAAAATATTAGGACAATATCTTTTAAATTCTCAAAGGTAAAAAATCTGAAAAATCGCATTATAACGTTGTCAAAATTTGCTAAGAAAACTACAAAAATTGAAGACATCGTTGGCTTAAAAATTTATAATTAATCAACGGATGGGTTTATGAATCTTTTTTCTGGAGTATTCTGTGACATTTTAACTCACTGCTGAAAAAACATGAGTCGTCAACAACATCGGATGGCTCGTCAATTTTAATATATCGTAATATAAAAATCAGAGAGGTTTAAAGCGCACGAAAAGTATATATATTTTAAAAAATGCAATAAAATTTGTCTATTCATAATCTATTTATCGGCTTAAAAATTTATAATTAATCAACGGATGGGTTGATGAAAAAATAATTTCTGGAGTATTCTGTAATATTTTAACCAGCTGCTGAAAGAAACACATGGACGTTGGATGGCTCGTCAATTTTAATATATCGTAATATAAAAATCAGAGGTTTAAAACGCACGAAAAGTATATATATATTTAAAAATTCAATAAAATTTGTTTATTCATCTTATGGACTTCGTTCAAAGATTGTTTGAAAGAGAATTTTCCGATCTTTCCGATGGTGTCAATATGGAAACTCTATGATAATATTTTGTTGCTAAGCAACTGATGTGCGTGAATATTGTCCCAAATCGTTGTAATTTGTACTAAAACATTAAATAATTAACTAAAAATCCCATTCGAAATTAAAAAAAGTTGAGGATGCACCTATTCAGGTCCTAAAGTACCTGCGTACCAAATTTCATGGTCGTACGACGCTTAGATTTCTCGCTACAAGCTGCACATACAAGGAGACAGACAACAGATTTCCAGCTACAAACATATAGGCAGACATTAGGCAAAAATACACAACTTCGTAATTGGTTTTTTTCTTCTATCTCGCTTTAAGGCCAAGTTTATTATTCTAACATTTTAAATTGTCCTTTGGGGGCGCTACAATCACTTTCATTTGATCCGGCACGATTACTTTTCTATAAATAAATATAACGTGTGTACTCATGAACCTTTCCCTACAGAGTTATTGTGGTGTATCAGGGCATTCCTAGGAACCCCACATATCTACAGATTTTCTTCCTCAAAGTTCACTTATATGTCTACTGAATTTTAAATATTAGTATTTTATTTGGAATATTCCCACCACGCGCTATATTCATTGTAGCAAACTTCAATTTCTGCCTCTATCGGTGGGAACAGACGATAAAAAGGACCAGGACAGACTTTCAATTATGAAGGGGGTGGATAGTTTCAGCCCCGTCTTTATCTTGTTTGACCAATGAATGTTTTAGTGTCTATGGTCTGGTCAGTCTTCCTTGTCATTGTTGCTGCATATTAAAAAACAAAAATTGGGATTCGGCTCTGGATGAATAATATGTCTCACCATGGAGCCACATGAGTTGCATCCGAATAATTTAAAAAAGTCTAATGTGGTCCAGGGTAATCAACACGTCAGCAGCAGGGTAACCCACAAGGGCCACTAGCGATTTACTTATAAAATTTTATGACATTTGGTCAATTAGCTTTTGAGTTAAAGTGGTTAATTACATACACACACGGAGAGCGAGAGAAAGCGTGATCGAGATAGAGAGGAGAGAACTAGAAGAGAGATGAGAGGACGAAACTAGAAGAGAGATAAGAGGAGAGAACTAGAAGAGAGAGAGGGGGGAGAGAACTAGAAGAGAGAGAGGGAGGCAGAGAACTAAAAGAGAGAGGGGAGAGAACTAGAAAAGAGAGAGGGGGAGGGAACTAGAAGAGAGAGAGAGAGGGAGGCAGAGAACTAGAAAAGAGAGAGAGGGGGAGAGAACTAGAAGAGAGGAGGCGGAACTAGAAGAGAGAGCATTGAACTGGTAGAGAGAGGAGGCAACTAGAAGAGAGAGAAGAGTAGAGAACTAGAAGAAGGAGAAGAATAGAGAACTAGAAGAGAGAGGAGAGGGCAGGGTTAGAAGAAAACTAGAAGATAGAAAGGAGAGAACTAGACGAGAGAGAGGAAAGGAGAAAACAAGAAGAGAGAGAGCGAGAGAAAGAGTGATCGAGATAGAGAGGAGAGAACTAGAAGAGAGATGAGAGGAGGGAACTAGAAGAGAGAGAGGGGAGAGAACTAGAAGAGAGAAAGAGAGGGGAGAGAACTAGAAGAGAGAAAGAGAGGGGAGAGAACTAGAAGAGAGCGGATAGAACTAGAAGAGAGCGGATAGAACTAGAAGAGAGCGGATAGAACTAGAAGAAAGAGGGGAGGGTTAGAAGAAAACTAGAAGATAGAAAGGAGAGAACTAAAAGAGAGAGAGGAGAGAACTAGAAGGGAGAGAACTAGAAGAGAGAGAGCGAGAGAAAGATTGATCGAGATAGAGAGGAGAGAATTAGAAGAGAGATGAGAGGAGGGAACTAGAAGAGAGATGAGAGGAGAAAACTAGAAGAGAGAGAGAGAGGAGAGAACTAGAAGAGAGAGAGGGGAGATAACTAGAAAAGAGCGGATAGAACTAGAAGAGAGAGGGGAGAACTAGAAGAAAGAGGATAGAACTAGAAGAAAGAGGATAGAACTAGAAGAAAGAGGATAGAACTGGAAGAGACAGGATAGAACTAGAAGAAAGAGGATAGAACTAGAAGAGAGAGAATAGAACTAGAAGAGAGATGAGAGAACTAGAAGAGAGATGAGAGAACTAGAAGAGAGATGAGAGAACTAGAAGAGAGATGAGAGAACTAGAAGAGGGAGTAGGGAGAGAGGAGAGCTGGAAGAAAGCTAGAAGATAGAAAGGAGAGAACTAAAAGAGAGAGGAGAGGAGAGAACTGGACGAGAGAGAGGAAAGGAGGGAACTAGAAGAGAGAGGAGAGAACTAGAAGAGAAAGAAGAGTAGAGAACTATAAGAGAGAGAAGAGTAGAGAACTAGAAGAAAACTAGAAGATAAAAAGGAGAGAACTAAGAGAGAGAGTGTTGAGGAGAGAACTAGACGAGTGAGAGGGTGAGAGAACTAGAAGAGAGAGGTGAGAACTAGAAGAGAGAGGGGAGAACTAGACGAGAGGGGAGAGAACTAGAAGAGAGAGGAGAGAACTGGAAGAGAGAGAAGAGTAGAGAACTAGAAGAGGGAGAAGAGTAGAGAACTAGAAGAGAGAGAAGAGTAGAGAACTAGAAGAGGGGGGAGAGGGGAGGGTTAGAAGAAAATTAGAAGGTAGAAAGGAGAGAACTAAAGGAAAGAGGAGAGGAGGGAACTAGACGAGAGAGAGGAAAGGAGAGAACTAGAAGAGAGAGAACTAGAAGAGAGAGAGAGAAAGAGTGCTTGAGATAGAGGGGAGAGAACTAGAAGAGAGATGAGAGGAGGGAACTAGAAGAGAGATGAGAGGAGAAAACTAGAAGAGTGAGAGAGGGGAGAGAACTAGAAGAGAGAGAGGGGGGAGAGAACTAGAAGAGAGCGGATAGAACTAGAAGAGAGAGGGAAGACCTAGAAGAAAGAGGATATAACTAGAAGAGATAGGATAGAATTAGAAGAGAGAGAGGGGAGAGGAGAGAGGAGAGCTGGAAGAAAACTAAAAGTTAGAAAGGAGAAAACTAAAAGAGAGAGGAGAGAACTAGATGAGAGAGAGGAAAGGAGAGAACTAGACGAGAGAGAGGAAAGGAGAGAACTAGACGAGAGAGAGGAAAGGAGAGAAATAGAAGTGAGAGTAGAGAACTGGAAGAGAAAGAAGAGTAGAGAACTAGAAGAGAGAGAAGAGTAGGGAACTAGAAGATAGAGAAGAGTGGAGAACTAGAGAGAGAGGAGTAAATAACTAGAAGAGAGAGAAGAGTAGAGAACTAGAAGAGAGAGGAGAGGGGAGAGTTAGAGAGAGAGCGATTCCAAAACGTGTGGATCCGTTGAAACCTTTTATAATTTCATATGTTTTCTATTGTGTTTAACTAATTGTTGTTACAAGATTAAAATTAAGTGGAGTATGTCTCAGTTTCGACTTTCTTTATTAGAATCCATTTTTAGTAGCTTTTAATTTTAAAAGAAAATTTTGAAAAATCGGTATCGGGGGTCCAAATGAATTTAATTACAGCGTGTTACTATTCACTTTAGAGGGCTTGAAAAAATCTTTCGATTGATACCATACTTGACAATGTACCCCTCGGGGCAACTGTCCCTCCGAGGGGGGCTAATGACGTCACGAACAAAAAAGAAATTATCTCGGCTATCTATCGCAACAAAGATTAAAACTATTAAATTTCGTGAACATTGAGCCATAAATAAACTATTTTATGCATGATTATATCAAATTCTGTTCTACTCTGCCATGTTAAATAAAAATATAGAATGTCGAAATTTTCTCTCGAATTAGAAAAATTTCTACAAAGTTCTACGTTTTTTAATAACAAAGTAGGATACAAAGTTTCGTGAAAACCGATTAATATTTGTAGCCGCTACCGTGTACACGAAAAATTGACCACAGATAGACAGATGGACATACAGACAGACGGCCAGCACTTGCTGACTAAACTTCATAATTTTTACAAATTGATTTTCAAACTGTACCAGGATGTCTTATTTTTCAGATTTACCTGCGGATAATTTTGCATAGTGAAAGTAGGGAATCTTAAACTTTTTTTTAGTGAAATAAAATCAAATATTTTAATATAAAGTTTTGATGAATAACATTTAGAATACTCTGTAATTTGCATATGTACTTTAAATAAGGAGCAACAGCGAGTATATCTACTACTATATTGATATACAGTAAGTATATCGATGCAGTATACAAATATATCGATAGGAATACATGTATACAAATATAACGATATATCGATAGGTATATATCGATAGGAATTATCGTAATCTTATGCATGAATTAATCGATATAATTGCACTTATCAATACTATTTGTAATACTATTTTCTAAAACTAGCTTCATAACAAAGCAAAGATTGTTCCTATATAGGTGTAAAAGTTGAAATTCTCCCTCCATCTTCTGGATCTCCGCCCTGAGAAAAATCCTTGATGAATAGAGCTTATTCGTCCCTCCAAAAACGTACGTTTTTTTTCTATTTTATTGTTTATTTGTATTACTTTTAACACTTTCCAATATAGTTGAAAAGTGTTTATGACTTTGGTCATTCTGTCTGTTGCTGTTCGTTCGCCCGATAATTGCGTAAAACTGACTTTATAAAATGAAATTTTAATACGCTTTAGAGACGGTCTGTGGTATATATGGAAAATGAATAATATCACCCAATTAGTTTTGGATTGAACCCCGGTTGAAAAAGTGAATTACATTGCATCCTATGAGACCTAATTCTTCACACATTTTTCAAGCGAAGTTAAAATTCACAAATTGCTCCGAAAATTTTAGGAAATATTCTAATTATTTCATAAAATATATAAAAAAATTTCGGCAAAATATGCTTGGTAGTTTTTTAAATAAATATTAAAATAATAATAACACCCATATTATATGAAGAGATCGCACGATCCACTTTAAAATAATGAAATCCATATTTTTTTCCCAGTGTAAAAATCGTGATTTTTAAATTTTTTTCAATTTATATTTAGTGTTGCATCCGTCCTAAAACTGCTTTATTGCATCTATATTCTGCGCCAACGTAATTACAATATTTTTGAGTTCAACTGATCATCAAACTTTGATTCTTCCTACAACGAAGTCTAATTTTAATCCATGCAGAATGTAAACAAGTGATTATAAGATGAGTTGTATAAGAATTGCTGAATTTTTTAACGCCAAATTATTTATCTCTGGAATCGGGAATAAAAGTGATATGAAAGAAATATTCATTGCTCATACACAGATAGTCAGATAATTCATATTTTGATGACGTCATTTGAATAAAGTTCATTTTTTTCGATGAAGTTTGTTTTCAAATACTCGTATAATAAATTATTGTAGTACTGTGATAATTTAAAGTATATCAGAGCTTAATGTATCGCATTTTAGAGATGTTTAAATAAAATTGCATTTCAGTTGGAAAGTGTTTCATAATCAATGCTTTATGCATGCTTGATCTTTTTTGTTTAAGTCTGTTGTTATATTCCTACTATAATTCGGGAAGGGCTAACTTAAATGCACTGCTATTTATATATTTTTACTTTCTTCTACTATGTAATATAATATAGAGAAATATTGTTTTCTCGAAAATTTTCGAATTTAGTATTTTAATGCCAATATATGTTTTAGGACATCCTAAACACGTTTTGATAATTTTCTGAGTAATGTCCATCTGTCTGTCCGTGGTACAGTTTTTGTGTACACGATGGTCACAAATATTAATGGATTTTCACGAGCGCCTTTATCCGATCTTGTTAATAAAAAAAAAAATCTAGAACTAGATAGAATTTTTGAAATTCGAACAAAAACATCGAAATTTTATATTTTTTTTAACATGACAGCATAGGATAAATTTTGTCATAATCATGCAAAAAAGGGATTATTTATGATGATCACCAAACTGATAGTTTCGATTATGGTAGTTAAAAAAAGCAGTAATACAATTTTTGTGTTCATGGCATCATTAGTCTCCCTCGGAGGGGGGGGGGGGGCAAGTCACCCCCCGGTGGGTACATTGTCAAGCAAGGTATCAATCTAAAAATATTTCAAGCCCTTTAAAACAACACATTACAATTGTAATCACTTGGACCAACAATACCCATATTTCACAAATTTTCTTGTTAAATTTGGAATAAAAAAACAAGAAAGATCAATCATGCATAAAGCATTGATTATGAAACACTTTCCAATTTCAATGCAATTTCATTTAAACATCTCTAAAATGCGATACATTCCTCGGTAATATTTTTAAAATTATCACAATACTATATTAATTTATGTGACTAGTTTTTTGCAAACACACCCGAAGTCAAAAGACGAAATAGGCGTAAATAAAAGAAACAGAGTTGGCTATATACCTAAGACAAGGATTAAGAACTCGTTTGCTCACTTGAGAGAGAAAACAGCTGTATACTGCTTTTTGTCTTATATGTGCTTGTATACGTTTCTCAAGTTGTCATTTGGAAATTGAGCGGTGTTATCTGTATTATTTAAGTAGCGGTTGCTTACTTGGGATCCGAGCAACACCGGGTAATTCGTTCTAGAACATTCATATTCGAAAATGGTTTGTTCCTTATCTCCCATTAAAGTCTGTCCAGATAGTTTCAAACCACGCTGCATGTAAGATCGAATTATTTTTTGGAACCCCCTGAAAGAGTCTGCTCTGCAATGAATTATGAAAAAAATTACAATGAGACACCAGAGCCCATTGTTTCCAGGGGTTCTTTGAGATGTCTGGTATCGGGGTTCTTTCTAATCAAAGAAAAATAATCTTATCAGATCCCCTGGCTCGCACTTTATACCACCACTGCTTGCCTATCTTGAGTCCATTTCCAACAATCTTATCAGATTTTAGCAGATGGTGTCGACTTCGCCATTTCATATTTCCTCCAGTTGTTTCTTACCAATAAAAAAAGTTCAAAAGTCACTAACGTTAACTTTCCATTTGGAAGTGAGTACCTTTGCGTATATCTTTCAAGAGATCTTATACAAATATGGAGCGATAATCCTTAGGGTCGTGCTACAACAGTTTAGAAACCCAATTTTAAGATAGTTAATTCCATCATATATGATGGGGAGCAGAAATAATATTACTTAATAAAGGATGATGTGTGTGTGTATTTATTTGTAATGGGAAATCTGGTGTCTGTCTGTTTGTTTGTAACAGAAATATGCTTTCTGTTTGTAACGGGAAATCTGTTGTCTGTTTTTGTTTGTTTGTTTGTAATAGGAAATCTGTTTGCTGTTTTGTTTGTTGGTAGCTGAAAATCTGTTGTCTGTTGGTTTGTTTGTAGCGGGAAATCTGTTATCTGTTTGTTTGTTTGTAGCGGGGAATCTGCTGTCTGTTTGTTTCTTTGTGGCAGGAAATCTGTTGACTGTTTGTTTGTTTGTAGCGGGAAATATGTTGTCTGTTTATTTGTTTATAGCTGGAAATCTGTTGACTGCTTGTTTGTAGCGGGAAATCTGTTGTCTGTTTGTTTGTTTGCAGCGGGAAATCTATTGTCTGTCTGCTTGTATGTGCAGCTTGTAGCGGAAAATCTAAGTGTTTTACGACCATGAAATTTGGTACACAGGTCCTTCAGGACTCGAATAGGTTCACCTCAGTGTATTTTTTTTTTTAATTTCGAATTAGTTTTTGAATTATTTTATGTTTTTATTTATATTTTTTATTTTAGCCCGAATTATAACAATTTTGGGCGATATCGGCTGCCTAGCAACCAAAAATATTATCACAGCTTCCATCCTGACACTATCGGAAAGATCGAAAAAATTTCTTTCAAACCAATTTCAAGCGGAATCCATACGATTAATAGGCAATTTTTAATGATTTTTTCAATATATATACTTTTCGTGCGTTTTAAACCTCCCGTTTTTATATTACGATATTAAAATGGGGCGTGTCATCCAAGGTTTATAATTTAACAGCAGCTCCTAAATATATCACAGACTACTTCAGAAAAAAATAATTTCATAAACCATCCATTGATTAATTATTTTTTTAATCGGTCCGTGTCTTTAATTTTTTGAATGAACCTAGTGTTCCCTCATTACAAAGCGGATCTTTTTCCGGAGCTGTTCTATCTACTGAGTCCACTCCCACTCACGGGTAAAGGAGCTTTTCTATCTACTGAGGCCAATCCCACGTCTGGCGGAATTAACCACGTTCAGAAATTCGCTGTGAGTTCCAGTGTAGTATTTAGCGGTTTGCATTATTTTAGTTTGCAGTGTTAATCCCGGGCAAAGCCGAGTATATTTTCTAGTGTAACAATTTGCGCTGCTAAAATGCCCGGAGGCAGGCGCCTCTCTTGAATAATGTTATCTCCAAAGCAAGCAAAAGTGACCAGTGTTCGGTAGATATTACAACTGTATACTTAATAAAAGTTCTGAATATTGAAACCGTTTCAAACAATTGCCTAAAATTTGCGCACATTTTATAGTTATGTTAGTATGGAAATGGCGGTATGTAAAACAATATTTTATTTCCGGTCACCATAAGTCGCCTTATTTTCAACGTTTTCAGATGTTTTGAACAAAAATTCAATTCATTATTTTTTAATAGTTTGATTTGAAAAAAGAAAAAGAACAGACGATTTCTGTATCTGGAACGTGACTCGGTTATCATAGTTGCCACAATGGAATCAAAAGCTATAAATAAATTCATTGATAAATTGTAAATAAAAAAAATCGTCTGGTGCAACTATAAATTAGATTATTCGATTAATAAATTAGATTATTAGATTATTTCGACTGTATGCCAATAGAGTTAATTAAAAAAAATTGAAAATATTCAGGTAAAAAAGCGTATGGTATAAGAATAGTATAAAAACGAATTTTGTGTGTTTATCCGTTTTTGGGGTTATTACTGTAAGAACGCTCGAACAAAAAATTCCGAGATTTATAAATTTTGTAAAAATAATTCAAATATTTTAGGTTGCTTTCATTATTTGTAGGTCAAATCCCACGATACAATATCTAATTTCAAATATTTGCAGTTTCGATAGTGTAATTCATTTCTTTGTTAGTCAATCAGTCTCAGAGTCTTTTTGAGGGTTTTTGTTATCGTCTTCTCAAATTTAACATTATCGAAATATAATATATTTCTCTTGACCAAGAAGCTGAGACGGATCGAATGACACTAAATCAAATATTCTAGCTGTAGTGGAAGTGCTCGATAATTTTGTTGTCACTCAATCAGCCAATCAGTTTAGTGCATATTATTATGATATTACCATTATTGTTTTGGGTATTTTCATTGTTACTTTCCCACATACATAGTATAATGTATAGGGAAAGTATTGCGACTGGGTTCCAAAATTCGTATACGAGTTTTGGTGTATAAATTAAATTCGTATACGACCAATTCGTCCGACCAAAATTCCTATACGAGTTACTCGACGAGTTACTCGAAGTTACGAACAAATAAAGCGTTTCGAACGATATTTGGTATGATTATTATAATTAGTAAATACTGGGATTTTATTGATTATAAACGCAATCAAATGTTTGAACGATACCCAAAATTTCGAATAACATTTTAAAAAAATCATAAAAAAATTAGAACTTTCAATAATGTTACTATGTATTTTATCATTGGAAAACTAATAACACAAACTTTATAACGTTAGCAAAAACCGTTCTGGTGATTTCAAATAAATTTATAAAGCAATTGCATGAAAGTAAAAAAGGCTTTAACTATCTTAAAATATGTCCCTTTCCACATGTAAAAATTTATTAACATCCTTCTCGTACATTTAGTTCGTTCCATTTCCGAGAAAATATGTTTTCTCTTAATTGTTTTGTATTTTAAAGCCCAGCAATTCGCCAAATGTCGTATATTTGTCTGTTTCTCTAATATGCTTGACGATATATTTGGCGACGATTTCGCAAAATATCACCAACTTGGCTACTTTTTGAAAATGTTGCCGAATTGGCAGAAATGATACATAATAAAAATGATATTAAATTGATAAATATTTAATGTCGTGGAAATTAATGAATAATAATAACCAATAATTAATGAATAATAATAACCAATAAATAATGAATAATAATATCCAATAATTAATGAATAATAATATCCAAATTAAGGAATGTTTAATATCTTGGAAAATTAAGTTCAATATATTTATTAATTTCTGTCGTTTTGGGGATATTAATATTTTTGATTCAAATTATAGCGAGTTTCAGGATAGGTTCGTTTTATCAGTGGGTCAACGGGGCCATAAATTAATTACGCTTTTCAAATAGTGATATTGCAATTGCTTTTCGATAGGGATTCGTCAAAAACATTATAATAGCTGTAATTTCAAATTCTAGTAATATATTGAATAGAACGTAACACACACACACACACATATTCAGACGTCACATTAAAAATAGTTTTTTCGTATTCTAGAGGTCCCAAAATGTGTAGATAAAACTCGAGTTGCGAAGTTCGACACGATTTCAATACTTTCCCATGTATTGTTGGAAAGTAAAATCATCTGAATTTAACCATTATCCCTAAATATCATGCTCACCTATTGGGTTATCAAAATATTAGATTTAAATATATTTGATTTAGTAGATTAAATATACTAAACGGCTAAATTATTAAATGAAAAGAAATTAGCTCTCTCTATGATTTTTCATTATGATTTTTGTCAGGCAGTATCTGATTTGATTTCACAGGAGAAAGTCAGTGCAATTTTTCGTCTTAAATCAAAGCAACCCACCTTTATTCTCTCCCCCCCCCCCACCTTTCATTAATTGGCAACAGGCACATTTGAACAATTATAAAAACGGTTTTCAACTTTGAAAAGTACATTGTTATCGGAGAGATGAAAGGTTAAGAATTTAACATCCACAAAAACACTGAAAATTTAGAAGTAAGGGTGAAGGGAAAGGGGGCAAAAAACGTAAGAGGTGACTTTTCGAACAAAACTTTTCAGTCATATCTTGACTTTCGAGAACAATAAAAAAGGAGAAAAATAATTAGTGAAATTTTCGAACAAAAGACCCGTCCTTCCCCACTGCCCCTCCTTTTCGCGCGATGACTTTTTGCTGATCGATAAGGCGGTATACGTGGGTAAAAATTTAGTAATCCGCAACTTATTTTCTAAGACATCTGACTTGAAAGAGAAGGTAGTAATTAAAAAGAAAATAACTCCTTATGAAAAAAAAATCCTAATTACAACAATTCGGTTCCTTATCGTACCGTCTGTTCCTTTTTTTTTTAAGGAAATTGGAATTTTTTTTCTTTAGAGTTGAAACAAATAAGTTTTCTCTCTCTCTCAAGATTAGGAAGAGAAGTGTAAAAGAAAAAAATTACTCCTTTTAATTCTTTTATTCCGGGTTTACGATTGTTTTCACCAGAAAGTTTTAATTGCAGCAAAATCTCGTGTTGACTATTCTTAATTAAGGTATTTCTGGAAAAAAAAATCATCAGTATGAACTCCCCTGTCCCCCCCCCCCCTTGCAAAAAACGTGTCTTCATGTCCTGGTTCAAAATGTCTTGGCCCACATTTCAATTCTTTAATTAACAAAATAATTCTCCTTTTTAAATGAATTTAGTTTAAAATTTATTGGGTGAAATAAAGTGATATAATTGCTTCTCATTAATTTCACCAGTGTGGAAGCTGTCAGAGTTGTGTTGCAGAAGAGTTGCGTATGATTATTTTATTCGAAATTGTTGAACAAGTAGAAATTAAAGGGAAAAGACTGTGGGCAGAACACGACTTTCTCTACATCCACAGATTAATTTTTTGACCGGAATAATGTTTATGGTTGGGATATCATTCAGAAATAGGAGCGTTAGGAAAAATGTAAACACTTTGAACGTTTATTATCACCAAATCTAATAGATAACAAGAAAGATCAATTATGCCTGAAGCATTGATTACAAAACACTTTCCAACTGAAATGCAAAATGCAATACATTCAGTGGCGATATTTTTACTTTCTTTATATACATAATGTATAAGGAAAGTATTGTGACGGGGTCGAAAATTCGAATTCAAGTTTTCGACGGGAGAGCACGTTTTAAGCATCCCTGATTCCGAATCGAACATTTTTGAGGTGATGTCTGTGTGTGTGTGTGTGTGTGAAAGTACGTATGTGTGTGAAAGTATGTGTGTGTGCGTGTGAAAGTATGTGTTTGTGTGTGAAAGTATGTATGTGTGTGAAAGTATGTGTGTGTGTGAGAAAGTATGTGTATGTGTGTGTGTGAAAGTATGTGTGTGTGTGTGAAAGTATGTGTTTGTATGTGTGTGTGTGTGAAAGTATGTGTTTGTACGTGTGTGTACGATAGCTCACGAACGAATGGAGCGATTCGAATTAAATTTGGTACAAAAATTACAATCCGTAAATACTGGAAGCCTGTTGTTTTTAAACACAATCGAATGTTCAGAACCCACCTTTTTTTGAAACAATTATCAAAAAATCAAAATCTTAAATAAAGTTACGCAAATAGACATTTCTTATGTAATTTTTCTTTTGAAAATAATTGACATAAACTTTAGACTCCCTAGCATGAACCGTTCTCGAGATATTGAACATTTTTCAAATAAATTTATCAAAAAACCCATAAATTAAAAAAAAATAACTGTTGAGAAACATGTCACAGTTCATATGTAATATCATGCGATAAATTCGGTGACATCATTCTCGTGGATCTAGCTCATTCCATTCATGAGAAAAGATACTTTGAGTAATACTTTTGTATTTGAACGCCAATAGTCATTTATCTTCTATAAGAATAACTTATTTCTCCATCTATAAGGCTTAGCGATATTTTGGCAAAGAATTTGGCGGAATGTCGCCAACTTGGCGACATTTTAAAATATTGCCAAATTAACAAAAATCTCACCAAATGGATAAAAATGGCGCAAAATTAATGAAAATGACGACTAATTGAAGATAATTCAACATCTTGGAAATAATATAAGTATCTACTATAAGAATGACCTATATTTTTATTGTAAAAGTAGCAAATTCATTGCATTATATAAGGAAAGTCATACGCTGCCCATATCGGATTTTTTTAATTATTACAGAACTACGATAATTTATTTTACTTGAAAACTTAAACCTTCATCGAAAAAAAGAGCTTTATTCGAATGACGTCATCAAAATATAAATCACCTGGTTCTCTATGTAAAAGCAGTGAATATTTAATTCATATACATTCCAGACTCCAGAGTTAGAAAATTTTGCGTGAAAAAATATATCAATTTTTATACAATTCATCTTTACACTCACTTGTTTACATTCCGTATCCATTAAAATTAGGCTTCTTTGTAGAAATAATCAAAGTTTGATGAAAATTTAAACTAAAAAATATTGTAATTGCGTTGGCCGGCGCAGAATATAGATGCATAAAAAGTAACGCAAATATAAAGCGGTTTTAGGACGGATGCAATACAAAATATAAAGTTACGAGAATTTTCACGATTTTTATTCTGGGAAAAAAGATGGATGCCATATTTCATTTTGAAGTGGGTCATGTGATCCCTTCATATTATATGGCTGTAATTATTGTTTTTATATTTATTTAAAAAAACTACCGAATATATTTTGCTGAAAATTTTTTATATATTTTATCAGATAATTTGAATATTTCCTAAAACTTTCGAAGCAATATGTGAATTTTAAATTCGCTTTAAAAATGTTTGAAAAATTGGGTCCCATAGAGTTCAGTGTATTTTATTTTTTCAATCCGGGTTCATTCCAGAACTAATTGGGTGATGTTATTCATTTACATTCCCATATGTCCCACAGACCGTCTCAACAACATACTAAAATTTAATTTTGGTAAAGTCATTTTTATGGCAATTATCGTGCGTACGGGCAGACAGAATGAACAAAGTCATAAACACTTTTCAACTATGTTGTAAAGTGTTTAAAATGTAAATAATTTATATCTGTTTTGTTAGAAATAGGGTAGGGTCATTTATGAATATACAAAAATAAATTTAATATTTTGATTTATTTTTTGGGGGGAAAAAGTGAAAGTTGTCGTCTGAGCGAGTTTTAACTTCACTTCGTTTATTTACTCAGAATATCCTCTAAACTATAAAAGATAAATATAAACAGTAAAAAACAAAAGTATTAAGCAGTAAATCCATTTCCTAGATCAATTGTTTGGTTCTACAAAATTCAAAGTTGGGTAATGCTTATATCTCGAAAACTAAAAGTTCTAGCTTTGAACAATAAGCGATTAATTTTGAATAATGAAAGACCTACAAGGATATATATAATTGGATTTAGGATAGGATTCCCAGTTGTGTTTTTTTGTAAATAAAGTGGTTATAATAGTGAAGAACTACAGTAACTTATCCTATTAGTAGAGAATTTAGCGTAGGCATCAAGGAACAAAATGTATGCAAAGTTATGGAACTACAAAGTTCAACTTAAAACTAGCATTATATAATTTTTCTTCGACCCAAACCGTCCGACTTACCCGAAAGTGTAAGATATCTGCTTGAATAGCTGAGAAGTGCCACATAATTTAAACCGGAACACAGTGTGGGCGGCATCCACAGAGACCGTACCCTCCTTCCCCTACCACCAACTTCTTGGAAGGACTTACGGACCCACATATTTAGCGTACTCGCACTCCGCGTGGACAGTTTGGACAAAGGGCGGAATCGAAGCCGGGTTGTCCGTGTGCACTTTTGGAGGGCCCGTAAAGAGTTTTCGACCCCTTCTCCCATTTTTCATGTCTCCGGCAGTGAAATAAAAAACCCAACTCATTCAGCTGTGCCCTGATTCATACTTTACCAAAGAATGGTAAGAAGAGGCCTTTACTAAAGTAGGGTTTAAAAGTTGTTTGACATTCCTATTTATTTAAAAATTAAATGGTTAGGCTGACATAGACCATCATAAGAGAGTTGACATCTATAGTAATAAAATAATATGTCTGTGTCCTCCGTAGCAAAAAAACCTAAACGTCATACGACCATAAAATTTGGATCAGAGATCCTTCAGGGCCCTTGAAAATATGTCTCGGTGAGATTTTTAAAAATCCGAATTCTGAAAAATCGTTCATATCCCAAAATCCCAGTAGAGCGGCTAGTTTTGACAGGTACTGCCATCTATTGCACATTACTAAAACTAATTAGTAGTCGACGAGGCGTTAAATTAAAAAATATTCTCAAGGATCTCAAGGACGGGGTTAGTGGAGTGCCCAGGAGAGGAAGAGTACCTCCCTTTAAACTCCAGACGAAAAGGAAAAGAGACAGAAAAAGGAAGTAGTAACAGGTGATTTAAGCAACTATGAGATGCTTGGGGGGGGGGGGCGACCGAGGGCGTGCCCTTTCCCAAGTCTTCAGAAAACTGCGGTGTTGGGGCCCAAGCGGGTTCCCAACAGAGAAGAACAAAGAGGGGGATAGACTGGGGGCGCCCCGAGGGGCGCAGGGCCTTGAGCCTTGAGCAAGAGAAGTGCCTAGTAGCAGAAGAGGTGTGAAAGCTTGCCAACGAAACGCGAGTTCCCAAAAGCTAGGGAGGGTAAAAAATATTCTGATTAATATTTTCGGTTCCAAAAATTTTTTAATATTTTGAGTGTTCTTGCAAATTGAATATGAATTCAAATTAGTTTATTTTGCATATTGTCATCATAATTAGTTTGTTTTGCATATTTTCATAATTAGTTGCAATTGTCATATTTATTGTATCAATAGACCAATCAGTTTCTTGGTAGAAAATATTATCACAGAGTTTCCATCATAACACCACCAGTAAGATCAAAGAATCATTTTTCATAAATTTTTTGAACTGAATCAGTACTATTAATAGACGAATTTTCGTGAAATTTTAAAAAGTCAATTTTGACTGTCACCGTAATAAGGGGAAAAAAATTCAAAGGAGCCCCACAATGGCTAGTGAGCCTACGTTGCTGGTGGCGCCATCTATTTAATTACTTGAAGACAGAAACGTTAATGTTCGGGTGTAATTTTAATTACAGTTTTGCCTTTTAAATCCCGTGCAACTCTGAGTATTCGTTGCTAGTAAATCATAAGAGTTCAAACGTGATTGATACTATATGAATGTAAAGATTCAACCTCCTAGTTTAATGGGGGCCTGGGAAGACGATTTAAAGCCTCTTATTTTCTCCGCCAAAGGGAGAAAAAACAAAAATCCAGCTCCGTTAGGTTCTGTTCCGTGGACGATACCATAAACGTGTAAAGATGCAGCTTTTTTTGCTCACCGTAGGACTTCGGGAAATATCGGAAAAACACTCACACGCAGGGCCTGATTAACAAACCAAATTAGGGGAAGCATAACTACATTTGGGGTCCTATTTTGATTTTATGAGCATGGCCCAAGAAACTCTCCATGCACTCATTAATGCTCAAAAAAAGTCTATGACTGCATTGCCCTGGTCAACTAACAGTTCTCATCAACAAACTCATTTTTTAAAACTGTTTGTTTGTACCAAAATCCCTAAACCACAGTCTATTACTTTCCTTATATACATAATGTATAAGGAAAGTATTGTGACGGGGTCGAAAATTAGAATTCGAGTTTTCGACGGGAGAGCACGTTTCAAGCATCCCTGATCACGAATCAAACATTTTTGAAGTGATGTCTGTGTGTGTGTGTGTGTGTGTGTGTGTGAAAGTATGTGTGTGTGTGTGTGTGTGTGTGTGTGTGTCAGTGGGCCTGTGGAGACGATAACTGACGAACGAATGGACCGATTTGAACCAAATTTCATACAAAAATCACAATCCATAAACACTGGAAGCCTATTGTTTTTATACGCAATCGAATGTTCAGAACCCCCCTAAATTTTCGAATGAAATTTTGAAAAAATCGTCAAAAAATCAAAACCACTAATAAAGTTACGCAAATAGACATTTCTTATGTAATTTTTCATTAGAAAACGATTGACATAAATTTTAGAGCGCTAGCATGAACCGTTCTCGAGATATTGTACATTTAAAAAAAATATCAAAAAGTCATATAAAATAAAAAAAAAATATTTCCTATTGAAAAACATGTTCACTTTTCATATGTAATACCATGCGATAAATTGGGTGACATCATTCTCGTGGATCTAGCTCGGATCCATTCATGAAAAAAGATACTCTGAGTAATACTTTTGTATTTGAAAGCCAATAATCATTTATCTGCTGTAAGAATAACTTATTTCTTCGTCCATAACGCTTGGCGAGATTTTGGCGACAAAATTTGCGGAATGTCGCCAACTTGGCGACTTTTTGAAATGTTGCCAAATTAACGAAAATCTCGCCAAATGGATAAAAATGACGCTAAATCAATGAAAATGACGACTAATTGTCGAAAATTCAATGTCTTGGAAAGAATATTAGTATCTACTATAAGAAAAACCTATTTTTTTACCGTAAAAGTAGTAAATTCATTACATTATATAAGGAAAGTCATGTGTTGTCCACATCAGATTTTTTTACTACTTAATCACAGGTGGTCCATGTTCATTTTTGCAATTAGTTCTAACTTAAATATTAACTACCATGCTACCTTTTTTTCGTTAACAGTTTAATATTTAAATGTAAAAAAAAATATGGGCAATACAAATTTGGGATCAGTCAACAAAAATATTTCTTTGTTTGCCTGTGCGGGCAAGATACTGTTTAACTTAACTATTTGACAAATAATTTAAATTAAAAAATCTGATGTGGGCACCACATGACTTTCCTTATATAATGTAATGAATTTACTACTTTTTCAGTAAAAAAAAGTTTTTCTTATAGTGGATACTAATATTCTTTCCAAGATATTGAATTTTCGACAATTAGTCGACATTTTCATTGATTTAGCGTCACTTTTATCCATTTGGCGAGACTTTCGTTAATTTCGCAACGTTTCAAAAAGTCGCCAAGTTGGCGATATTCCGCCAAATGCGTCGCCAAAATCTCGCCGAGTGTTATGGACGAAGAAATAAGTTATTCTTACAGCAGATAAATGACTATTGGCGTTCAAATACAAAAGTATTACTCAAAGTATCTTTTTTCATGAATGAAACGAGCTAGATCCACGAGAATGATGTCACCCAATTTATCGCATGGTATTACATATGAAAAGTGAACATGTTTCTCAATAGGAAATATGTTTATTTTTATTTTATATGACATTTTGATAATTTTTTTGAAAAATGTGCAATATCTCGAGAACGGTTCATGTTAGCGTTCTAAAATTTATGTCAATCGTTTTCTAATGAAAAATTACATAAGAAATGTCTATTTGCGTAACTTTATTAGCGGTTTTGATTTTTTGACGATTTTTTCAAAATTTCATTCGAAAATTTAGGTGGGTTCTGAACATTCGATTGCGTATAAAAACAATAGGCTTCTAGTGTTTAAGGATTGTGGTTTTTGTACCAAATTTTGTTCAAATCGGTCCATTCGTTCGTCAGTTATCGTCTCCACAGACTCACTGACACACACACACACACACACACACACACACACACACACACACACACACACAGACATCCTTTCAAAAATGTTTGATTCGTGATCAGGGATGCTTGAAACGTGCTCTCCCGTCGAAAACTCGAATTCGAATTTTCGACCCCGTCACAATACTTTCCTTATACATTATGTATATAAGGAAAGTAAAAAAGTGTAAATCTAACTATTTGACAAATAACTTACATTTAATAAAAAGTGTAAATCGGGAATATAATTTGGGGGTCCCTTTGAATCTTTTGAAGGGAAGTATGTGTTTATCGTGCCTTTTCGGAACTCAGGCCCTGCTTGCTCACACCTTAGACAATTACTGTATAGATTATTCGAATCTCTGCGATAATCGTCGCTCAAGCCTTCACCACCTCCGCTGGCATTCTCGTTGAGTGGTATTTTATTTACAAGTAATTTGGCACATCACGACATTTCCTCATTGGGAGTCGGAGTCTGCCTGTATTTTATCGTCTGCCCCCACCGCAGCAGCGATCAGGTCGGAAGTTGTTGGCGCGCGAATATAGTCCGTGATCGGAATGAAGCGCAGAGGTTTACGACGACAAAAGCCGAACATTCGCGATAAAAAAGAGAATAGTAGCCTTGGATATAAATGATTCTGCACACACGAAATCAGAAACCTGCAGATACTAAGATAGAGAGAAAACTGAATGGGTGGATAAATATTCCCTCATATGAAACCCTGCAGGCGTAAATCTAGAAATATACTCGTGCGACGGAGGAAATAAAAATGGCGATTTTTGTTTTCTTATTTTTTGTATGACTAAATATCTGATAATTGTCAATTTCAAATTAAAACAAGAAAGACCAATCATGCATAAATCCTTGATAATGAAACACTTTCCAACTGCAATGCGATTTTATTTAAACATTTCTAAAATGCTATATATTCAGTGGTAATATTTTTAAAATTATCACAATACTACAATAATTTATTATATTTGAAAACTTAAAACTTCATCGCAAAAAAAAAAACTTTATTCAAATGACGTCATTGAAATATAAATCGCCTAGTTCCCTATATAAAAGCATTAAATATTTCATTCCTACACCTTTATTCCATTCCTTTCATTCAACACAGTAGTACTATAATTTATTTTACTTAAAAACTTAAAACCATGTAGGTAAAAGTACTTTAACTCTATGCTTAAAACTTCATCGAAAAAGGCTGCTATAAAATCGTCTGCTTCTCTATGTAAAATCAATAAATGTTTCATTCATATCAGCTATATTACAGACTCCAGAGCTAAATAATTTTGCATCAAAGAAATTCAGCAATTCTTATATAACTCATCTTATAGCTGATGTGTTTACATTTTCCATAAGTGAAAATTAGGCTTCGTTGTAGAAATAATCAAATTTTGATAATCATTTAAACTCAATTATATTGTAATTGCGTTGTTTCAGAATATAGATGCACAAAAATTAAGCAAAAATAAAGCGGTTTTAGGATGTATATTACACTAAAGATAAATTAAAAAGAACTTTTATAATCACGATTTTAACACAAAATGTATGCTGTATTTCATTTTGAAGTGGGTCACATGATCTCTTCATATAATACGGGTATAATTATTATTTCAATTTTTATTTAAAAAACTACTGAATATATTTTGCTGAATTTTTTTTCACATTTTTTATGGCATTATATGAATAATTCCTATAACTTTGGAAGCAATTTGTGAATTTTAAATTCGCTTAAAAAATGTTTGAAAAATTAGATCCCATAGGCTTCAATGTATTTCATTTTTTCAACCCGGGTTCAATCCAAAACTAATTCGGCGGTATTATTCATTTATATTCCCATATGTCCCACAGACCGTCTCAATAACATCATTTTTATGGCAGTTATCGTGCGAACGGAGAGACAGACAGAATGATGAAAAGTCAGATGAAATGGTGAAAGTCATAGCTGAAAAGTCATAAACACTTTTCCACTATGTTGTAAAGTGTTAAAAACTGCTGTGGGCATCTTAATATTTAAGACAAATATAGACTTATTATATTTAAATATATTTAAGATAAATATAAACTTAAATATACTTTTGAGTTTTATTGCACAAAAACAAAAACAAAAACAAAAATCTGATGTGAGCAGCACATGACTTTCCCTGCAGACTTATATTAACGTTCTCTTTATTTTAATTAAATTTATTTCACTTTTAATTCAATTTTCGTTCTCATTCGATAACCGGACTTATTTTCAAAGGTGGCGTAGGGAAAGTACGAAAAACTAAAATATCTCGAGAACGGCTAGTCCTAGTGTAATGGGGTTGGTCTTATTCTTTTCATCGTTAAAAATTACGTATTAAATCAGCATTTAATGGATATATTTGAGTATACCCAGTTTTTTATTTTAGATTTTGGCAATTTTTGCGGGCCATTTTGCAAAAAAAGGCAGGTTATTTTTTTCTGAATCGTACCAAAATCTAATCAGCACCAGGGTGACCTATACGTGACTCATCTACCGAATTTTGTGAAATTCGGTCCATTAGTTTTTCAGCTACAGTGGATACAAGCTTCTGCGGGTCATTTCACAAAAAAGGCGGGTTCTTTTATTCCGAATCGTACCCAAAACTAATCAGCACCAGCCCCGCCCACAAGTGACTTACCTACAAAATTTTGTGAAATTCGGTCCATTAGTTTTTTAGTTAGAGTGGATACAAAATCTGCACAGACAGACACACAGACAGACAAACACACACAGACGTCACGCTAAAAATGGTTTTTTTGGTATTCTAGAGGTCTCTAAACGTGTAGATCCGTCGAAAACTCGAGTTGCGATTTTCGGCATGATTCCAATACTTTCCCTATACATTACCATGTATTGCAGGGAAAGTAAAAAAAAATCACGCGTTTTACAGAATTTGCACTTTTAATTTAATTTTCGTTTTTATTTGGTAACTGCACGTATATTCAAAGGCGACATAATAGGGTAAAGGAAAAATTATATACAAAACAAGCATTTAATGGATATATCTGAGCATACGCAGTCTTTTATTTAAGATTTTAATAATTTTTTTGGCAATTTTAAAAAAAAAGGGGGGGGGGGGCGGGTTCTTTTATCCCGAATCGTGCCAAAATCTAATCTGCACCAGGGTCACCCATAAGTAACTTACCTACCGAATTTTCTGAAATTTTGTCAATTAGGCTTTCATTTAGAATGGATTGCACAGACACACACAGAGAGAGACGTTACTCTAAAAATAGTCTTTTCGGGTTCGAGAGGTCTCAAAACGTGTAGATCCGTCGAAAACTCGAGTTGCTGTTTTCGGTATGATTCTAATACTTTCCCCATAAAAAAAATAAATAAATAACTTCATGGCTTGTAGAAATTTCTGTTTGAAATAAGTTCTTGGAAATGTCTTTTAAGATTTCTAATGGATAACAGAGGAGTTAAAATAATTGATAGCATTTTGATACATGTTCATTAGGTTCAAAGAGCAGAAGTGACATATAAGTTTGTTTTGTTTCGCATGACAATTGTAATTAGTATTTGTAAATAAAGTATTCACTATGCATACCTAACTTTTATACACTAAAAGAATACATAGCATTTTAATATACATAGCATTTTAATTTGCCGCCCAGGTGGTGTAGTGGATAGCGTGTTCGGCTGATGTGTGGAGGGCTCGGGTTCGAATCCCGAATAAGGCATGGAGGCTTGTGTGGCTACTGTAACTGGATTTCGATCTGTTGTTGCCACGTTAATTGAATTAAAAAAAAAAAAAAAAAAAAAAAAAAAAAAAAAAAAAAAAAAAAAAAAAAAAAAAAAAAAATTATTTTCATTCCTGTTAAAAATTAGCAGTATACTTTGTAAGAGTATGCAATATGAAAAACCTAAAATTCACATTCATGTGCAAATTCCTATAGTATTCTACATGATATTGTTATTCAAAACATCCTATTAAAAGTATTTAAATGAGTGCTCCTAAAAGGAAGTTTAAGAATCTCTGTTCTCGCTATACAAAATTATTTTCACAGGCAGATCTGAAGAATAAAACATCCTGATCCCGTTTGTACACACATTTTCGGAAAATATGATATGGAATCAATATATGCTAAAATGAAAGCTCCAAAAATGCTTTAGAAGATATACCCGTGCTACTTACATTCTCATGGCTTAGAAAATATACCTATACTATTTATATTTTCGTAAATTAGAAGATTATACCCGTGTATTGGAAGTACTACCCATATTACAATATATGGATTTGATAAATCTTTCACCAAAATAAAACAGATGACGTAAGTAATTGAAAATATTAATAATCCTTGTAATTTTTAAACCCAAAGTCAATGGATATTATGCAGTCAAAAATACAATCCCGATAAAATTTATTTATATACATTTCTTTTTTATTTAAATCGAAAAACATTTAATAAAAATCGCCTGCTGTATAAGCTCATTGCAGGTTTAATTCCGTTAGTTGGCAGCAAGATCTATTTTTCTTCAAATACATTTGCGGGAAATATATCGTCTGCATAATAATATTTTTACAGCAGGATTAATTGTGCGTTTTTAACACTTTCCAACATAGTTGAAAAGCGTTTATGACTTTGTTCATTCATTCTGTCTGTCTGTCTGTTCGTATTAATAACTGCCGTAAAAATGACTTTATCAAAATGAAATGTTAGTATGTTGTTGAGACGGTCTGTGGGACATATGGGAATGTAAATGAATAATATCACCCAATTCGTTTTGGATTGAACCCGGGTTGAAAAAATAAAATACATTGAACCCCATGAGACCTAATTTTTTAAGCATTTTTTAATCAAAGTTAAAATTCACAAATTGCTTCGAAAATTTTAGGAAATATTTAAATTGTCCCATAAAATATATAAAAAAAAAATGTCAGCAAAATATGTTCGGTAGTTTTTTAAATAAAAATTAAAATAATAATTACACCCATATAATATGAAGAGATCACGTGACCCACTTCAAAATAAAATATGGCATCCATCTTTTTTTCCCAGAGTAAAAATCATGGGTTTTAAAGTTCTTTTAAATTTATATTTAATATTGCATCCGTCCTAAAACCGCTTTATTTTGCATATTTTCTGAGCATCTATATTCTACGTCAACGCAATTACAATATTTTTTAGTTTAAATGATCATCAAACTTTGATTATTTCTACAACAAAGCCTAATTTTAATAGATGCAGAATGTAAACAAGTGATTGTAAGATGAGTTGCATAAGAATTGCTGAATTTTTTCACGCAAAATTATTTAACAGCAAAATTATTTAACAAACAGCAAAATTATTTAACTCTGGAGTCTGGAATAAAAGTGTATGAAAGAAATATTTGTTGTTTTTATATAAAGAGCCAGGCGATTTATATTTTGTAGACGTCGTTTGAATAAAGTTCATTTTTTCGATGAAGTTTTAAGTTTTCAAGTAAAATAAATTATTGTAGTTCTGTGATAATTAAAAAATATCATCGCTGAATGTATCGCATTTTAGACATGTTTAAATGAAATTCCATTTCAGTTGGAAAATTTCATAATCAATGCTTTATTCATGACTGATCTTTCTTGTTTGTTAATATATCGATAAATCTTGGTCCCAGAAACTCAAAACATGGACTCAATTTTAAGTGGGACTAAAATTATTTCAAGTCTATCTCGAAATTTTCATCAAATTCAGGGACGCCGTTCTCCCGTGGACAAACACACATACATACAGACAGATTTTCAATTTCATTCATATTGATGTCTAAGAACTTTGAAAAGGAATCAATATACAGTGATCGGAGATAAAAATGTACAATCGATTTTTATTGTGTCTTTAGTATGCGGTATAGGTGAAATATTTCACCTGTGAAACGAAGCTAGTGATTAAAAAAATCTGATATGGGCAGTACATGACTTTCCCTGCAGATTTAAATTCATATTTTCTTTATTTCTTTAATAATTCATTAGACTGAGATTAATTGCACCAAAAAACACTAAATTTGCATTTTTACTTCAATTTTTGTTTTTATTTGGTAATTGAACATTTTTCCGATAGCGGCGTAACAAAAATGCAAGAAATCTCAAATATTTTGAGAACGGTTAGTCCTAAAGTATAATGGAAATGTGTTATATTCTTTTCCTCGTCAAAAATTGCTTATAAAACAAGAATTTAATTGATACATTTCAGCATACGTAGTCCTTTTTACTTTCCCTGCAATACATGGGGAAAGTATAGGGAAAGTATTGGAATCATGTCGAAAATCGCAACTCGAGTTTTCGACGGATCTACACGTTTCGAGACCTCTAGAATACGAAAAAACTATTTTTAGCGTGACGTCTGTGTGTGTGTCCGTATGTGTGTCTGTCTGTCTGTCTGTGCAATGTATGTATCCACTCTAACTCAAAAATTAATGGACCGAATTTCATAAATTTTGGTAGATAAGTCACTTGTATGTGACCCTGGTGCTGATTAGTTTTGGGTACTATTCGGAATAAACCAACTCGCCTTTTTTTGCGAAATGGCCCTAGAAAATTGCTTGTATCCCATGTAACTGAAAAACTAATTGATCAAATTTTACAAAATTTGGTACATAAGTCACTTGTAGGTCACCCTGCTGCTGATTAGATTTTGATACGATTCGGAAAAGAACAACCTGCCTTTTTTACGAAATGACCCGCAAAAATTGTATATTTCCACTCTAACTCAACTAATCGACTAAATTTCATAAAATTTGGTAGATAAGTCACTTATGGTCGACCCTGGTATTGATTAGATTTTGGTACGATTCGGAAAAGAACAACTTGCCTTTTTTTACGAAATGGCCCGCAAAAATTATATATTTCTACTCTAAAGCATCTAATCGACTAAATTTCATAAAATTTAGTAGATAAGTCACTTGTGGTCAACCCTGGTGCTGATTAGATTTTGGTACGATTCGGAAAAGATGCATTTTTTTCGGAAATGGCCCGCAAAAATTTCATGTATCCACACTAGCTAAAATACTAATTGACCCAATTTCACAAAAATTGGTAAATAAGTTACTGGTGGGATTCTCTGGTGCTGATTAGATTTTGGTACAATTCGGAGAACAACAACCCGCCTTTTTTTACGAAATGGCCCGCAAAAATCGCCAAAATCGAAAAAAAAGGCTATATATGCTCAAATATATCAAATGAGTTTTTCTTTTATACGCAATTTTTGACGAGGATAAAGAATATAACACATTCCATTATACTTTACGACTAACCGTTCTCAAGATATTTGAGATTTCTTGCATTTTTGTTACGCCGATTTCGGGAAAATGTCCAATTACCAAATAAAAACAAAAATTGAATTAAAAATGCAAATTTAGTGTTATTTGGTGCAATAAAACTCAATCCAACGAATTATTAAAAATAAAGAAAATATGAAATTAATTCTGCGGGGAAAGTCATGTGCTGACCACATCAGATTTTATTTTTTTAGATTTTGGCGATTTTTGCGGGCCATTTCTTAAAAAAAGGCAAGTTACTCTCCGAATCATACCAAAATCGAATCAGCATCAGAATGTCCCACAAGTAACTTATCTACCAAATATTGTGGAATTTGATCAATTAGTATTTTAGCTAGGGTGGATATATGAAATTTTTGTGGGCCATTTCGTAAAAAAGGCGGGTTCTTATTTTCCTAATCGTACCAAATTCTAATCAGCACCAGAGTATCCAGCAAGTAATTTATCTACCAAATTTTGTGAAATTTTGTCAATTAGTATTTTAGCTAGAACGGAAAAATGAAATTTTTAAGGGTCATTTCGCAAAAAAAGGCGGGTTCTGATTTTACGAATCGTACCAAAAACTAATCGGCACCAGGGTCTCATCCAAGTGACTTACCTACCGAATTTTATGAGATTCGGTCCATTGGTTTTTGAGTTAGAGTGAATACATATATTGCACAGATGCACAGACACACACACAGACGTCACGCTAAAAATTGTTTTTTCGTATTCTAGAGATCTCGAAACGTGTAGATCCGTCGAAAACTCGAGTTGCGATTTTCGACATGATTCCAAATACTTTCCCTATACATTACCATGTATTGCAGGGAAAGTAATAAAAAATGGAACGAACTTTCATGATAGCATGCTTATAAATAATAGTTCCAAACAGTTCAAAATTTGAGACAAATGGCAATGGATAAGGAGAAAACTCAAACAACGCTATTAAGCACAAATCAATTAAACAAATTAGCACCATTTCGTCTTTTTACTTTTCCTGCAATACATGGTAATGTATAGGGAAAGTATTGGAATCATGCCGAAAATCACAACTCGAGTTTTCGACGGATCTACACGTTTCGAGACCTCTAGAATACGAAAAAAACCATTTTTAACGTTACGTCTGTGTGTCTGTCTGTTTGTCTATCTGTCTGTCTGTCTGTCTGTCTGTCTGTGCAATGTATGTATCCACTCTAACTCAAAAACTAATGGACCGAATTTCATAAAATTTGGTAGGTAAGTCACTTGGATATGACCCTGGTGCTGATTAGTTTTTGGTACGATTCGTAAAAACAGAACCCACCCTTTTTTGCGAAATGACCCGTAAAAATTTCATGTATCCACTCTAGCTAAAATACTAATTGATGAAATGTCACAAAATTTGGTAGATAAGTTACTTGGGGGATATTCTGGTGCTGATTAGATTTTGGTATTATTCGAAAAAAAACAACCTGCCTTTTTTTACCAAAAAAGCCCTCAAAAATCGCAATATCTAAAAAAACTACGTATGTTCAAATATATCAATTAAATGCTTGTTTTATACGTAATTTTTGATGAGGAATATAATAAGAGCAACTCTATTACTCTAGGACTAACCATTATCGAGATATTTGAGATTTTTCGCATTCAGTCATGCCACTTTTAAAACAAGAAAGATCAATCATGCATTTAAAATGTGATACGTTCAGTGGTGATATCTTTTACATTATCACAGTACTACAGTAATTTATTATACTTAAATATTTAAAACTGTATCGAAATATAAATCATCTGATTCCCTATGCAAAATCAAGGAATATTTCATTGATATTCCAGACTCCAGAGCTAAATAAATTTGTGTGAAAAAAATTCAGCAATTCTTATGCAACTCACCTTACAATCGCTTCAGATATTTGCATTCTGCATAAGTTAAAATTAGGCTTTGTTGAAGAAATAATAAAAGTTTAGGGATCATTTAAAATCACAACTATTGTAATTGCATAGGCACGGAATTTAGATACACAGATAATATGCAGATACGCAGATAATATATGTGTGTGTGTGTATGTATTCAAAGTATTGGAATCGTGCCGAAGATCGGAACTCGAATTTTCGCAGGATCTATACGTTTAGGGACTTCTAGAACACGAAAAAACTATTTTTAGGAAGATGTCTGTGTGTGTAAGAGTGCAGCTGTGTATGTTTCTGTGTGTCTGTGAGGATATTACATCCACTCTAATTGAAAATCTAATGGACCGAATTTCATAAAATTTGGTAGGTATGTTTTTTGTGGGAAATCCTGATGTTCATTAGATTATAGTACGATTCGTAATAAAAGAATCTGCCTTCTTTGCGAAATGGCCGGCAGAAATTGCCTTTATCCACTCTAGCTAAAAACTAATGAAACAAATTTAACAAAATTTGGTGTATAATATTTCAATGACCTACAACTGATTTATATACCAAATTTAACAAAATTTGGTACATAAATCATTTGTAGGTTATTCTAGTACGATTCAGGAAAAAGGAACGGGCTATTTTTGCGAACTGGTCCGCAAAAATCGTTAAATATAAAAATAAAGGACTACGTGTGCTCAATTATATCAATTAAATTCCTATTTTATACGTGATTTTTGACAACAAAACGAATAAGACTAACCCCATTACTCTAAGACTAGCCGTTCTTGAGATATTCTAGTTTTTTCGCGTTTTCGCTACGCCACCTTTGACAATAAGTCCAGCTATCAAATGAGAACCAAATTTAAGTTTAACGTGCAAATTCAATGTCATTTAAAATACTTATGGCTGTTATTTTGTGCAGATAAACTTAAATTATTATTGAAGAAATAAAGAGAACGTGAATATGAGTCTGCAGGGAAAGGCATGTGCTGCCCACATCAGAATTTTTAACAATATTATAACAAAGATTTATAGAAGTGAACGGGGATTATTTGCAGGCCATTTCGAAAAAAATGTATGATCTATATTTAAAGATCCACCAAATTTTTGTGGAATAAAATATTAACAAATTTAAGCTGTGTACCATGTTTTAACTCTCTAAGACGTAGGAAAGTGTATTAAAAATGCCATCAAATAAGTATATCGTAAAGAGTTATATAAAATAAAAAAAAAAAAATTTGAAAATTATTATTTACCAAATTTATTTTAAAATGTGAAGCCTCTCTCGTATTATCATGATTTAAATCTTGCAAAGATATTTATTATATAATATATCTCTTTTTTCTTTCTGGAGGATATCCCAGAAGTCAGAATTTAAGTGAATTTGTTTTTTTCCCTATATTAAATAATTTTTAATTAAAAAACTACTTAACATATTTTACTGAAATTTTTTATATATATTTTATGGGATAATGTGAATATTTCCTAAAAGTTTCGAAGCAATTTGTGCATTTTACATTTGCTTAAAAAATGTTTGAAAAATTAAGTCCTATAGGGTTCAATGTATTTCATTTTTTCAACCCGAGTTCAATAAAAAACTAATTGGGTGATATTATTTATTTATATTCCCATAGGTCCCACAGACCGTCTGAAAAACATACTAAAATTTCATTTTGATAAATTCATTTTTACGGCAGTTATCGTGCTAACGGACCGACAGACAGACAGACAGAATGAACAAAGTCATAAGCACTTTTCAACTATGTTGTACAATGTTAAAAATGACAAATTACCAAATAAAAACAGAAATTGAATTAAAAATGCAAATTTAGTGTTATTTTGTGCAATTAAACTCAATTTAATGAATTATTACAGAAAGAAAATATGAATTTGAGTCTGCAAGGAAAGTCATGTGCTGCCCACATCAGATTTTTTACTTTCCCTGCAGTACATGGTAATGTATAGGGAAAGTATTGGAATCATGCCGAAAATCACAACTCGAGTTTTCGACGGATTTACACGTTTCGAGACCGCTAGAATACGAAAAAACTATTTTTAGCGTGACGTCTGTGTGTGTGTGTGTGTGTGTGTGTGTGTGTGTGTGTCTGTGTCAGTGTGTCTGTCTCTGTGTGTGTGTGTGTGTGTGTCTGTCTGTCTATCTGTGTGCCTGTGCAATGTATGTATCCACTCTAACTAAAAAACTAATGGACCGAATTACATATAATTTGGTATGTAAGTCACTCGGGTGAGACCCTGGTGCTGATTAGGTTTTCGTAGGATTCGTAAAAACAGAACCCGTCTTTTTTTGCGAAATGGCCCGTAAAAATTTCATGTATGCATTCCAGCTGACTAAATACTAATTGACCAAACTTCACAAAATTTGGTAGATAAGTTACTTGTAGGATGACCTGGTGCTGATTAGATTTTGGTACGATTAAGAAAAGAGCAACCTGCCTTTTTTTACGAAATGGCCCGCAAAAATCGCCAAAATCTAAAATAAAAAAACTACGTATGCCCAAATATATCCATTAAATACTTGTTTTATACATAATGTTTAACGAAGAAAAGAATAAGACCAACTCCATTACACTAGGACTAGCCGTTCTCGAGATATTTTAGTATTTTCTTATTTTCTCTACGCCGCCTTTGAATATAAGTTCAGTTACCAATGAGAACGAAAATTGAATTAAAAGTGAATTGAATTTAAATAAAATAAAGAGAAAGTGGATATAGGTCTGTAGGGAAAGTCATGTGCTGCCCACATCAGATTTTTTACTTTCCCTGCAATACATGGTAATGTATAGGGAAAGCATTGGAATCATGCCGAAAATCGCAACTCGAGTTTTCGCTGGATCTACACGTTTCGAGACCTCTAGAATACGAAAAAATTATTTTTAGCGTGACGTCTCTACGTGTGTCTGTGCAATATATGTATCCACTCTAACTCAAAAACTAATGGACTGAATTTCATAAAATTTGGTAGGTAAGTCTCTTGGATGTGGTACTGGTGGCTGATTAGTTTTTGGTACGATTCGTAAAGACAGAACCCGCTTTTCTTTGTGAAATGTCCCCCAAAAATTTCATGTATCCACTCTAGCTAAAATACTAATTTACCAAATTTCACAACATTTAGTAGATAAGTTACTTGTTAGATACTCTGGTGCTGATTAGAATTTGGTACGATTCGGAAAAGAAGAATCCGCCTTTTTTTACGAAATGGCCCTCAAAAATTTCATGTATCCACTCTAGCTAAAATACTAATTTTCCAAATTTCACAAAATTTGGTAGATAAGTTACTTGTGGGATACTCTAGTGCTGATTAGATTTTGGTAATATTCGAAAAAGAACAACCTGCCTTTTTTACGAACTGGCCTGCCAAAATCTAAAAAAAAAGACTAAGTAGTGTATGCTCAAATATATCAATTAAATTCTTGTTTTATACGCAATTTTTGAAGAGGAAAATAATATAACACACTCCATTCTATTTTAGGACTAACCGTTCTCAAGATATTTGAGATTTCTTGCATTTTTGTTACGCAACTTTAGGGAAAATATCCAATTACCAAATAAAAACAAAAATTGAATTAAATATGCAAATTTAGTGTTATTTGGTTCAATTAAACTCAATCTAATGAATTATTAAAGAAATAAAGAAATATGAATTTGAGTCTGCAGGGAAAGTCATGTGCTGCGCACATCAGATATTTTACTTTCTTGTCTATCACGCACTGAAGGGGATCTAACATATTCGAAACAGCTGTTTGCAGCTTTATTTTCGAATTTGTGCTTAATTAAGTCGTTTGAGTTTTTCCTTATCCTTTGCACAAAGTCTTTTTACTTATTAAATGATAATATAAATCAACTTTAAGTAATCCAGCAATGTGGCGAGGTTCATAATCTATATAAATAAAATCAAAATTCTGTCTTTCTATCTTTCTGTCTGTATATTTGTCTCATCATCACGGGAGAACGGCTGAATCGATTTTAGTGAAATTCTTGGAATAGCCCCACTTAAAATTTAGTCCATATTTCGAGATTTTAGAACCGGGGGTTGTCTATATACTAATTAAAAACTCACAATTAAACCTTCTATAGAGATAGCATTAGGCAGAAGATTATTTTTACGTCAATTTATTTGAAGAAAACATCCAATGTGTTTATGCGGCAGACGATTTTTGTTAAATCTTTTCCGATTTAAATAATAAAGGTATGTATATAACATAAATTTCACTGATATTGCAGTTGTGGCTGGTATGTATCAATTCTGGTCTTCAGGTTTAAACATTTTTATTTTTATTGTTATTTTCGGGGATTATTGATTTGGAAAAAATTGTTGAAACTCATATATAGTACGTAGTACGGGTAATATTTTACAAATTCACGGGTATATCTTCTTATGTGCGAGAATATAAGTAGTACAGGTGTATCGGCATATATTTTGACACATATTGGCATATATTGTAATCAATTGCGGCCTTCTAGTTTAAAGATTACGAGTATTATTGATATATTTTCAATTTATTACGTCATCTGTTTCATTTTGGCAAAGATCTTAGAAACTCATATGTTGTAGTACTTGTAATCTTCTACTAAATTCACTGGTATATCTTGTAATATTTGCCGATATAAGTAGTACCCATACAATTTAAGCACTTATATTTTGCATTAATTGATTCAATTTAATATTTTTTGTAAATTTGTTTACAAACGAGACCAGGATGTTTTATTCTTTAGATATGTCCGTGAAGATAACTTTGTATAGAGAGAACATATATTCTTAAACTTTTTTTTAGGAGCATTAATAAATTAAATATTTCAATAGGATATTATGATTAAAAATGTCATTTAGTATACTATAAGAATTTGCACATGATGATGAATTTTAAGTTTCTTTATATTATATACTCCGTACGAAGATAGGGTATACTGCTTGTGTCATATAAAAAGTACCCCTTTCCGCCGGTCTACAGCACTTGCGTACCTAAAATCTTCGAGCATATGCGGACCATGTACCCCTTTCGATCAATATTTTTTCGACCTCAAAAGGAAACATAATGTATGTCACCTCCCTAACAAAATCAAATTAATTTACGACCTTTAGTCACTACCCCCCTACCCTTGGAAAAAACACCTATCCCGCGAATAGTGAATCTCACTCTACATTGAATGAAGGCTATTAAATTAATAATGCTCACAAAGCGACATGGATTATTTATAAAAGCAAAAATTGAACTCAATTTCGGGTTCGGCATTTAAGAAAAGTCGCCAAGTTCGCGATGTTGCGTCAATTTTGCCAAAAAATTTTTTCTCCAAGGTGTCAAATTCGTCGCCAAATGAGTCAGAAAGACAGATGAACAGACAGAATTGATTTTCTTATTTACTATTTACTAATAACCACAAAATTTCAAATTATCCGCATACCTCTGAGCTAAACATTGCCGAAAATATTTCCTTTGCTCCCCCCACTCTCCTGTTACATCCTTTTTGGAGATTGAATAAGTATTTTATCGTCTGCTCTTACTGAAGCAAGCATTGATCCATTAACTACTATATAACTACTATTAATTAATTTTAGTTAATAGATATATGGCAGCAATGGTACAGCTTGGAAAATTGTTGGCGCGCGAAATTCGTCCGTGATCGGAATGAAGCAGGAGGGTTTACGACAAAGCTCGAATGTCAGCGATAAAAATGAGAATGGTCATCATAGATATAAATATTTTCTGCACACGCAAACGTTTAGAAACCTGCAAATACCGAGATAGAAAGGAGAAAATTACGTAAGTATTTCCGTACATGGAAACAGGAAAGACGACCATAAAATAATAGTTTCGTATGGGGAGGAAAACGGAATTTTTATTGTTTATAAATCACTAGCAGAATTACCCGACGTTGTCCAGGATAATACTGAAATTAAATTAAAACGGTATAAAACATAACTCCGCATATTAGATTATCTCCATTTTACAAAAATCGCCAAATTTACAATACTGTGCCAAGTCTATCTCCAAAATTTTCGCCAGTGTACCAAATTCGTCAGCAAGAGGGACAGATAGACATCTGAACTGACATATCAAAGGCCTTTTCTTATGCAGGGTGGTTAAAAAATATGGGCTAAACTTTACGAGGTGGTAATATAATGGTGAAATCGATGAGGTGAGGCGAAAACACAAGAATGACTTAGAAGTTATACGAGTAAAATGACATTTCATAAACAATAATTACAGTACTGGCTCAAAAAAGTGACCGCCAACCTGAATGGACGTCTCACAGCGGCAACGGGGGGGGGGGGGGGATTGGCGAATTCTCTCTAACAGACCAGGCATGTCGCGCACTTCGGCAGCAGTGGCCGAAATTCTGGCGAAGAGATCTTCTTCAGATTCTAAGGGAGTGTTATAGACGAGACTCTTGAGATATCCCCATAAAAAGAAATTAATAGATGACAGATCGTGGGGTCCAAGCTATGGGACCACCTCGCCCAATTCATCGGACTGGAAAAGTGACGCCCAGATAGTTCCTTACCTCTGACCCAATTACGAAAATTTGCATAAAGATTCTTCGTATTCCCCAGATGAAATTTCGATACGTGGTTTTCTTCTTCAACCAGAATGACTCTTTTATGTTTGCGGAGCGGCCACTTCCCAACGAGTAAGTGCCCTGTTACGCCTTTACGTTTCATTTCCGACCTATGACAAACAATGACAAAACGATTTCAACTATGACAAAAAATGCTTGGTTTGGTGTATACTACCACCTCGTAAAGTTTGGCCCATCTGCTCTGAATCACCCTGTATAGTTTTTATTAAGAATCACAAATCGTCTATCTGTCCATTATTCGTACACCTTTTGAGAGGGCGCTGTTGAAAAAGTTTCCTTCGTCCCATTATTACATCGTTTTGAAATCGATTCTGTATTTTATCGTCTGTTCCTCACGAAGCTAACATAAATCTATTTACTACTGCATCTATTAACTGACAAGTACTTAAACTTGTCAAAAACAGGGCAACAAACTTTCTTAATTAAATTGTAAATTTTTGACCTTGACAAAGTATGGCTGCAGTGCCCAGAAGGAATAGTGTGCCGACCGAGGCGAAAAACAGGTTCCCTAAAAACCGCCTCCGCCAGACGGCGTTGGTCTCGAATAAGCGGTCTAAAGCGAGGAGTTAACATTGAAACTAATGGGAATTTATTGCAAATGAAATGACCGATATCTTTCGAAATAACTGAAGAATTTGTGTGAAATTGGGTGTGATTATTGTAAGTGGTATACACAAAAAGTTATCTGATTTTCAGAGAGATTGAGCTAGGGATATATTCGTATTTTAAAATTATATTTAACTTTACCTGTGGTCGTTCAAACATTTGAGGTCGAAAATAATCAAGTTCATTCATCACAGTAACGTGAAATTCGGTATGACGTTTTCTCTTGTGGTACATTTCAATTTTTTCGATTTTGAAGCTGATCGGGCTAGTCCGTCATGGGACTTTTCTTGTTTTTAGATAATAACTCGAAAATTAGAGGAAGTAGGAAATCTAAATTTAATATATCGTTTTCGTTTGGGGTATATTTTAATTCTTTCAATTTTGAACCGTATCGGGTTAGCCCGTCTTAGGCCCGCCTTAGAAACTCACCCGTTTTTGCGGTATAACTCGAGAACAGGTGTATCTAAGAATTCGAAGTTTAGCATATCCTTGTCATTTGCTGTATACTTTAACTCTTTGGATTAAAAATCTTATCGTCCTGAGTCCAACAAGAGGAAAATATCGTTTTCTTTTAGAATAACTCAAACTTCGGAGCATCTAGAATGTCTAAATTTAATATATCATTGTCCTTTGGGGTATATTACATTTTATCGCATTTCGAACCTTATCGGGCTAGCCCTTCTTGGCCAGCCATAGAAATTTACTCGCTTTTGAAGAATAACTCGATCAATCGGAGTAGCTAAAAAATGTAAATTTAGTATATCATTTCCTTTTGGATGGATTTTAATTTAGATTTTGAA
Organism: Amaurobius ferox; assembly: GCA_951213105.1. Lineage (NCBI taxonomy): Eukaryota > Metazoa > Arthropoda > Arachnida > Araneae > Amaurobiidae > Amaurobius > Amaurobius ferox. Next base: position 105,732,361 of record OX578152.1, on the reverse strand, counting down.
CCTCATCGGGCTAGCCCGTCTTGGGTCCGTTGAAGAATGCTTTCGTTTTTGGAAGAATAACTCGAGAACCGCAATAGCCAAAAATTCCAAGTTCAACATGTCGTTGGCTATTGTGGTATATTTAAGTTTCAACGGATTTGAACATTATCGGGGCCCAACATAGGAATGGACTCGTTTTTTTAGAAAAACTGGAAAATCGGGGCAACTAGAAAATATAAATTTAGTACATCCTTATCTTTTGGGGAATATTTTAATTCCTTCGATTCTGAACCGTATCGGGCGAACCTGTTTTGGGCCCGTCTTAGAAATTCACTTTTTGGGGGGAATAACTCTAGAACGGGACTATCTAAAAGTTCCAAGTTTAAATGTCGTTGTCATTTGCGGTCTATCTCAGCTCTTTGGATTTAAAACTTTATCGGGCTAGCCTGTCCAAAACCGCTCAACAAAAAGAATGTACTCGTTTTTTAAGAATAACTCAAACTGTAGCAGCTTGAATGTCTAAATTTAGTACATCATTATATTTTAGGGTATATTTCATTTCTTTGGATTTTGAACCTTATCATGCTAGCCGGTCTTGGGCCCGACATAGTAGAAATGTACTGGTTTTTCGAGAATAACTCGAAAATCGAAGCAGCTAAAAAAAATCAAAATTTAGTATATCATTTTCTTTTGGAGTAAAGTTTAATACTTTCGAATTTGAACCGTATCGGAGTAGCCCGTCCTGGGCCCGACATATTAATGCACTTGTTTTTTAAATAACTCAAGCAGAGCAGCTAAAATATTTTATATATAATTGTTTTAGGGGTATATTTTAATTCTTTAGATTTTGAACCTTACTGGGCTAGCCCATTTTAGGCCCGTCATACGCATGCACTCGTTTTGGGGGAATATTTCGAGAAATGAGAAGCTGTAAATTCCAAGTTTAGAACGATCGCATTCCTAACACGATCGCATTCCTAAGGCGGACTCAAGACGGGTTAGCCCGATGAGGTTCAAGTTATAAATTATGATAAACCCCAACGAAATTTATATACTAAATTTAGATTTTTTAGCTGCTCCGAATTACGAGTTATTTTCGAAAAACGAGTACATTCATTATCACTATGTCGAGCCCAAGACGGTTGAGCCCGAAAGGTTTAAAATCCAAAGAAATAAAATATACCCTAAAAGCCAATGGTATACTAAATTTAGATATTCTAGCTAATACAGTTTTGGAGTTATTCTTAAAAAAACGAGTACATTCTTTTTGTTGGGACCGGGACGGGCTAGCCCGGTCAGGTTTTAAATCCAATGATCTAAGACATACCGCATATGAAAAGGACGACATTCTAAACTTGAAACTTTTAGATACTCCGGTTCTAGAGTTATTCTCCCCAAAAAGTTAATTTCTAAGGTGGGCCCAAAACGGGTTCGCCCGATATGATTTAAAATCGAAGGAATTAAAATATTCCTCAAAAGATAAGGATGTACTAAATTTATATATTCTAGCTTCCCCGATTTTCCAGTTATTCTAAAAAAATGGGTCCATTCCTATGTCGGGCCCAGGACGGGCTATCCCGATAAAGTTCAAATCCGAAGAAACTTAAATATACCCCCAAAGCCAGCGACATGTTAAACGTGGAATTTTTATCTACTTCGGTTCTCGCGTTATTCTTCAGAAACGAATGCATTCTTCAGCTGATCCAAGACGGGCTAGCCCGATGAGGTTCAAAATCTAGATTAAAATACATCCAAAAGGAAATGATATACTGCATTTACATTTTTTAGCTACTCCGATTGATCGAGTTATTCTTGAAAAGAGAGTAAATTTCTATGGCGGGCCCAAGACGTCCTATCCCGATAAGGTTTGAAATGCGATGAAATGTAATATACCCCAAAGGACAATGATATATTAAATTTAGACATTCTAGATGCTCCGAATTTTCAGTTATTCTCAAAAAACGATATATTCCTTTTATTGGGCTCAAGACGGGCTAGCCCGAAAAGATTTTTAATCCAAGGAGTTAAAATATACAGCAAATGACAAGGATATGCTAAATTTCGAATTTTTAGATACACCTGTTCTCGAGTTATACCGCAAAAACGACTGAGTTTCTAAGGCGGGCCTAAGACGGGCTAACCCGGTACGGTTCAAAATTGAAAGAATTAAATATGCTCCAAAAGAAAACGATATATTGAATTTAGATTTCCTACTTTCTCTGATTTTCGAGTTATTCTCAAAAACCAGGTAATGTCCTATGGTGGGCCCAGGACGGGCTAGCCCGATGAGCTTTAAAATCGAAAGAACTGAAATATACCGCAAGAGGAAACGTCATAACGAATTTCACGTTACTGGGATAAATGAACCTGATTAGTTTGGACCTCAAAAGTTTGAACGAACACCAGATTAAGTTAAATAAAATTTTAAAAATACGAATATATCCCTAGCTCAATCTCTCTGAAAATCAAATAACTTTTTGTGTATACCACTTACAATAATCACACCCAATTTCACACAAATTCTTCAGTTATTTCGAAAGATATCGGTCATTTCATTTGCAATAAATTCCCATTAGTTTCAATGTTAACTCCTCCGCTATAGACCGCTTATTTGAGACCAACGCCGTCTGGCGGAGGCGGCTTTTCAGGAACATCTCTCAGCATTGGGTGGTATAGGCGGTCGGCACACTATTACTTCTAGGCACTGTAGTATGGCGCTTAGCTACGATTGTCGTCTTTGCCACAGTTAGGTTCTATCCCTTATTATAGTTGCTGCTATATGTGAGTAAATTTCCAGCCTTCTAGGTATAAATTTCCAGCCTTCTAGGTGTAAATTTCCAGCCTTTCCGCCTTCACCGAGGGGCTTCTAGAGGCATGGGTATCTATAGATTTTTTTTTCCAGAGGTAGGGGTTAACTCAAGAATGGGGACGTACAACATGGACAAATTTGATATCCGCCTTGGTGACCTTGAACGCCTAGGAGTGGATAAGTGCCCTCTTTTGCCCTCCCATAAAAGCGCTATGTCTAGAGAGTTTGGAAAGTCGAGTTGCTCTTATAAGTAGGTAAATTTTGAGCTTTTTAGGGGTAAATTCCCAACCTTTCAGCCTCCACGGATGAGTTTCTAGAGGATCCCCCCCTCCGATAGAGGTTTTTCAAGGGACAGTGAGCAGACGATAGCTTGGACAAATATGATGTCCACCTTGATGACTTTGAACAATAGGGGAGGGCGAAAGCCCCACCCGCCCCTATAAGCGCTCATGTCTAGAGGGTTTGGAAAGTCGACTTACGAATTTTGTCATACTCTGGTAAGAAATCGAAAATCAAATTAGGTTCTGTTCCGTGGACAATATTTTAAGCGTGCAATGATTCGCTCTTTCTAGCTCACCAAAAAGGGAGTTTGTAGGGTCTGAAAATATTTTAAAAAGTACAAAACATTTCATTCGCCCACCTGTTGGGGATTGAAAATATTGCTCCATAAGATTCTGTTCCGTAGTTGGCATCATAATTATGCAAAAATTCAACCTTTTATGTCATCGAATTTGGGGGAGGGGGCTTCTATGAAGTTCGAAGACATTTTTCGAACCCATTCATTTTCCCGCCTCAATGGGAGAAATTAAAAATCCGGCTTTGCTAAGTTCTGTCCAGTGATTAATGCTATAAGGATTCAAAAATTATATCTTCTGGGTCGTCACCTGCGGCCTTCCGGAGAGTTTAGAAAGGCAAAAACACTTAGACAATTGTTATTTTAGTTAATGGATGCATGGCAGAAACTATGGAGTTCGGAAGTTGTTGGCGCGAGAAATTCGTCCGTGATCTGAATGAAGCTGAAGGGTTTACGGTAAAGCTCAAATTCCAGCGATAAAAGAAGAGAATGGTCACCATAGATATAAATATTTTCTGCACAAGCAAACGTTTAGAAACCTACAAATACCGATATAGAAAGGACGAAAATTATTTAAGCATGTATTTCCGTACATAGAAACTGGAACGAAGAACATAAAAATATAGTTTATGGTATTGGGAGAAGAAGAAGTCATATTTCGTATATATCACTAGCAGAAATACCCGACGTTGCCCTAAAAAACTATAATAATTGTATAACTTTTTTTGTCTAAAGAACATAAAAATATAGTTTATATTATTGACAGAAAAACAAATTTTATTTCGTATATATCACTAGCAGAAATACCCGACGTTGCCCGGAAAAACTATATAATAATTGTATAACTTTTCTCGTCTTTGCAGAACATCTGTAAGTCCACTGGTGGTCAGAAGGCTGAAATTTTGCATTATTACTGTTTTAAGCATAGGGTAGAATCGAATGGAGACAGATTTTCGGTTCCCCCTCGAGGACGGGGAAAATGGGGGATATAGAAAGTCTTTCTAGACCTCCCTCCCCAAAAGCCCATCCCCCTGTGACCTAAAGTTGAATATATACACAATTATATAGTATCGACCACGAGACAGAACCTAACCCTTACCGATCCACCTGGATGCAGAAAAAGAATGTTTTTTTTCCATTGGAACAATCTTTGCGAACCTTGCAGAAGCACAGCCGGTGACCTAGAAGGCCGAATCTTCGCATCTTTGCACACTTATAGCATCAACTACGGGACGAAACATAATGGTGACGGATTTTTAATTTCTGTCCCAAGAGGGGACAAAATGGGAGGGGGTGTCTAAATGTTTTTCCATATCCCCCAGAAGCCCCCTAGAAGAGAAAAAGGTTTAAATATAGAAATATTGAAATTATTTTTGTATATTCGCAAATGGTGCCATATTTCCGACGAACCAAAACACAATTTCTTTACATTTTTATCTATTAAGTCCGGGAGATATATATAAGCGCCCAAAGTTTTTACATTATTACTGGGGACCTCAGTATAGTTCAGGATAATATACTTAGGGATATTATGAATAAAGGGTCTAAATTTCGCATTCCATTCTGCTATCACCCCAAACTTCTTCTTCAGTCTTTATCTTTTGATGTTGCTAATTCATATACCGACAGACTTGTTCAATTGTTCACTTGTTCACTTGTTCATTCCATTCCTATTGAAGCATTCCATCTATGGAAGTATACTACCTTACATCTTCTTAAAAATGTTATTATAAATATTAAATTTACGAGGCCTTGTTATCCTTATAAACAACTTATTTCTGCTATTAAAGAACTACAACAACATTTTGTCATAACTTATGTTAAAAAAGCTTATAATAATTATGCCATTATTTGTAAAAAATATTATGTTTATCTGTTACAGAATTACTTGAAAAGTAATCATATTTTTAAACCCATTAATGAAGTCTATCAAAAACTAAAATGCTAAAATTATATATATAATTAAATCTTAATTGCAAGTTTTATAAATTTCCATATGTTACTTTGGTTTCTAAATTCCACAAATCACCTCTCAATTTTGGAACGGTCACTTGGGACATAATACCTTTACCACTACAGCTAATAAGCACTTGCTAAACTGTTTAAACCCTTTCGCGACGATCGGCACGCCCACGTGCCAGCTGCGAACTTGCATTCAAGAACGAACGGCACGCCCTCGGGCCGGTGGAAATTTTACTCTAAAGGACGACTGGCACGTATTGGTGTTTCTATGTGGAACGTTTTAATTTGAATGTATTTGTCTCCTACATGGCGTTAAATGCCCGTGGAAGCAACTTAAATGTATTTTGTAGATGTTTGACCTTGGCACAAGGAGAATCCAATGAATTATTTCTCCATTTGGAGGGATGTGTGTGTGTGTATGTATGTATGTATGTATGTATGTATATATGAAAGTGTTCTTTGACTTGGTGGTGGTTTTGAATACTTTGATTATCCCTTTGTACCGTTACACTTCATTCGAGTTTTAAAAGTTTTAGATTTTTCTCTTGGTCTTGGAGCTGAGGCGGATTGAATGATACTAAAACCAAGATGCTGCTAAAGTGGAGGTACTCAATAATTTTGATACCATCATCTCCCTTAGTCAGTCAGGCAGTTAGTTTAGTGCATATTATATATGTTACAGCTAAAGTGCAGAAATCAGTTATTCTACAGATTATCTAGGTAATGTGCAGATTAACTAGGGTGATCCGTTAAAGTGCCGAAAATTGTTTCATTTCTCAAATTACCTAGGTAATCTGCAAATTACCTACTAGGCTCTCGTTAAAGTGAAAATAAGATCTGTGCTGGAACAACAGCAACGTTTCTAAAGAATCAAGTTAATACAATCAACAAAGTAGTTGATAGAATCAATCATCAATCAATTAAAAAAATATAATACAAAGAATCAAACGGTTTAAAATATATTACAATTAAGGAAATGAATTTGCAAAACATATGATAAAATTATGCTTACTTATTAGTGCAATCTAAAGATTGGTGACACTTTGAATTACATAGCAATTGGTTTTTGCGACAAGCACACCTATTTGTGGTACATTTAGATTTGCAGTCACATTTTCTGAAACCCTGGCCAGTACCTATGGAATCATACTTTCGTTTTGTCATTGAAACACTATTATATTTTGAATCTTCGCTAAAGAGGTTTGTGAAGAATCTTTTCTTCATTTTACTCACCAATTCGGTGCTTGCTTGCATACTAGGAGCTAAATTTATCTGTTTTAAAAAAAATCACGACACAAATTCGCGCGCTAGCAGGCAGAAACGAATTTGAAAATAGAATTAGTTATGCTATGCACTGGCAGCCGACCCAAATTATCAGAAATAAAAACAACCGGCGACGACAAGAAGCTGGCGAAACCAAATTAAAAGTGGAGGGAGAAGGAGAAGGAGTAGGGAAAGGAAACGAGAGAAACAAACTTTTGAACCTTAACGATACGGAAGAAGTTAATGTGCACATTACCTAGGTAAAATGCGGAAACCTCTTGATCCTGCACGTTAACGGAGCAAATCAGTTAATCTGCAGATTGTCTAGGTAATGTGCACATTAACGGCTTTCGAGCTTTAGCGGCAACATATAGATGATTAAAAGTTTGTTTATGTGTTTATTTGTCCCTTCCATTTACAAATTCACAGTTTTCGAATTCTTTTAGATTTCTTTTTCACATTTCGTATGGTTATTCTCCAATTCGGGTAAACCCACCCATGTATCGAGGTTCTAGGTTCAGGGACTGCCATGGTATTAATAAAGATCAGTTCCATAGAAATTGTATGGTGCAGACGATATAAAAAAACTGAAAATGATATCATGTTGCTCAGCAGCTGAATTTATTCAAATGTGTTTATACGACAGACGATTTTTATTCAGTCTATTTTATTGATATTTTCAATTTCGTTACTTGTCGTCTGTTTTATTAACCGACTAGCAGTATATCCGTTCTTCGTACTGAGTATATAATATAAAGAAACTTAAAATTCACGATTATGTGCAAATTACTATAGTACACTATATGACATTGTTAATCAAAATTGTCTATTAAAATATTGAATTTAATTCACCTAAAAAAAAGTTTAAGAATAACAGTTCTTGCTATACAAAATTATCTTCACGGGCAGATCTGAAGAATAAAACATTCTGGTCCGATTTGTAAACAAATTTGCAAAAAATATGAAGTTGAACCTATATATGCAAAATAAAGTGCTAAAGTATGGGACCCCACTACTTATATTGCGAATATTAGAAGATATACCCGTGTATATGTAAAAGATTACACATACTACAACATATGAGTTTCTAAAATCTTTTCCAAAAATAAAACATATGACGTAATGAGTTGAAAATATTAATAACTCCGTAATCTTTAAACCTAAAGGCCTAAATGCCATTTCCGTTTTCGACGAACGCGAACGACTATAGTTCACTGATACGCAGTGTCTTGAAAAACACATGCTGCTTCCTTTTCACATCTCGCTTCACATGTCCCACTACACCACGGTAAAATAGTTCCCCTCTCCTCCAATCAGGGTTGGAGATATCAGCACAGTCTCCGAGCTTTTTGATCCTACCTTGTAGATTGTTTCAATTGGATAAGAATGAGACTGACATAACTTTTGCTATGAAGCTGTCATAACTTGGGAACGTTGACCAGACTTCTAATTTGTCTCGAAAATTGGTTCTAAACCGGGACAAGTATGTTTCATTCTTCAGATTTGCCTGTGCGAATAATTTTGTATAACGTAAACAGGTATTTTTATACATCTTTTATAAGGGAGGGGACATAAACATTTTATTTAACATATTTGAAGAACAATGTTATTTGGCATAATATACTAGAATTTGAACATTTTCAATCATGAACAACGTCGGGTATATCTGCTAGTAATATATAAAATAAGCGAGACTGGACTTTGACTGTATTGAAAAATTCCTCACCTTTCTCTCACTCCCACTGTAAATGTGTTTTTACAGTCAAGAGAGTTCAACTGCGGGAAATATGAGATGCGGAATTTGGCGTGCAGCGTTGGCGAGAAACTTCATACTTACTTTTCTGTATAAAAGATATCGTCTCGATATATATATATATATATGTATATAAATATATATATATATATATATATATATATATATATATATATGTAAATAAAAAATTGAAATTTATAATCGAAAACTATGCATAAACTACTGTAAGTACAAACAAGAAAAATCAACCATGCATAAAGCATGGATTATGAAATACTTTCCAACTGCAATGCAATTTTATTTAAATATCTCTAAATTGCAATACATTCAGCTGTAATATTTTAAAAATTATCACAATACTACTTTAATTTATTATGTTTGAAAACTTCATTGAAAAAAATGAATTTATTCAATTGACGTCATTGAAATATAAATCGCTTGGCTCTATGTAAAAGCTGTAAATATTTCTTTCATTCATTCACTTTTATTTCATTCCTTTCATTTATTACAATACTACAAAAATTTATTTTATTTAAACATTTGAAACCATGGAGGTAAACATAATTTAACTCTATGCTTAAAACTTCATCTAAAAAGTCTACTATAAAATCATCTGCTTCTCTATGTAAAATCAACAAATGTTTCATTCATATCAGCTATATTGCAGACTCTAGAGCTAAATAATTTTGCGTTAAAGAAATTCAGCAATTCTCATACAACCCATCCTATATCTTTGTGTCTACATTCTCCATAAGGAAAAATTAGGCTTCGTTGTAGAAATAATCAAAGTTTGGTGATCATTTAAACTCAAATATAGTTTAATTGCGTTGTTTAAGAATGTATATGAACAGAAATTAAGCAAAAATAAAGCGGTATTAGGACGGATACGACACCAAATATAAATTAAAAAGAACTTTAAAAATTACGATTTTGACACAAGATGGATGGCATTGATCATTTAAATTCAAATATATTGTAATTGCGTTATTTCAGAATATAGACGCACAAAAATTAAGCAAAAATAAAGCGATTTTAGGCCGGATACAACACTAAATGTAAATGAACAAGAAAGATCAATCATGCATAAAGCATTGATTATGAAACACTTTCCAACTTTAATGTAATTTTACACAAACACCTCTAAAATGCGATACATTCCTCGGAAATATTTTTAAAATTATCACAATACTACATTAATTTATTATATTTGAAAACTTCATCGAAAAAATGAACTTTATTCAAATGACGGCATTGAAATAAAAATTGCCTGGTTAAAACATCTCTAAAATGCGATACATTCCACGGTAATATTTTTAAAATTATCATAACACTGCAATAATTTATTATATTTGAAAACTTCATCGAAAACAAATTAATTTTATTCAAATGAAGTTATCGAAATATAAATCGCCTCCATATAAAAGCAGCATTTCATTCATCACTATACTATAATAATTTATTTTATTTAAAAATTTGAAAATTTTTTAATATACCATATTTATTTCAAAATGTGAAACCTTTCTCATATATAAAATAATTGAACTCTTGGAAAGATACTTATTATATAATATATCTCTTTTTTTTCTTTCTGGAGGATATAACAAGAGTCAGAATTTAGAATTTGTTTTTCTCCCTATATTAAATAATTTTTATTTAAAAAACTACCTGACACATTTTATTGAAATTTTTTTTATATATTTTATGGTATAATTTGAATATTTCCTAAAATTTTCGAAGCAATTTGTGAATTTTAAATTTGCTTAAAAAATGTTTGAAACATTAGGTCCCAGAGGGTTCAATGTATTTCATTTTTTCAACCTGGGTTCAATAAAATACTAATTGGGTGATATTATTCATTCATATTCCAATAGGTCCCACAGACCGTCTGAAAAACATACTAAAATTTCATTTTGATAAAGCCATTTTTACGGCAGTTATCGTGCTAACGGACAGATAGACCGACAGACAGAATGAACAAAGTCATAAACACTTTCAACTATGTTGTAAAGTATTAATAATAACAAAGTCATAAACACTTTCAACTATGTTGTAAAGTGTTAAAAAGAACTTTAAAATTCACGATTTTGACGCAAGATGGATGCCATATTTTATTTTGAAGTTGGTCACGTGATCTCTTCATATAATATGGGTGTAATTACTATTTTAATTTTTATTTAAAAATCTACCGAATATATTTTGCTGACATTTTTTTTATATTTTTCATGGGATAACTTGAACATTTCCTAAAACTTTCGAAGCAATTTATGAATTTTAAATTCGCTTACAATAATGTTTGAAAAATTAGGTCCCATAGGATTCAATGTATTTCATTTTTTCAATCCGAGTTCAGTACAAAACTAATTGGAAGATATTATTCATTTATATTCCTAAAGGTCCCATGAACCGTCTGAGCAACATACTAAAATTTCATTTTGATAAAGACACTTTACGGCAGTTATCGTGCAAACAGACAGACAGAATGACTAATGTTATAAACACTTTTCAACTATGTTGGAAAGTGTTAAAAAAATGAAACCATGAGTTACACTTCATGGAGGGAAGGAAACATTAACAAAATATACATAAGATGTTAGTAAGTTGTTGTTGAGACCCAGACCGTCCGACCTACCAGAAAGGTGTAAGGTAACCGTTTGCACGGCCGGGAAGTGCCACCCAATTTACACTGAAACCCAATGGGGGAGACATCCACAGCGACCGTACTCTCCTTCTCTTACCACCAACCTCTCGGAAGGACTTACGGATCCACATGTTTGACGTGATCGTACTCCGCATTAACACGACGGCAGTTGTGGCAGCGTGCAAATCCAGCGCGTAAACCACCGGGCTACCGCGCCCGAAATGTGCCACCAGCACGTAATGTTCCCAGGTGGTCACCCACCCAAGTACTAACCGCGCCCGATGATGCTTGACTTCGGTGATCTAACGAAAACCGGTGTTTTCGGCACGATAGGGCCTTAGACTGCAGATGTTAGTAAGTAAAATATTAGTAATGATCGAAAGAATTTTGCGTAAATCAATTTGTCGAGTGTATGAAAAAGACGCTATAAAATAATTTTTCCATTAAATGATATTTAAATATGTACTGTATTTGACAGTTTTAAATAATAAACAAAAATTTACGAGGTTACTAACTACTCTAAATTTTTCCAGTTTTGCATTCAGAAATAACACTCTTAACCATATGTAAATAATGAAAAGTGCCAAAGATGTCATATAATTCGTATTAAAATTTTCGTTTCATTATTTTCAAAATTTACAGAAAAACTGCTGTCAAAATGTATAAGATTTATTCCCCAACCCTGGCGGAACATTTATTTTAGTTCTCCATAGGGCCCCTATTTAAAAACTAAATACAGCAACTCACTCCCCCCCCCCCCCCCCTATTAAGTCATAACCTCATCCAATCCTCTTACCTAGATTATACAAACGGATATGTCTACCTAACGGGTAAAGAAGCATAAACCTATGCCTACAAGCGTGTTCAAAATTTTAATTTATAAGTAATGACGCGAGTGAAGTAAAATAATATGAATATTAATATGTATTTAGTAAAATGAGAATATAAGTATTATATTCTCATGAGAATATATTTTAAATAAATTCCCAGGTGATATTTTGCTCCTATCGAAAAATCGGCGTTCTATACCCGGATCTTCTACTGCTTTTTAAAACGTAACTTCAGAGAAACTTTTGGATTTATTCTAGAAATAATCGAACAATCCGCCTAAATGCCTACAAACCCGCCAAGTGGTAAGGCCGGCCTTAAAACTGTGTTCCATGACCGATCAGACTGCCTCTTTTAACAAGTTACATAATACTCCGCGGCAAAAAAACGGCTTTGGTCCCGCCCACCCGTCTTCTTGGCGAGCACTCCTTGGCGCGCTTGGCAACTCCACTCCCGGCAACGCCAAGAGGGGACGATCCTTTCCCGCGACCACACGCGAGTCAATCGCGCAATGTAGCGGACGTAATACGACAACCGCGCTAGGTGTGACAACCACAAAGTAAACAACCGGGACACCAGTACACGCGCCACATGTCGCGGAGGAAGCAGTCCAACCCAAAGCCTTTAAAACGTGAGTACTGGTTTCTGTATTCGATTGCCCCTCCAGAAGTTCGCAAATTTTAGAGTTGGGCTCTTGTGTTTCTCAAGGAATGAAGAATTAAGTGGGTATTGTCATTTGTATGTTGTAGAGGGAAGCATGAACAAACCGTGTAAACTTGGGAACTGCAACCTTTTACCATTGGGGAGTGCCAGAACAATGTTAAATTCATCCAATACAGTATTTATTCTTCCAGGTTATAACTACAGAAGTTTAAAAATAAATAAATAAATAAGATTAGCTTTGTGTTTTCAATTATGGTAATGTGCTACCAGCACAATGTTAAATCCTTCCAATGAGAACTAACACACTATTTAATTCTTTTAGTATATAACTAGAGAACGTTTTAAAAAATGTGTTTATAGATAGCTTTGCTATTTCTATTAAGGAGCACCAGCACAATTCTAAATCTACCAGTACAATGTTAAATCCACAAGCACAATGTTAAATCCTTCCAATGAGCACTAACATACTATTTAATTCTTTCAGTATGTAACTAGAGAACGTTTTAAAAAATGTGTTTATAGATAGCTTTGTTATTTCTATTAAGGAGCACCAGCATAATTCTAAATCTACCAGCACAATGTTAAATCCACAAGCACAATGCTAAATTTTTCCAATGAGCACTAACACAGCATTTAATTCTTTCAGTATGTAACTAACAAGCATTGTTAAAATTGGCTTAAAGGTAACCTTACAGGTATTTCTTTTCCTATTGGGGAGCACCAGAACAGGGTATAAATTCTTCCATAAAGCATAATGATCAATTCCATCAATGAGTACTAGTACAATGTTCAACTCCTGCAAAAAGTACCAGCATAGTATTTAATTATTTTGGAGTGTAATTAGCATTTATTATTATGCTTTTAATTACATAGTTAATAAATAGTTATATACAGTTTTATATAGTAGTTATATAAGTAGATATATAGTATAGCTTTATATTGTAGTTACATACATAGTAATATATAACATTATGGTAGGTTTATGAGTAGTTATATATAGCTTTATATAGTAGTTATATAAACAACAGTATATAGTTTTATTTATTAATTATATAAGTAGTTAAATATATATTTATATAGTAGTTATATAAGTAGTTACATATAGATTTATATAGTAGTTATAAGTAGTTTATTTTTACTATTTATTACTTTTTATTTTTACTATGTTTATAAAAATTATCAATTGCTGTCTATAGTGTAAACCTAACATTGCTTTAACAATAACAATAATCGTATATATCTATTCTATAGTTACACACACATATATATTAAAAGATTCATAAATACTGAAGCAAACTAAAAGTGTTAATTATACTTAGAAAGTATGTAAAGTTAGATTAACTAAAGGTAATAAAATAATAAAGTAAGGCGATGCAAAATCTTAAGATTAAGCAATTATTAATTGCTTAATCTCTATTTTTTACATCTTTATACGTAGCTATCTTATATTTTAAGTTATCTCTAATCTAACATTGCAATTTCATATAATATTTTATTATATATGTATATATATATATATATATATATAAACTCAATAGTCAATTCCTACAACAATCACCAACACAGTATTTAATTCTTCAGGATATAACTAGCGAAATTTTTCTTTGTATACGTTTATGCATATCGTTTATAATTGAATTGAAATTGATATTGGATGACATAATTCTACAATTGAGTCGAAACCTCGATGAAGTGTCTAAAACAAAATACATTTTCTTCAAATTTGAGTTTCACACTATGCGAGACTGGTCCTCTGTCGTACTGGGTGTGTCTTCTAAACTGTCATAAACTTTGTTATAAATCCTCTAGATGGATTCTAGAATGCCGCATGGATAGTTCCCCCCGGCCTAGGTCACACAAGGCTCGGACCTAGGTTTCCAGAATTTAGGAGGGACCTCAAATTATCCTATAATTATACCTTAAAATCTTAAAACTTAGTTTCTGTTTTGCGTTTCTTCTAATGAACGCTTCTTCCCTGAGCTTAAAAATAAAATAAAATGAATAAAATAAGAAATAAACTTTTGAGATCCAATTTAAGACAGAATACATTTAACAATTTAATTTTATTAGCTGTTGAGTAAGACATAACTTTAAAACTTGAAGATGTTATTGAAGTCTTCGAAGAAAGAAAAGTAGGAGAAAGTATTTCTGAATTGATTTACAGAATTAGTCATTGTTTACTGAATTTCGTGTCTACTATTTATCTTCTTAAGCGCAACTTTTATACCTGTTATTCTTCTAGGAAAGCAGGAAAATATGCTCTAATTTTTAGTTTATGAAATATCAGTAATATTTTATGTCGCTTAAGATTGATATTTTTAAAATTAGGAATTACGTAGCTGTTATTTTCCTTAAGATTGCAATGTACTACCTAACAATATCAAATAACTCCTTATGTTTTATCTGTGTAAAATTACTGATATGGAGAAAAGTAGAATATTTTTGTTTTCCTCTTGTGAAAATTGGAAAAGTGGGCTTGTGTGTTTTGGGGGGGGGGGCGAAATGACACTGTGTTTAGGGCCTAGAGCCCCAGGCTGTCTTAATCGAGGCCCTGCGATGTGGAATAGGCAAAACACACTTTTTAGAACGTTATGAAATAAGGGTTTAAAAGCATATTCAATGGATTTCGTGAGGTTATATGTTATGTGTATTTATTTGAATAAGGCTCTTAAGGAAAAAGTGTTTAGTGTATAGATGAGACCTTTCATTACTTAGAACGAAGCAGTGCTTCCTTGTTATCAATTTCCTTAACATTTGCTTTTTCTGCTATAGTCTCTTTGCTACCAGCCTATGGAGGATGTCAATAATCGTTAACATTCTCCATGGGATGAAAATGAAGAGGATATCCCGTCGTAATGAAGAGGACAGACGCTTATGTTTTGGTAACGAATAGGTTAGACGTTTATCCATAGGCGCCGACTTAAAAAATTATTGAGGATTTCGGAAATTTTAAATCGAATGACCCATCATGCATTTTAAAAGGATTTTAAAGTCTAACTTAAATTTTATTCAGTTAGATTATCTGGCACAATAAGACATTTGAAGTGCTGAAATAAAGCAAATTAAATTAAATACAAAAAAATATAATTTCTTTTTCGGTAGATTATAATTTATTTTGTATTTGTGGATGCAACATTATTATATACAATATGCGGTTACTGTGTGAATTTCCAACTCAATTATCTATATAAAAATAGCAAAAATTGCAACATTTCTTTTCAGGTATTTTTACCAATGTTAAAAATGTCAACAAATTTCTCTTTAAATCATTTTTGAGTTAAAATCTTGTATTCAGTATACATTAAACAGTCCGAGGTTTATATTTCTGTACACACAACTTTATATTTAGTAAACAGGGAATTAATAATGATAAACTTGAAGAATTAATAACCAAATTTGTTAATATATGTGTACAATTTCTCCACCAAATACGCACTAAATTTTAGGGGTTCGAGAAATCCACAACAAAATTATTGGTGGTTCAAAAAAGGTCTCGAATCCACAAAGTCGGCACCACTGCTCTTATCCCTTGATAATGAAGGGGATTGACGCCTTCCCCTTGATAATGAAGGGGGATAGACACTTATCCTTTGGTAATGAAGAAAATAGATGCTTTTCTCTTGGTAATGAAGATGATAGACACTTGTCCTTTGGTAATGAAGAGAATAGACGCTTTTCTCTTGGTAATGAAAAGGATGCAGAGTCCACTTTGACAATAAGGGCTTGCAATGTCGTCCCAGTAGCTCAAAGGTAGAGAGTCGTCTGGCCAATTCGGAGATCCAGGGTTCGATTTCCGGTTGGGGCAGCAATGTTCTTTATAATGGCGCCCGAACAAATCAACCCTGTAGGTTAGTATAAAGATGTAGTGGGTTTAGAGTAGCTAGCTGCACGGCCGGGAAAGGATACCTCCTGCACTCAGGAGGCACCCAAGGTCTACCATCCCGCCAAACGAACATTTACTTAGATCTAAAAAGATAACACAATGGATGAAAAATAGTGTGATTAAATAGACAGTTTTATATTATATTTGAACTTGACAAGTACGTCCATTTTTCAAATATGGGAAAAGGGTTATTGAGAATATAGATGAAAAGATCATTGAAAAATGAAATTTAGAGTGAGGTATATTAACATAATGAAAAATAGATTAAAATTAAAGAAAATAATAAAATTTTAAAAGTAAAATTTAGAAAATATATAAAAAGAAAATATATGAAAAGGAAAAATAAAATTTAGAAAAGAAAAATTAGAAAAATACAAATAAAAAGGGTCAAAAGAAAAAGAAAGAACCGAGAAAATAAGAACAGTTAACATAGTTTTTTTTTTTTTTTTTTTTTTTTTTCAAACAGAAAATATGGAGGGAACACAATAAGTCCATATAAGTTAATAAGAATGAAATAAAGGGATTCATTGATCAAATTAATTGAGAGCAGAATCTATACTCATAAGCTTAGGTCACTTTATTAGAAATTTCCATGGCAACAAGAATACAGTTTTTAATTTTATCTACTGAAGAGAGATTTGAACGAACTTTGGAGAACCAAATTGGTTTATTAGAGGAAGAGGGTTTGTAGAGATGAAAATTTTTAGAAAAAGGACAATCGAAAATGTAATGGTCAACGTCACCGAATTTATTACAAATACAGATAGAGGTGAATTTAATTTTGAAAAAGTATAGGTAATCAAGAAAGGGTCCATGACCAGTAAGAAAGTAAATGAGGTATTTATTAAAAATTTATAAATTAGGATTCACGATAGGGAGGTAAGACAGGATTCTAGCCGGATCACTAGTCCTGGTGAAAATATAACCATTAAGATAATTTTGCCAAAGATTAAGGATATGAGATTTACAAAATTTTGAGAGGAGTGAGTAAGGAAAGGGAATAAATAGTAAGATGGGAACCAGAGATAGCAGCAATTTTGGCATGGTAGTCAGCAATTTCATTTCCAGATATATTATTGTGAGCTTTTACCCAAGAAATATTGACAAGGTTTTTGGCAAGGAGAGCTTTGGATTTAATGGAATTAAGATAATTAGATTTATTTTTTATTGAGTTGAGAGCTTGAATGGAAGAGAGGCTATCGGAAAAAATATTAATAGGGGTATTATTAGAGGAAGTCCAGTCAATAGCAAAGGAAATAGCGGTAAGTTCGGCTTGAAATACAGTTATTCTTGTTGTCAAGTTTATAGGAGAGAACCTTTTACAGAACATCATGTTTAAAAATACAGACTGAAAAACCAGTGTTATTGTCAATATTTGAACCGTCAGTATATATATTATAAATGACAGAGTCTTATCCATTCTGTTAACTAAATTTACGGACCATTTAGAGGGGTGAAAGTTAGAGAAAGGAACAAGGAAATCAAAATCAGAGGGAGACGAAAAGGAATCAATTTTTTGTTTCCAAAAATTAAATTTATTATAGAGGGTAGAATTATAAAATGAATGGGAGGAATACCAGTGATGGAAAATAAGGATATATTAGATGTTGTAGGATAGCCTGGGCAGATTTTTAGAAGTAAGATCCTTTGGAGTGAAATAAGTTTTTAATTTGTATTTTTTTTTAGTTTTTTACCCCATATAGCAGAGCCGTAAGTAATAACTTTTTCCACAACACATAGATACCAGCATTTTAGGAAACATTTTTTGACACCCCAATTTTTCCCTGAAATTTGGCCAAAAGTAGTACAAAATTTAAGACATTTTTCTTGGATATACCGAATATGAGGGTCCCAGTTTAATTTATTATCAATGAGTAAACCTAAAAATTTTAAATGATTTTTAATTTTAATGGATCTATTAATTTATGATTAATGCCGGAGGTCTGAAAATGACCCGAATACGACTAGTATGGATTCAGTGGACTCTGGAAGATTGAACCTCGATTTCAAATTGAGAGGATAACGACCAAGCAGGATAATAACTTGGGATAATAACAGGATAATAACGCAGGATAATAACAGGATAATAACGACCAAGCAGGATAATAACTTGGGTAAAAATAGTAGTAGTTGGAGGCTAACCTGGGGTAAAAATTATAGGAGGTGGTCAGTCAGATTATCAGTTACCCGCCAATCTGACATCAGAGGGTGGAGATTGCAGAGTCCACTTCGACAATAAGAGCTTTCAAATTCGTCCCAGTAGCTTAACGGTAGAGCGTCGGCTGGGCAGTTCAGAGATCCAAGGTTCGATTCCCGGTTGGGACAGCAAGGTTCTTTACAAGGATAGACGTTTATTCCTTGGTAATGAAGAATATAGACGCATAATCAAATAATCAAGGTTTATTCAATTGTTGAGCAAAATGCATATGGAATATGTCTAAAAATTTGATATTAAAATAAAAATCTTGTTTTCCTGAAATGCGAAAATATACTGCGCCACAATATCAAATGGTCTCGATCGGCATCTTATAAATGCAATCTGCATCTCATTTAGCAATTTAGTAAATTTAATAAATTAGTAAATCAAGTTTTATGGCTTGATAATACAAGCTGTAGCATACAGCTAAGAGACAGACACTGATTCACTGGTGGGATAAAGGATGAATTACACAGCCCGAACAGCTGAAGATGGGGAAACTTTGCCACCATACACGTGAGACAAGGGCCTGATTAACGCACGGGCCTCCGGGGCTGCGGCCCTGGGCTACCAAATTTTAGGAGCCTTTAAATTTTATACGTGTTAAAACATTTCAATCAGAAATACTTAATTATTTGAACAATATAAAGTGATCATGTTAGTTTTTATTTTAAATTTTGAAAATATATTAATGACTTTAAATATTATACATCTTTTAAAGTTTTACTTTTAAATAAAAAGTTCTACATGTACGAAAGTGCCTTCAGGAAATTGGTCCTAAACTTCCAAATTCGCTTAGTGATGGTTTTTTTGTTTTGCATGTATTTGGTATGCTGTGAGTGTATGGAACCCCCAATAGAGTTGCAACGACGAGATAAAACCCGGTTTATTTCCGGAAATAAACCGGGTTTTTTAGGAAGGAAATTCTGGAAAAACTGTACATTTTGCAAGTTTTCAAAAAGTGGGAATTTTCTGCCATTGCATTTGCCATGGTAAAAGAAATGTGCATGACCCCAAGTAATTGTTCATTTTTTTCATTCCGAATTGTAAATAGCTGAAGCATGTAAAATTGTGAGCGTTTTGTTAGATCTGAGAACAATATGTTACTTTCTTATTATATACTTAAGTAAAAATGAAAATTAATTTCCACAAATACATTTTAATTTAATTGTAAATACTTTAAAAGTAAAATCACTCCGATAAAATCGTTAATGTAAAGTGGTTTATTCATATTCGTTTAATATTCAGCAATAATAAGAAATCTATATGTCCCTACAACAATTTAAAATTTTTGTAACTATATAATTTGCGCATTTTCAGTAAAATTTTGTAATTTCATATTTTTTAAAACGTTATTTCAATAAACTTCACCTTCAAACTAATACAAAATATTATTAGTAAATTTATTTAAATAAATTAGTTTCTTCCCATCAAAGTTTCCAATGCTTCTCAAAATTCCTGAGAGTTTTGCAATTCTACCTATAAGTAATGAGAAAATTTTTAAATCTCTGAATTTTGTCCAGAAAATTTATAAACTTTTGAATTTTTTATTCCAACGTTCTACTAGCTATAATTCAGAAACTGCTAGACACACACACACACAAAATCGTTTTTATACCAATATGTGCAGAAAAAAGAAAATATATTCTACATTTTACTTAATTAACTCTATTCGTTTACAACCAATCTTTCTTGTGATATTTAAATTTATAGTCACAGCACATTTTTTATCATATTTTCTAATTCAATTTTTATTTTTGCAGTTTTGGATTTCAATGTGTAAATATATAGCAAACGAGTTGAGCTTCAAATACCAAAATCGTCTGCTGGCTATACTTCTGATCAAACTATTGAGAATATTATCTTATTAATGATTGATTTTTTAGATTAAAGCGTCCGAAAACGTTGGAAGTAAGACAACATATAGTGATCGTAGGTGAAATATTGTTTTAGATACCGCAGTTTCCATGGTAACAGCACTATCAAATGTGTGCCATGTTTATTCTTAAATTTGAAACGGTTTTTTTGGTCTTCAGAACTTTTATTAAGTGTACAGGTGTTACATTTAGTAATCAAGTCGTTCGGGTTAGTTTTAAAGATTTGTGTAAAATGTATGTCCTGTTCTGTTTTTACTATCATCGACTATTTTTACTATCGAAGTCAAGATTTCTTTTTATTTTCCCTACGATACATTGTAATGTATAGGGAAAATATTGGAATCGTGTCGAAAATCGCAACTTGAGTTTTCGACGGATCTACACTTTTCAAGTACTCTAGAACCCCCCAAAACTATTTTTAGCGTGATGTGGGTGTGTCTGTCTGTGTATCTGTGTGTGTATCTGTGTGTGTGGGTGTATCTGTGTGTGTGGGTGTATCTGTGTGTGTGTACATATCTGTGTGTGTGTGTATCTGTCTGTGTGCGTGTATCTGTCTGTGTGTGTGTGTGTGTGTATCTGTCTGTATGTGTCTGTCTGTCTGTGCAATATATGTATCCACTGTAACTCAAAACTAATTGACCGAATTCCATAAAAATTTGGTAGGTAAGTGTGTGTGTGTGTCTCTGTGTGTATGTGTGTGTATATGTGTATCTGTCTGTGTGTGTGTGTATCTGTGTGTATGTGTCTGTCTGTCTGTGCAATATATGTATCCACTCTAACTCAAAGCTAATTGACAGAATTTCATAAAAATTTGTTGGTAGGTAAGTGTGTGTGTGCGTGTGTGGATGTCTACTGTAGCTGAAAAACTAATTGACAAAATTTTATAGATAAGCCACTTGTGGGCGACGCTGGTGCTGATTAGATTTTGGTACGATTCGGGATAAAAAAAACCAACATTCTTTTGCGAAATAGCCTGCAAAAAAGTATGTGTCCATTCTAGCTGAAAAACTAATTTACTACATTTCATAAAATTAAGCACCTGTGGAATACACTGCTGCTGATTAGATTTTGGCTTGATTCGGGAAAAAAAAAAGAACCTGCCAGTTTTGCGAAATGGCCCTCAAAAATCGTCAAAATCTGAAACAAAAGACTACGTATTCTCACATGTATCAATTAGATTCCTGTTTTATATTTAATTTTTTGACGACGAAAATAATAAGATCAACCCCGTAACTCTAGAGCTAACTGTTATCAAGATATTTTAGTTTTTGGAATTTTTAATTTGTCGCCTTTGAAATTATGCCCAGTCGCCAAATGAAAAAGTAAATGAGAATTAAAAATGCGTATTCAATGTAATTTAAAATTATTATCCATGTTATTTTGTGCCATTGAACTCAATTTAAAGAATCGTGAAAAAAATAAAGAGACATCGAATGTCTGTCCTTAGGAAAAGTCATATGCTGGCCACATCAGATTTTTTTCTGTTTTGATTTTGACTTAGCATGCTTGTTGAGTTTAAAGAACTTTTAAATTTTGCTTTTTTTGCTACATCAGTGAATTTTTTGATTAACTTTGTATTAACGGCTCATAATTTTTGTTTAGAATGTTCTGAGTGTTGCATTGAGTGACAACTAGCCATTTTACTCTTACGAAATGTTAAAATGGCTAATTTCTCTTATATATCTAAAATCAATTTAACATTTCTGGTGAATAAACATAATTAATAAATTTGGCAGATTTTGTTAATATGAGCATTTGCGTATGTAAAGCAATATTTTATCCCCAATTACTATATGCTGCCTTATTTTCAAAGTTTTTATACATTTTATTCGGAAAATCAATTAATTATAACATTATTTTTCAACAGTTTGATTTGAAGAATAGCCAATAAAAGATTTTGGTATTTGAGACGTAACTCGGTTACCATAATGGAATCATAAACTATAATCAAAATGTTATATGTGTGGAATATTCTACCAAATTTATTTATTATAATTATTC
Organism: Amaurobius ferox; assembly: GCA_951213105.1. NCBI lineage: Eukaryota > Metazoa > Arthropoda > Arachnida > Araneae > Amaurobiidae > Amaurobius > Amaurobius ferox. The sequence goes on along the minus strand of OX578152.1, from coordinate 105,709,934 downwards.
ACCAGAAATGTTTAATTGATTTTATATATATTAAAGAAACTAACCATTTCTTCATCCGTACCGGTAAAATGGCTGTTGTCACTCGATGGAACACCGCAGAACATTCTTAACAAAAGTTCTGAATATTAAAAACCGTTTTAAATTCAAGCATAAAAATGGCGCATATGTTATGCTTCTGTTATAATGAGCATTTGCGTATGTAAAGCAATATTTTATCTCCAATTACTATATCTTATTTTCAATGCTTTTATATATTTTAGGCTGAAAATCGATTAATTATAACATTATTTTTCAACAGTTGATTTGAAGAATAGCCAGTTAACGATTTTGGTATTTAAGGCGTAACTCGCGGTCACCAGGTTACCATAATAGAATCCTAAACTATAATCAATTCAATGAAAAGATATAATTAAAAAAAAATCATCTGTTATAACTATAAATTAAAATGTCTCGAGGAAGGTTTGTTGTGCATCAATAGAGTTAATTAATTAAATTTTATGTATGTTTTTCTATATAGGATGGTATAAAAAGTAATTTTACGTTTCTAATCGTTTCGAATTATAGCTAAAATAATATTGGAACAAAATATTCTGGAATTTAAAATGTTTCTCATTATTTATAGTCCAAGTCCCACATGTATACAAAGTTTCAAATTTCTACCTTCAGCAATTTAGGCTGTGTAATATGGCTGTATAATATATAGCATCTGAATAGTAGAAAATGTATGTTTATATGAGTTTTAGTTTGTAAGAAAATATTTTTAAGTGTCTGCAGTGTCTATATACGACTTTCTTTTATACATTCATGTTTCAAAATATTTAGTTTCACTTGCATCACCCTCATTATCATATTAAAAAACAAAATGTACCTTTTCAGATTTCATACCCAAGTTATTCTTTTAAAATATTTCGTAAAATTTATTTAAAACTTATTTGTTTTTCAATCTAACAACAGCTTTGTGATTCATATGAATTTGGATTGCTTGTGTTAATATAAAGTGTTTTGATACCATTAAGGTCCAACGTAATTAAAATTATCGATTTCTTTCATAAACTCATCAATGTTCTATGCAGAATTGTAACAACTCAAGTTTTAATCGTGATAATTACTAAATATTTAATTTACCTCTATTTGTTATATGCAATTTTCTAAATGTTAAGTCTTGTAACTATAAAAATTTGATGTGGGCAGCACATGACTTTCCCTGCAGACTCGTATTCACGTTCCAATTTATTTCCTTAATAATTCATTAAATTTAATTTAATTGCACAAAATAACATTGGATTTGCATTTTTAATTCAATGTTTATTTTTATTTGGTAACTGGACATTTTTTCAAAGGCGGCGCAACAAAAATGCAAAAAAACTAAAATATCTCAGCGGTTAGTCTTAGAGTAAAGAGGTTGCTATTATTCTTTTTCTCGTCAAAAACTACGTATAAAACCAGCATTTAATTGATACATTTGAGCATATGTAGTCTTGTATTTCAGAATTAAGGCGATTTTTGCGGACCATTTCGTAAAGAAGGCAGTTTCATCCTTTCCCAATCATATCAAAATCTAATCAGCACCTGAGTATCTCACAAGAGATTTATCTACCAAATTTTGTGGAATTTGGACAATTAGTTTTTCAGCTAGAGTAGATATGAGATTTTTGCGGGCCATTTCGCAAAAAACGGCGGATTCTTTTATTCCGAATCATACAATATATAATCAGCCCCAAGGTCACACACATGTGACTTACCTACAAAATTTTATGAAATTCGGTCAACTAGTTTTTGAGTTAAGAGTTGATACATACATTGCACACACACACACACACACACACATACACCTAAAGGCGTCACGCCAAAAATAGATTTTTTGTGTTCTAGCGGTCCAGAAACGTGTAGATCCGTTGAAAACTCGAGTTGCGATTTTCGACATGATTCTAATACTTTCCCTATACATTACCATGTATTGCAGAGAAAGTAAAAAGTTATTTACTCTCAATTTATTAATGCTACGAAGAAACTCTTATATATATTACCAAGTTATCCTTTTGGTCAACACACATTTAATAAATAAATAAATAAATAAATAAACGAGAGTATTATTTTGAAGTAAAAATTTGAATGATGCAGTATTATTCAATTATTGGCATCTTAATAGTTTATATCAACACGGAGGAATCAAATGCATCCATCAAGCTGTCTTTAAGGTATTGACAATTTAGAAAAAGAAACGTTTACATAATGTTTAGGAAATACTTTAAAAGAATAACTTGCGAAAGAAAGAGGACAAGGAAATATTTTTTAAACTTAGTAGACCTAAATAATATAGAATGTAACGTAATAAGAAATTAGAATGGATATGACGTATTAAGGTATTTGTATATACCGCCAGAGATAATTTCATTAAATTGATTGAAATTTGTTTTCTATGTGCATTTTATAGCGAAATATGACTAAAAACATTAAATAACATATGCAAAACATAAGTTTGGTTTTTTTTTTTTATTCTTAGTTCAAAACATGTAGGGCAAATCGGAAGAAAAAAACATCCTGGCCCCGTTCGTAAACCGATGTTCAAAAAACTGAAATTTTAAAATAATGCCCAAGCGACATGACTAAAGTGGTAGTGAAAGTTATGCCCGTGCCATTTTTATCATGTTGCAGCAGTCGGTTAAACACAATAGATAATATATGAATGTGAAAAATATTTGCCTGAATAAAATCAGACGACTTAAGAAAGTGAAAATATCAATCATTCACGGAAGCTTATAATCATTCCGAAATCGTATCTGATATAACGCACTCAAAACATACAATACAGTTCATTTTTGTATCCATTTCTTTATTATTTAAATTTGATAGATTGAATGAATATTGTCTGCAGTATATGAAATCCAATGTGGACAGCACAGCATTTCCCCTGCAGACTAAAATTAATTTTCTCTTTATTCGTTTAATCAATTAGAGTTTAATTGCACAAAATAACGGGCATAATTATTTGAAATGACAATGAATTTACACTTTTAATTCAGTTTTCGTTTTCATTTGGTAACTGGGCGTATTTTTAAAGGCGGTGTGACAAAAAAAAAAAAAAAAAAAACCTATAATACCTCGAGAACGGCTAGTTCAAGAGTAATGGGATTAATCTTATTCTTTTCAGCGTCAAAAATTACGAATAAAACAAGCATTTAATTGATACATTTGAGCATACGTAGTCCTATACTTTAGATTTTGATGACTTTTGCTGGCTCTTTCGCAAAAAAGGTCCTTCTTTTCTCCCAAATCGTACTAAAATCTAATCAGCACCAGATTAAGTGACAAGTGACTTATCTACCAAATTTTGTGAAATTTGGTCAATCAGTCTTTTGACTAGAGTGGATACATACGATTCTTGTGGGCCATTTCGCAAAAAAAAGGCAGGTTATTTTATCTCGAATCGTACCAAAATCTAATCAGCATCAGGGTAACCTAAAAGTGCCTTATCTATAAAGTTTTGTGAAATTTGGTGAATTAGATTTTGAGTTAGAATGGATACATTACACAGACAGATCTGCCGAAAAACTAGTTGAGATTTACGATACGATACCAATACTTGCTCTATACATTATCATGCATTGTAGGAAAAATATAATACTTCAATTAGTTTCGTTTGCTGAGCAGAATGATATAGTTTTCTTCAAATACAGTTTCAGAAAATTATCGTGTGTTTTACTTTTCTGAGCCATGCAGTAAGTGTTTCAGTCTTATTTTGTTAGATACTTTCTTTCTACACACACACACACACACACAGATATATATATATATATAATATATATATATATATATATATATATATATATATATATATATATATATATAATTATATTTCGAATACATCGACTCTTTCTGATCCTCAGTTTCACTTACTCCACATCAATAATCTTAAACGGATTTGTCAAAATTACCACTATTCGGAAGAATATGTAAATAATATTATTAATAATTTCAAATACACCACGTAATTTTACATATGCATTATTTATCCTTGATTGGATAACTCTTTTTTGTGAATTTCACTCGTTCTTATCACCTACTTACCACTTGGCCTGAGACTAATACCGCTTACTATTTTTGAAAGACTACTTTCCACTTGTCCTGAGTCCTATACTGCTTCCTATTTTTGAAAGTCTTCATACACATTATTTTTCGTTCAAGTGTATTTATTCCGGTCTCCACTCGCTTTGACGAAGAGATGTAAAATGCTCTGTCGAATGTTCCCATGAGAACTAGTAGACTCCCAGGTGGTGGCTGTGCCTGTGAGTTAATATTTCTGTTTTTTATATTTCTGGTTTATAATTCTCTTGGTTTATATTATTTGTCCTTCCACTAGCCAGTAGACAGTTCCAATGGTGTTCATAGGTAAATATTATCACCATTGTCAGAAACTGGCTATTCTATCGGTTTTAATTCGAATTGTATGGCTGTCCTGACGAGAATGGAATTTCAAACTAATAGCCGTTTCTTGTGTAGTTTCAGTTGATTGTTCTCCATGTCTTGATCTTCAATCTTGAGCTATTTATTATTACCTTTTCTCATTTTTGCCGCGTTTGCTTTTTTATTTTATTTTATTTATATATATATATATAATATATATTTGTATATATGTATATGTATATATATTTGTATATATATATATGTATATATATGTATGTATATATATATGTATATATATATATGTACATATATGTATGTATATATATATATATGTATGTATATATATGTATATATATATGTATATATATGTATATATATATGTATATATATGTATATATATATGTATATATATGTATATATATATGTATATATGTATATATATATGTATATATATGTATATATATATATATATATGTATGTGTATATATATTAGAATCAATTAAAAATGCTATTAGAGATATTAAATTGTCTAGATCTTTATATAATATTGATAATATTAAACATTCCATTAATGATTTACAAAGATCCTTTGTTATCACCTATGTTGATAAAGCCTCTAATAATTATGCTATTATCTGTAAAAAATTTTATATTCAATTTCTGTTAGATTATTTAAAAAATAATAGTCTTTTTAAACCTGATTTACATTCCATCAATAGTATTAAATTGAAAATTATCAATATGTATAATGATTTAAATATTAAATATAAATATCTTAAATTTCCTTATATAGTGCTTATTCCAAAATTTCATAAAAATCCTATTAAATTTAGAACAGTTACTAGTGGCCATAATACTTACTCTACTACTGCGAGTAAATTATTACTAAATTCTTTAAATCTAATAAATAATAGTTTAAGCCAGACTAGCAATAACTACCATATTCTAAATAATAGTAAAGAATTAAAGAATAAATTAACATCTCTTAGAAAAATAATAGGATTTCAAACTTTTGATTTTAAAGATCTTTTTAATAATATTAAGATATCTGATCTATATGATGTAATTTTAGCTCTATATAATGCTTATATTACACCTCTTTCAAATCAAATTAAATTTAAAAATTTTCCTAAACTTCTTCACTTTGTTATTTTCAATAATTATATTTTTCAAGGAAATAAATTATACTTACAAGTCTCAGGAGTTCCACAGGATGGCTGTAGTAGCAGTATGCTAGCTAATTTATACCTTTATCATTATGAAATGTCATTTACTTCAATAGATTATACTTTTTACAGATATGTTGATGATCTGATTTGCTTAGTACATACAGAAAATTATCTCATAGATATAGATTACTATCCAGACAATTTGGAATTAATACCTAATGAAGCTACTATTAATAAAAATGTTAATTTTTTGGATTTAAATCTTTTTATTGATCCTTCTAACAGAATTGTTACAAATTTATATGATAAAAAAGACTTTTATAATTTTAATATTAATAAAATATTACCTTTTAATTCCTGTAACTCGATTCAATTGTTTAGAAATATTATACTCAATCAGCTTTTTAGAATTTATAGATTATCTGATAAAAAATTTCATGCTATGCATATCAATAATCTCAAAATTACTAGTAATTTATATAAATATCCCACTTATTTAGTAAATAGTATTGTTAAAAAATTTAAAATAGCTGGATTTTTATAATTCTTTCCATAGTATCATATAATTCTATTCATAGTATCTTATATTAGCCCCAGTCATCTCCATTTTTTTTTTTTTTTTTCCTCCCCCATTCACGTCCCACTTCAGCATTACCTTTATTTGCCCCTCTTTTTAGTAGCTCTTTTTGTATATTAATACTTTTTCTTTACATTTCGCTTCACAGTTTTTCAATTCTTATGAATGGCAACAGTAAATGGTTTTTTATTTTTTCTTTACGAATGGCAACACTGGTCTCTTCTATCAGTGTTCCCTCGATCCCTGTAATGAATCGTCTGTACACACGCTGTGCTTTTTCCAGGTATTCATTTTTTCTTTTTTATTCCATCTTTATGTATGTCGTCCAAGTAGAAATAGTTCATAGATTTAATCTATCTATTTCTTCAGAAACATACATTTTTGTGTTTGCTTCTACAAAAAACTTGGACATGATTAGATTTTTGTAGAGGTTAACAATTCATGATTTAGGCTTAGAGCCTTGTCCACGTGTAAGGCGTTTGTGCTTGATTTCGTTTGTTATACTTATTTCGATTCCTTACCTTTGTATTATATTTTTCATTGACTTGTTGATTCGATATTTTTCATTGACTTGTTGATTCGATATTAATTTTTTTATTTTTTCCATATGCTTGAGGATTAATTGATTTTTACATTTGTTTTGTACGCCAGTTAGATAGTTGAATTTAGTTTAAGTTTTTCTTTTTTTGTTTCCATACCTTTTAATTTGGTTGATTTTCTGTAACTTGATAGCTAGTGTTTTGTATTTTTAATCCATTTGATTGATGATTTGCTGTATTATATTTTATTCTGTGGGTGTTTTTAAAAAGTTAGGTTTATCGTGTTACATCTTCTTACTTTTCGTTCATTGGATTTTCAAACTTCTATTATTATATATAAATGTATATATATATATGTATATATATATATATATATATATATATATATATATATATATATATATATATATATATATATATATATATATATATATATATATAAATGTGATGTCTTAAACTCTAGTTATTTCCATTGATTACAGCGAGCCTTTAAAATTTTTGCCGATCTACAAGTGGACCAGGGTTTGTGATAAAAAAAAGACAACTTTCTCTTTTACTGCCTCAAATTAAAAGAGTAAAATCTTTTAACACCATTTATCGAATTTCTGTTCCACTTTGCTATTTATTACATTTTTATACCCAGTCTGTCACATCGAGTGCCGTGATTGTTTACATCAAAAGATGCGACTGCTGATAGGATTCCTTGATTTGTACTTTTCTGGCTGTCAATAAAAACTTATCAATACATACCGTATCTACACCCCATTATCCCAGGCTTTGCTCTGTTCAGTCCTTTCATGACAAATTGCTTTTATTTTACTGCACTTGTTGCCACATAGTCTGCTTCACAGGCGTATTTTGTAGTAAGTAACAATGCTTGAACTGATCCGACTCCTGATATAGATATCCCCCTGACCACATGAACATGGGAAATGTTGAGGAGCCTCAGGGTGAGAGGGTTTGGTCCCCAGCTCACCATCGTAGACATATATGGTAACTTTTTACTTTCCCTGCAATACATGGTAATGTATAGGGAAAGTATTGGAATCATGCCGAAAATCACAACTCGAGTTTTCGACGGATCTACACGTTTCAAGACCTCTAGAATACGAAAAAACCATTTTTAGCGTGACGGCTGTGTGTGTGTCTGTGTGTCTGTCTGTGTGTCTGTGTGTCTGTCTGTCTGTGCAGATATTGTATCCACTCTAACTAAAAAACTAATGGACCGAATTTCACAAAATTTTGTAGGTAAGTCACTTGTAGGCGGGGCTGGTGCTGATTAGTTTTGGGTACGATTCAGAATAAAAGAACCCGCCTTTTTTGTGAAATGACCCGCAAAAGCTTGTATCCACTGTAGCTGAAAAACTAATGGACCGAATTTCACAAAATTCGGTAGATGAGTTACGTATAGGTCACCCTGGTGCTGATTAGATTTTGGTACGATTCAGAAAAAAAATAACCTGCCTTTTTTTGCAAAATGGGTCGCAAAAATTGCCAAAATCTAAAATAAAAAACTGGGTATACTCAAATATATCCATTAAATGCTGATTTAATACGTAATTTTTAACGATGAAAAGAATAAGACCAACCCCATTACATTAGGACTAGCCGTTCTCGAGATATTTTAGTTTTTCGTACTTTCCCTACGCCACCTTTGAAAATAAGTCCGGTTATCGACTGAGAACGAAAATTGAATTAAAAGTGAAACAAATTTAATTAAAATAAAGAGAACGTTAATATAAGTCTGCAGGGAAAGTCATGTGCTGCTCACATCAGATTTTTACTTTCCCTGCAATACATGGTAATGCATAGGGAAAGTATTAGAATCATGTCGAAAATCGCAATTAGAGTTTTCGAAAGATCTACACGTTTCGAGACCTCTAGAATACGAAAAAACCATTTTTTTAACGTGACGTCTGTGTGTGTGTCTGTCTGTGCAGATTTTGTATCCACTCTAACTAAAAAACTAATACACCGAATTTCACCCCGGCCGTCCAACTAGTTACTCTAAGTCCTCTGGACGAGTCGGACGGTCTGGGTCTTCAACACTTCAACACCGAATTTCACAAAATTTTGTAGGTAAGTCACTTTTGAGCGAGTCTGGTGCTGATTAGTTTTGGGTACGATTCCGGATAAAAGAACCCGTCTTTTTTTGCGAAATGGCCCGCAAAAGCTTGTATCCACTCTAGCTGAAAAACTAATAGATTTAATTTCACAAAATTCGGTAGATATGTCACGTATAGATCACCCTGGTGCTGATTAGATTTTGGTACGATTCAGAAAAAAATAACCTGCCTTTTTTTGCAGAATGGCCCGCAAAAACTGTCAAAATCTAAACTAAAAAGCTACGTATGCTCAAATATATCCATTAAACGCTTGTTTAATTCGTAATTTTTAACAAAGAACAGAATAAGATCAACACCATTACACTAGGACTAGCCGTTCAAGAGATATATTAGTTTTTTTCGTATTTTCCCCACGCCAGCTTTGAAAATAAGTCCAGTTATCAAAAGAGAACGAAAATTGAATTAAAAGTGAATTAAATTTAATTGAAATAAAGAGAACGTGGATATAAGTCTGCAGAGAAAGTCATGTGCTGCCCACATCAGATTTTTACTTTCCCTGCAATACATGGTAATGCATAGGGAAAGTATTGGAATCACGCCGAAAATCGCAACTCGAGTTTTCGACCAATCTGCACGTTTCGAGACCTTTAGAACACGAAAAAACTATTTTTAGCGTGGTGTCTGTGTGTGTGTGTGTCTATCTGTCTGTCTGTGCAGATTTTGTATCCACTTTAACTTAAAAACTAATGGACCGAATTTCATAAAAATTGGTAGGTAAGTCACTAATATAAGTCACTTGTGGGCGAAACGAGTGCTGATTAGTTTCGGGTACGATTCGGGATAAAAAAAACCGCCTTTTTTGCGAAATGGCCCGCAAAAATTGTATCTACTGTAGCTGAATAACTAATGGGCCGAATTTCACAAAATTCGTTAGATAAGTCGCTTGCTGGTCATTCTGGTGCTGATTAGATTTTGGTATGATTCGGAAAAAAATAACTTGCCTTCTTTTGCAAAATGATCCGCAAAAATCGTCAAAATCTAAAATAAAAAACTACATATGCTCAAATATATCCAGTAAATGCTCGTTTGCACCAAATTTCATTAAATTTTGTGGGTAGCCGTGAAATAGCCCCAGGGGTTGTCGAGATATTAATTGAAAACCCACATAATTAAAAACCTTCCATAGAGATAGCGTTATGCAGACGGTATTTTTTTGCCAATTTATTTGAAGAAAAGTGTATCATGTAGCTTCTACCAACGAATGTGAATCAAATGAGTTTATGCGGTAGACGATTTTTATTAAATCTTTTCCGAGTAATATAATAAAAATGTGTATATAAAATAAATTTTACAGAAATTGAGCTTTTAACTGATTATATCCATTACGACCTTCAGGTTTAAAGATTACGGGGATCATTGACATTTTCAATTTGCTACGTCATCTGTTTTATTTTGACAAATATTTTTGAAATTCATATATTGTAGTGCGGGTAATATTTTACTATTACACGGGTATATCTTCCAATCTACGAGAATATAAGTAGTGCGGTTGTATTCCAATACAATTTTAGCGCTTTCTGTTTGCCATACACTGTTTCAATTTCATATTTTTTGTAAATTTGATTTCAAACGGTAATGTTATGAATAACTATATCATTTAGAATACTGTACAAATTTGCACATGATTGTGAATTTTAAGTTTCTTTATAATGTATATTTCGTACGAAGAACGGGTATACTGTTAGTATACAATATAAAGAAACTTAAAATTCACAATCAAGTGCAAATTCCTATAGTATTTTAAATGACATTGTTATTCAAAACATTCTATTATAATACTTAAATTAATGTTCCTAAAAAATTTTTAAAACATCCTAGTTCCTCTTGTAAACAAATTTATAAAAAATATGAAATTAAATTAATATATACCAAAGTGAAAGTGCTAAAATTGTATTAGAAGATATACCCGTACGACTTATATTTTCATTGATTAGGAAATATAACCTGTGTATTAGAAGATATAACCGTATCACAATATAATGCATTTAAAAAATCATTGCCGATATAAAACAATGCCGTAATAGACTGAAAATATAAATAATCCTTGTAATATTTAAACCTGAAGACCGTAATTGATATAATCCACTAATAAATGCAATTTCAATAAAATTTATTTTATATAATACATTTATTATTTAAATCTGAAAATTTTTAATAAAAATCGTCTGTGGCATAAACACATTGGATTTAAATCCGTTTCTAAACGACAGTTTATCATTTTGTTTACATTATTTGTCAGAAAAATTATAGTCTGCGTAATGCTTTCTGTATGGAAGGTTTAATTATTCGTTTTATAACACTTTTCAACATAGTTGAAAAGTGTTTATGACTTTGGTCATACTGGCTGATGTCTGTCTGTTCGTTCTTATGAAAACTGCCGTAAAAATGACTTTATCAAAATGAAATTTTAGCATGTTGTTCAGACGGTCTGTGGAATATATGGGAATGTAAATCAATAACATCACCCAATTAGTTTTGGATTGAACCCGGGTTGAAAAAGTGAAATACATTGAAGCCTATGGGGCCAATTTTTCAAACATTTCTTAAGCAAAGTTAAACTTCGCAAATTGCTTTGAAAATATTAGGAAATATTCAAATTATCCCATAAAATATATAAAAAAAATTGATCAAATATGTTCGGTAGTTTTTAAAATAAAAATTAAAATAGTTACATCCATATTATATGAAGATATCACGTGACCCACGTCAAAATAAAATATGGCATCCATCTTTTTTCCAGTGTCAAAATCGTGATTTTTAAAGTTTTTTAAATTTATATTTAGTGCTACATTTGTCCTAAAACCGCTTTATTTTTGCGTATTTCCTGTGCATTTATATTCTGCGCAAACTCAATCACAGTATTTTTTATTTTAAATGATCATCAAACTTTGATTATTTCCAATACGAAGCCTAATTTTAACGAATGCAGAATGTAAACAATCAAGCTGTAAGATGAGTTGTATAAGAATTGCTGATTTTTTTAACGCAAAATTATTTAGTTCTGGAGTCTGGAATGTAAGTGATATGACTCAAATATTCATTGAGTTTACTTAAAGAAGCAGACGATTTTATTGCATTGCGTTTTTATGATGAAGCTTTAAATTTCCAAGTAAAATAAATTATTGTAGTTTGTGATAATTAAAAAAATATCACCGCTGAATGTATATCATTTCAGTGATGTTTAAATAAAATTGCATTTCAGTTGGAAAGTGTTTCATAATCAATGTTTTATGTATGATTGATCGTTCTTGTTAACATCTCCATAACTCCTGATTCTACAAACTGGTTAGAAAGTAATCACACCAAATGTGAAATATCCGTCAAACACTGTGGATTTGTATACTGAATAGACAAACATATTTAAATTTATATATATAGAGATGAACATTACAAAGTCGAATGCTGACGCATGATTAAGATACGTTAAAGCTTAAGAGAAGCAAAAAGTAAACAACAGCCAAGGTATAGTTGTAGATTTGCGAAGGAGTCGATAAAAAGGGAATTTGAAAAAATATTTTACACATTTTTTACTTTCTTTATATACATATAGTATAATGTATAAGGAAAGTATTGTGACGGGGTCGAAAATTCGAATTCGAGTTTTTGACGGAAAAGCACGTTTCAAGCATCCCTGACCAGGAATCGAACATTTTGTGTGTGAAAGTATGTGTGTGTGTGTGTGTGTGTGTGTCAGTGAGTCTGTGGAGACGATATCTCACGAACGAATGGAGCGATTAGAATAAAATTTGGTACAAAATTACAATTCGTGAATACTATTGATTCTAAACACAATCGGATGTTTCGAACCCTCCTAAATTTTCGAGTGAAATTTTGAAAAAATCATCAAAAAATCGAAACCTTTAATAAAGTTACGCAAACAGACATTTTTTATGTAATGTTTCTTTAGAAAACGATTGACATAAACTTTAGAATGCTAGCATGAACCTTTCTCAATTTATTGCACATTTTTCAAATAAATTTATCAAAAAATCCCACAGATTAAAAAGAAAATATTAACTGTTGAGAAACATGTTCACTTTTTATATGTAATACCATGCAATAAATTTGGTGACATCATTCTCGTGGATCTTATTCGTTCCATTCATGAGAAAAGATACTTGAGTAATATTTTTGTATTTGAACGCTAATAGTCATTTACTTGTTATAACTTATTTCTCCATCCATAACACTTGGCGAGATTTTGGGGACGAATTTGGCGGAATGTCGCCGAGTTGGCGATTTTTGTTAAATATTGCCAAATTAACGAAAATCTCGCCAAATGGATGAAAATGACGGCTCATTGACGAAAATTCAATATCTTGGAAATAATATAAATATCTACTATAAAAATAATCTATTTTTTTTTACTGTAAAATAGTAAATTCATTGCATTATATAAGGAAGTCATGTGCTACCCACATCAGATTTTTTGTTTATGCTTTGTTTTCATCTTCGTTGCGCCGACTGCCCTGAATGAAAATTGTCTACGCACAAACACATTTAATTTAATTAAATTTTTCTTCAAATACAGCTTCCGAAAAAAAAATCGTCTGCATAATAATATTTCTATGGAAGATATATGTCAGGAGTTAGGGCGATATTAACTTTTATTAATATCGCCCTAACTCCTGACTCTATAAACTCGTTAGAAAGTAATCATACCAAATGTAAAACAACCGTCAAACACTGTGGATTTGTATATATAACAGATAAAGACATTTAAATTTATATATAGAGAAATGGACATCACATAGCCAAATGCTGACTCACGATTACGATACCTTACAGTGTAAGAGAAGCAAAAAGTAAATAACAGCTAAGGTATAGTTGTCGATTTGCGAAGGAATCGAGAAAAGGGAATTTGAAAAAACGATTTGACACATTTTTTTTGGTTCATGCTTTGTTGTCATCTTCGTTGCACCGACTGCCCAAATCATGATAGAGTCTTCGCCGGAACGGAAACGCCTGGTCAGTGTAGATTAGGGCGGTTCTAGATCGCCACCACTCTTGTCTCGTGATTAGAATGAAATCGTATCGGGCCGTTTTCACTTCCTCAGGAAGCATAAACACGCGTGGGCAGATAAGAAAGGTGGCGTAAAGGCTTTTCGCGGTATTCCACTTTGCCGGAATTTGTCAAAAAATTTAATTGACCAGCGTGCATATACGGTTTGTTGTTGGACTAGAGGTGGCGGGAAAAAACACATAAGTTAAAAATTCCATTTTTTTATAACATATTTGATTTAAGAAATTTATAATATTTGTTGTGGGAAAAGCACATAAGTTGGTTAGGCCTCTAAGATGTTAGAAAAAGAAAAACTTTGAACACTTACAGAGGCTGCAGGAAAAAGCACATAAGTCAATTAGGTCTTTAAGATGTTAAAAAAAGAAAAACTTTGAGCACTTATAGAGGTGACCGGAAAAAGCACATAAGTCAAAAATTCCAATTTACTTTTTTATAACATATTTGATTTATGGAATTTATGATCTTTGTTGTGGGAAAAGCATATAAGTCAGTTAGGTCTCTAAGATGTTAAATTAAGAAAAAATACTTTAAACACTTATAGGGGTAGCCGAAAAAAGCACATAAGTCAAAAATTCCAATTTTCTTTCCTATAACATATTTGATTTAAGAAATTTATGATATTTGTTGTGGGAAAAGCACATAAGTCGGTTAGGCCTCTAAGATGTCAAAAAAAGGAAAAACTACCCCTATAAGTCAAAAAGTCCAATTTTCTTTTTTATAACATATTTGATTTAAGAAATTTATGATCTTGGTTGTGGGAAAAGCACATAAGTCAGTTAGGCTTCGAAGATGTTAATAAAAGAAAAATTATTTATTAGGCTCATAAATGCATAATAAACTCCATAAAAATTAAATTTGTATTCTGAAAACAATAAATTAAAATAAAAAAAGTTCTCCTGAAAACATCAAAATTTTCTTTTCTCGATATTTCAAAATCCTTGTTTTTGACTTGTGTGCTTTCTCACGACAGCTCTATATCTTAAGGTTTAGGGCATCTAAAACCGTTATCCAAAATAACTCGTTTACCAGTCAAATGTTGCTGGTATTTTTATAATGGGTTCTGATTGTAAATTACCGATATTTCCTTATTGCCGTAATTTGGGTGGTCAAAATATTTCCATACTATTGTTTTCATGAGAAATATTTAGTTTGAAAGACCTATTTCGCAGAATTTGTTATAAATAGAGCATAGATGATTACTGATTTCAATTTAGCATTAAATTCCGGAGGAGATTGAAACGTTCACTAAGGATTTCTACGTCCGTTTTCCATACTATTGTTTTCATGAAAATTATTTACATTGAAGGACCCATTTCTCAGGATGTGATGTAAATAGAGCTTAGATGATGACTGATTTGAATTTAGCATTAAATTTCGGAGGAAAATAGAACGTTCACTAAGGATTTCCACATCCGTTATTATTATATATTTTTTTTCAATTTCCGGAAAAAAAGTTCATTTTACTTGAAATATCTATTTCTCAAGATTGGCTATAGATAGAGATTAGACGATAACTGATATGGATCCAGCATCATTTTCTGGAGGAGGTAAGTTGGTTCACTAAGTATTTTTACCTCTGGTTTTTTTCCCCAATTACGGTTCAAAAATATTCCTTGAAGCATCTATTTGATTGGATAGAGTTTACATAATGAGTTCACCACCAGATTCTTGAAGGGTTTTAACAGAATGACAAAGAATTTCCAATCCGGGTTCTGGAGATGTCACTTCGAATCAGCATCAAATGTCAGCCGGAGTTAGGGGATTTACTATGGATTTCCATTTCCGGTATTTTCCCAATTTCGGAATTAAAAATTTGCATTTTTCTTGCAACATTTAATTCTCGGAATCTGCTACAGATGTAGCTACTTAGATGGTGATTGATGTGGATTCAGCACCAATTTCCGGAAGAAAATAGGCGCTCACAAAGGATTTCCATTTCCAATTAAAAAAAATCTGATGTGGGCAACACATGACTTTCCTTATATAATGAAATGAATTTACTACTTTTACAGTAAAATAAATAGGTTTTTCTTCTAGTAGATACTAATATCCTTTCCAAGATATTGAATTTTCGACAATTAGTCGTCATTTTCATTGATTTATCGTCATTTTTATCCATTTGGCGAGATTTTCGTTAATTTGGCAACATTTCAAAAAGTCGCCAAGTTGGCGACATTCCGCCAAAATCTCGCCAAGCGTTATAGACGAAGAAATAAGTTATATATATATATATATATATATATATATATAACTTATTAGATATTGAATTTTCGACATATATTATATACCTATTATTATATATTTATATATTATATAACTTATTAGATATTGAATTTTCCACAATTATTCGTCATTTTCATTGATTAAACGTCATTTTTATCCATTTGGCGAGATTTTCGTTAATTTGGCAACATTTCAAAAAATCGCTAAGTTGGCGACATTCCGCCAATTTCGTCGCCAAAATCTCGCCAAGCGTTATGGACAAAGAAATAAGTTATTCTTACAGCAGATAAATTGGCGTTCCAATGCAAAATTATTACTCAAAGTATCTTTTTTCATGAATGGAACAAGCTAGATCCACGAGAATGATGTCACCCAATTTATCGCATGATATTATATATGAAAAGTGAACATGTTTCTCAATAGGAAATATTTTTTTTTTCTATTTTATATGACTTTTTGATAATTTTTTTGAAAAATGTGCAATATCTCGAGAACGGTTCATGTTAGCGTTCTAAAATTTATGTCAATCGTTTTCTAATGAAAAATTACATAAGAAATGTCTATTTACGTAACTTTATTATTGGTTTTGATTTTTTGACGATTTTTTCAAAATTTCATTCGAAAATTTAGAGGGATTCTGAACATTCGATTGCGTATAAAAACAATAGGCTTCCAGTGTTTGCAGATTGTGATTTTTGTACCAAATTTGGTTCGAATCGGTCCATTCGTTCGTCAGTTATCGTCTCCACAGACCCCCCCCCCCCCCCCCCACACACACACACACATACTTTCACACACACACACACACACACACACACAGACATCACTTCAAAAATGTTTGATTTGTGATCAGGGATGCTTGAAACGTGCTCTCCCGTCAAAAACTCGAATTCGAATTTTCGACCCCGTCACAATACTTTCCTTATACTTTATGTATATAAGGAAAGTAATATGTTTTGAAGCATTTATTTCTTATGATTAGCTGTAGATAGAGCTTACATAATGACTGATACGAATTTAACATGGAATTGCGAAGGAGGAAGACAGGTGTGGGGGTGTGGGGGTATTTATCAAATATTTCCGATTCGAAAAAGTTCCCTTAAACATCTATTTCTTCAGATTGGCTAATGATAGAAAGATAGAACTTAGATGCTGACTGATATGGATTCAGTATCGAATTCCAGAGGGGGTCCTTTTCCTGTTCCAGAGATATTACTTTCTTTTTTCCGAAAATTCGTATGACTTGTAAAGAGCCTTGCTGCCCCAACCGGGAATCGAACCCTGGATCTCCGAACTGACCAACCGACGCTCTACCGTTGAGCTACTGGGACGAAATTGCAAGCTTTTATCATCGAAGTGAACTCTGCAGACAATACGAAATAAAAATGCAAAAGAGAATAAGAATGTAAATGATTGAAAACTTAGCTTCTCTATTGTTCTTTCTTTCCTCATCTTTTCACTTTCCCTATAATACATGGTAATATACAGGGGAAGTATCAGAACCATGTCGAAAATCGCAACTCGAGTTTTCGACGGATCTACACCTTTCGAGCACTATAGAACCCAGAGACTAAATATAGAGTGTGTGTGTGTGTGTGTGTTGTGTCTGTCTGTCTGTGCAATGTATGTATCCACTCTAGCTAAAAAATGAATTGACCAAATTTCACAATGCAGATAAGTCGTTAGTGGAGTACTCTGGTTCTGATTATATTTTGGTACGATTCGGAAAAAAGAACCTGCCTTTATATTTGGCGAAATGGCTCTCAAAAGTAAATATACACTTTAGCTGAAAAACTCACTAAATTAAACCAAATTTCACAAAAGTTGGTAGATAAGCCAGTCACTAAAATCTACAATAAAAAACTACTTATGCTCAAAGGCATAAATTAAATGCTTGTTTTATACGTAATTTTTAACGACGAAAACAATAAGACCAACTCCAAATTTCAGGACTAATCGTTCTCGAGATATTTTACTTTTTCGTGTTTTTGTCACGTCGCCTTTGAAAATACGTCCAGTTTCCAAGTGAAAACGAAAATTGAAGTAATTGTCTGCTTTATTTTGTGCAATTAAACTCAATTTAATGAATTATATAAGACAGAAAGAGAAAACGACTTTGAGTCTGTAAAGTCATGTACATCAGAATTTTTTGTTTTTAATATAAATGCAAAGATTAATCTCAGTGTCTTATTTTGATCAGAGTGATATAATATTTCCAGCATATAATCCTATTCGGAACTATATTCTTAATTCAATCCCCAGTTTATGGGTTTCATTGCAGAAAATATTTTCCAAAGTGTCAGATTTATTTGCTCTTAATTCAACATATTAATGTTTATGTCATTCCTTGCCATGCAAAGGTAATTAGATATATTTGACTGGGATAAATAAATTTAGGTAGGGGTGAACATGTTTAGATAGGTCACAGTCACGTGCTTTACATATTAAGGGAATACATATTAAGGGAATGCTTTACATATTATGCTTTACATATTAAGGGAAATTACATTGAATTTTTTAAATTTATTTATTGACTTAGAAACGTGAAAATTTGTATAAATATTCCTCTTAACAATGCTATATACAATACCATTAATTTTTTTTTCAATTTTGTTATAATTTGGTATTTTTTTTTTAATTTAATTTTTTTTAACGAAAATTTGAAAATGCTCCTTGCATGCCAATTGTTCACATTTTTGATTAATTTTACATTATGATCACTCAAAAACACATTATGAACAAATTTGGGTATTTATTTTTAAATCCCTTAGAAAGTTAATTTTTTAAAAATATTTTTCTGCATTAAAACTTAATTTTCATCATTTAATTAGGTTCTTATTCACTGTTAATTACCTTAATAAAGTCCAATTATAAAATGCATACCCAGTTTCATTAAAAAGTATGAGAGGTGTCTTCTTGCCAAATTTCATGCATCTCAAACAAAAATTAAGACGCATGGAGCATTTTAAAAATGTAAAACCTTTGAAAATTCCGTTTCGAAAAAAATGCATTCAAACTTTTGCTTACGGGTGGGACAGCGTCCATCCCAAACGAAGAACCTCCCAAAAAGGACAGGTATTTGACATACCCTATCCCAAACAGTTCGACCCCCTTTGCAGGCATTGGCGTCCATGGAAATCGCTGACAGAAACATTGCACCTGCTGCAGCAGGTGCAATGTTTCCTGTTCAATGAGTGCATTAAAATCGAACATAAATGAAGTATACAGCTATAAAAAGTGCATTTATATATATTGCAATTTCCTCCAGTTTAGCGATTCTTTAAGTCCTTTTTTTGCAATCTCAAATTTCTATGTCTGTCCGCATGATTCCAAAATACATATATATATTATCCCACTTCGTTAAAAATGAATATACAGGGTGATTCAAATTAAACGTAAGATGTTTAGACCTCTCTGTGAGAAAAACCACTGGGCAAACAGCAACTAAATTCCGTACACAGACTTTCCTGAGTATGCTGTTTCGATATCTGAAGACAAAAAATGGTTCAATTTTCGGCTGCTAGGGTTGAAAATCGGCGCTACTGTCCTTACGTTTTTATTATATGCTTTTATCATGATGCCATTTCAGATATCGGATATTCTATGCTGACGAGTATGATAAGCGTAAAACCGGTCCTTGGATGCTGGTATCAATGGGAGTGTCTTTCAAAATTTTAAGAACAAATCTTTATTATGAACTTTGCCTTTGCAGCTTAGTGTGGTCTGAGCTAAATTGTTTACGAATTTTATTCCGGCTTCATGAAAGGATTGAAATTGTTAGTTCTCATGTTCATAAAAATTTCAGCTTATAGCAAGTATTTTGCTGCTATTGCAGACATCGGCTATTCTATGCTGACGAGCGCATAATAAGTGCGAAACCGGTCCATGGCTGTTGATATCTGCTGTTGTAGTGCCTTCCAAAATGCGTTCTAGTGTATCATAAGATGAGGAATTTTGCTGAGTGAGTCTTGAACAAATATAAAATTGCGAAATCAATTTCTAACATTGAATATTCCTTAGATGTTCTGACGAGAAAATTAAACTCAATTGAATATATCTGAAACTAAAATTTAAATAAACATGTAAGAAGTGCTTGAATGGAAGTTTTTCTTCAATCAAAACGAAAATTTAAATGTAGGCAGCATATTTCTTTCCCTACGACCTCAAATTCATTTCTTTTTATCATCCATAAGGTATTGATTTTATTTTTATGGAATAAAAATAACACATGAAAGGAATATTTAGCTGAAATTATATCCAATTTGTAATTTTAAGGCGTTTTCTCTTTCGTTTGGTGACTTAGTACGTTTTAAAACGACGCCAACTCGCAAATATTACAAAAACATTTAAATTGTTAGGGAACAATTTATCAGTAATGGAGTTTGTTTAAAATTTCATATATCATGCTCATGACTTTTTTATTAACTTAAATTAAATTGCTTTATTTATTTCAATATTTGGAGTTTTACAGTCCAAAATAGCCACTGAATTGGAAATGTATTTCAAATTACGCCGAATTTACATTTTAAAAACTAATTTCTATTTCATTTGACGACTTGGCGCATTTTAAAATAGTGCTAAGTTGTCAAAAGTCCAAAAACCGGAAACATCTGCAACCATATGTGTATTGAAGAAATATGTCAAATTTCATATAAATTTGATATGGAAAATTTCTGCCAGGATTAGTAAAGAAAGAAACCTACTTAAGACAATGCGAGTCATTATTTTTGTGCATCATTTATGATTTATAAATATATTTAGTTATTTATAAATATATTTAGTTAATTATATTCCACTATTGATATATATTTTAAGACATATATTGCGATATATTCTAATTTCCTAACCAAAATATTTCGCGATTTGTCACAAATAAAGTTTTTTTTTCCGACTTGTCTACATAACTTTAATAAGTAAAATTATTTAAATGTTACAAATTTAGATTTATTTTGTAAATAGTTTTTGTTTACGTATCAATAATTTAAATTCTTAAAAAGTTTCTCTTTAGATTTAAATTTTTAATTTTAGCCCTCGTTTAATTTTAATTAATTTAAATAGTTACTGTTTCTAATATTTTGTTTTATTATCCATTATTAACATTAAAAAACTGAAATGTAAACTTTGTTTACATGTCATATTTAAACATTCAAATTTAAAAATAATCTTGTTTGCTTTTAAATGATTTAAATTAAGTAAATCGTATATATACTTTTAATTAAGTTGAAATTTAATTCTTAATAATAGAATCTGTGGTCCTACCAGCTAAGATTTATAACAAAACACGAAAGTTATTTAAATCTCTTTAAACATTTCATTTAAAATTAATTGCTTCTGCTTATACATCAATATCTTTCAGAATATTTTGTTTATTTTTAAGTTTAAATATTTAAATTAAAAAAAATTCTGTTTACTTTTAAATGATTTAAATTACGAATATCTTTTGCTTGCTTTTCACTTTCTCTACAATATATAGTATATGTAAAGAGAAAGTATTTGATGCAGATTGAAAATCAGGTTATGTGTAGGGTTGGAGGGGATGCAAGGTGATTTTAAAATAAGTCTTTACAATACCAGAATGATGTAGCAGGTAGCGTGTCTGGACACAATTTGATAGGTACAGATCCGATCGCTGGATATGACAGATTGTTTTTTCTCATGTCAAAAATAAGTTTATTACTCAACTAAGGCATTCGAACTCTGCATACAGTGTGATAGCTTTTGCAGCGGTTGATACCGAACACTTTGGATTTATTCCAAGAAAAGGGGAGGGTATGTAAGGTAATTCTAGTAATTCCTTACAATGCCAGAGTACTGTAGTGGGTAGCTCATACAGAAATAATCCAGGCGACCCGGGTTTGACTTCTGCTCTAGTAGTTTTTTTTAGCTTCTAAAATTAGGTCTACTATTCTAAAAGTTTCTGGGAAAAGTACGTTAAATAGGCATGCGTTGTAGGGTACGTTAAATAGGTATACGTTGTGTTATATCTACAGAAAAAATATGTTTATAATTCCATTATAAACTTAAGAAGATATTACTCCTCCCGTCGCTTGTTTCATTTTCCTCATGTTAACCTATCAAAAGTAGCCCATAACTTCAAATTTGTTTAGTTTTCGGTTATTTATTCGCTGTGTTTTGCAAAGGATAAATGAGGGATAAATGCTAAAATATCGGCAGTAGCTTCAAACTGATGGAGCCGAAATGGTTTTGCTGGAATAAAATCTTTCTGTGGTGTGGGCGGTTTGTCTTTTTTAGGCATTTTTAAATCCGTTCAAAATATAATTATATCGAAATTAAAACCACCTTTTCAAAATATCTTAAAACATTAAAATATCGAAACTGTATCCATTATATTTCAAAACCTGAAATTCTGACCCAAACTCCAATTGTATATCCTTATAGAACATTTAAAGGGATATAAATTATTTCTTATAATCCATAGCTAGCACTTTTAATTTGTAATTTATAACCATTTAAATGTAAAAAAACGGAAACGTTTTAATCTTTTTGAACTTGACAAGTCTATTCCTCACGAAATATAAGAGTTTTGCAAAAATAGCTTATAGATCTAGAAGTTGAATTTCCCACTGAACATTTTTGTCACCTACTGTTTATATCTATCTTTTATAGTTTAGAAGATATTTCGAGTGCAAGAAGGAAAAGTGAGGCAAAAAAATCGATCAAAAAGAACTTTTTAGTTTTTTCGAAAAGAAAAAAAAAAGGAAATTCAAAATATTGAAATTGTTTTTATATATTTTTAATAAACTGTACCCTATTTTCAACAAAACAACAAGTAAAACATAATTTACATTTATTAGGTTCGGAAATATAAGCGTCCAAAGTGTTTACATTTTTCGTAATGTTCCTTTTTTATCCAAAGATACACCACCATAGATATTATTCACATCAAAAGAGAAAGGTTTATGCTTTAACTTTTTGCTTACGGGTGGGACAGCGTCAATCTTAAACGAAGAACCACTCAAAAAGACAGGTATTTGACATACCCTATCCCAAACAGTTCGATCCCCCTTTGCAGGCATTGGATGGGGTATGTCAAATACCTGTCTTTTTTAGAGGTTCTTCGTTTGAAATTGACGCTGTCTCACCCATAAGCAAAAGGTTAAAAGGAATCAGTGACTTAGTATTTTTACTAAGTTATGTGTTCATTTCACACACACACACAAAAATACTTCTAATTATTATATTGATTAAAAAGAAACACATAAACCTTCCTATTCCTCAGAATCTATACTAGGCATAAAACCTCGCCATAATTTTTTTAAAAATGAACGAATTAGAGATTATGAACTATGAATGGTTACAGGCTAATGATTAGAGGTTAACACGGGGAAAATGAAGCAAACGACTCGAGAAAAAAATATATTCTCTGAAGAAAAAATTTGTTGCTTAAAATCGAATTTTTGCAAAAATTCTAGATGTGAAAAAAAAATTGCGTCCGATTTCTGAATTGTCTACATTTCATAGCGCCGGATTTGAGTGATTTTACTGCATTTCAATTTCATTGAATTTCTCTTCTTCCTCTTGATAAAGATCAAACAAAAGTTGAGAAGCTGCACTGCTTTCCACAATCTAAAATCATCACCGTTCTCATAGCCATCTGCCTTCTCTCCCCCTCCCGCCCCCCTCCAACAAGTAACACTAAATCATTTTTATGGATGGTTTAGCATTATTTCTTTTTAATCGAGAAATCCAGTCGAACGATAATTTTTTCCTCCCTCACCCCTCTACTCCTTCTCCAGACGAAAGAAAAACCTCTGGTGTCAATATGTTTAATGTAGCGTTAAACAATTCTACTTGAGTAATGAGGCAGCCGATAGTATTTCTTAAAAACATTGTTAACACTCATTCCAACAATCATTGAACAATAAATTTGATTACACAATAATAACAATCAAGAAAGTAAAAAAAAAAAAATATATATACACTCAGTTGAGAGAGATTTCTTTTTTATCCTGTTTTAAAATTTTTTTTCACTTGATTTTTACTTCTTCATCTTTCCCCCCCTTCCCCCCTCTTAATTTTTTCTCTTCTAGGCAATATATTTATCTGAACAGCTTCGAAGAAATATATTTAATTCTGTAAGCATACAACATTCCGTTTTTTATTGCAATTTTTCGCCTTGCAGTAACATTAAGCAAGGTTAATGATAAAGGGCCATATCTCTCTTATACACCCACACTGAAAAAAAAAACTGTCCCATTTTTTGTCCCATTTTTTATTTCGAAAAAGGGGGGGGGGCGCAGGCGTTCTAAATAAATGCTCTCACCCCCCTGCTTTCCGGGGGGCATTTTTTATCGAGTTACTCCCACTTCAAAGTATAATCATTAGATTCTACAGTTTTGAACGAGCTCTTTTTTTCGTACCGCTCTTAATACTCCGCTTTGCCTTTTTATCGCACATCTAAATTCAAATTTAGATAAGCTTATTAAATGAGTCTCGATTTTTTTTTCTTTCTCCACATAGGAAAGGCTTGCGATAAAAACTATAGTGCTCCAGAAAGCGAGAGGAAAAAAAAATATGTAGATTTAAAATGAAGGACTCAAAAATGGACCTAATCAAAATAAAGAAAGAGATTGCCTGGCCGTTTATTTTATTTTTTTTTCATCCCCCCCCCCCCCGAAACAGTAACGAAAGAAAAAAAAACGAATTTATGTCCCTTTACTTTTATTTTAAGTCAATTTTATGCTCAACGATCTTTAAATGACCTATAGCCCCATTTCAATAACTACGCTGTTGATTGAAATAATGTTTTTATTTCAGATTTTTTTTGCTGGAGTGTTTAAAAGAGACATAGGGATATTTTTGAACTTGAAGCTGATTTTTTTTTTATTAACGACATTTCGAAGTCTGATAAGGACGATTTTTTTACTTTCTCATTAATGCATTATATGTAGAATTATTGCATTGTGATGTGAATAATACTAGTAAATTCTTTTGATAAAAATATGTATCCGTTGGCATAAAATGATTGTTTCAATATCATAAATTGGGCACTTTTCTCTTAGTTTCCTGTACTTGAAGAGGTGTGTGTGCCTTAGGGGGTGTGTTAAAATTATTGCATTGTGACGTGAATAATACTAGTAAATTCTTTTGATAAAAATATGTATCTGTTGGCAACAAATGATTGTTTCAATATCATAAATTGGGCACTTTTCTCTTAGCTTGCTGTACTTGAAGAGGTGTGTGTGCTTTAGGGGGGGTGTTTAAAATTATTGCATTGTGACGTGAATAATACTAGTAAATTATTTTGATAAAAATATGTATCCGTTGGCAAGAAATGATTGTTTCAATATCATAAATTGGGCACTTTTCTCTTAGTTTCCTGTACTTGAAGAGGTGTGTGTGTCTTAGGAGGGTGTTTAAAATTATTGCATTGTGACGTGAATAATACTAGTAAATTATTTTGATAAAAATATGTATCCGTTGGCAAAAAATGATTGTTCCAATATCATAAATTAGGCACTTTTCTCTTAGCTTGCTGTACTTGAAGAGGTGTGTTTGTGAGGGTGTGTGTTTAAAATTATTGCATTGTGATGTGAATAATACTAGCAAATTCTTTTGATAAAAATATTTATCCATTGGCATAAAATGATTGTTTCAATGTCATAAATTGGGCACTTTTATCTTAGCTTCCTGTACTTGAACAGGTGTGTGTGTGTGTGTGCTGATTCTTATGCGCAAAACCGATCCTGTGGTATTTTTTTTCATTGTGCCTATACTGGTAACAATACTTTCTTTATTATAAAGAATAGCACTTTTATAAAACGAGGTAGTATATCTGAAGATTTTGTTTTTGTTATAAAAACCATTATTTATAAAAACTTTGAAATATAAAACATAGAAATAATTAAGTGAGAAGACAGAAAACACAGAAATTACGTGAAGTGGTGTGTGTGTGTGTGTACCGATTCCTATGTGCAAAACCGATCCTGTGGTATTTTTTTTATTGTGCCTGTACTGGTAACTATACATTCTTAATTATAAAGACTAATACTTTTATAAAGCGATGTAGTACATCCGTAGATTTTATTTTTGTTATAAAAAACATTATTGGGATTGATTAATTTTGAAATATAAAACCCAGAAATTTAATTAAAAAAATTAAATAAAATAAAGGACATATCCAACGTTGTTCATGATTTAAAACATGGGCCAATTCTAGTAGTATTCTAAACAGACATTTTAAAATATCAACAATTTCCGATGTCTTATATCCCCCGTGATAATAAGACGAACGTACATACACAGACATATTTTAAATTTTATTTATACAGATTAAAACGCACTTCAACTGTAAGAGTGTTTGATTATATCATTCGCATTTTATTTCGAATAATAGAAGTTCAACATAAAAAAAATACTTTCTTCACGCGACGGCTCGGTATAGGAAGAGTACTCCTGTACACCATCTGTCTAACGGAATCAGGAGAACAAACAGAGATTCATTTCACCATCTGATAAAATCCCAGATACCGTGCTTATCGCTGTAAATGGGGGGTGAATTTTTACTTTGAGATTTCTGTGTATCAGATGATAAGGTTCCCCTATGATAAGGCAAAGGTCTGCCACGCCTTATATGGAAATTTTCCTGAGACGGATAAGACGATAAGATCGATATCCACGTGTAAGTCCCATGGGCGGAGCAAAGTCTGATGAAATTTTGAGTGTGCATTCTGGATGATTTAAAAATGTTCACTTTCCTGGTCTTCAGATCCATAGATGCCTGGTTCGAATCCAGGATTCGATGATAGATCTTATATATAGAATGGGTTTTACAGTTAATGATAAGCGCTCGTGATGAGGGAGACACAAACATACATGATCTTCGTTTCTGTTGTAATGTGTTCCTTGTTGACGTTTTTTTCCTGAATGATTTAAAAAGGTCCATTTTCTGGCCCTCAGAT
Source organism: Amaurobius ferox (assembly GCA_951213105.1). Classification (NCBI taxonomy): domain Eukaryota; kingdom Metazoa; phylum Arthropoda; class Arachnida; order Araneae; family Amaurobiidae; genus Amaurobius; species Amaurobius ferox. The sequence goes on along the minus strand of OX578152.1, from coordinate 105,682,951 downwards.
CCATAGATGCCTGATTCGAATCCAGGATTCGATGATAGATCATATATATATAGAATGGGTTTTTAGTTAATGATAAGCGCTCGTGATGAGGAAGACACAAACATACATGATCTTCGTTGCTGTCGTAATGTGTTCCTTGTTGACATTTATTTCCTGAATGATTTAAAACGGTTCACTTTTCTGGTCTTCAGATCCATAGATGCCTGGTTCGAATCCAGGATTCGATGATAGATTTTATATATAGAATGGGTTTTTCAGTTAATGATAAGCGCTCGTGATGAGGAAGACACAAATATACATACATGATCTTCGTTGCTGTTATTAGTTAAGTGAGAAGCTGTAACTCGAAAAACCTAACTTTCTAACAAGCTTACAAAATAAAAGTGTAAATCAGCAAATCTTCAAGCAAATGGAAAAAAATACAAATATATATATATATATATATATATATATATATATATATATAATTAGAATGTGATTATCCGACAAATTCTCGAATTTGAAAATTTTTGGGGAAACAATACTTATTTTTATTAACACTTTCCAGAGTAGTTAAAATGTGCTAATAAAATGGTCATTCTGTGTGTTTGTCCGTTCACACGATAGGTGCCGTAAAAATGACTTTATCAAAATGAAATTTTAGTATGTTGTTGAGACGGTCTGTGGGACACATGGGAATAAAAATGAATAATACCACCCAAACAATCAGTTTTGGATTTAACCCGGGTTAAAAATATGGAATACAATGAACTCTATGGGACAAAATTTTTCAAACATTTTTTAAGCGGAGTTAAAATTAGCACATTGCTTCGAAAATTTTAGGAAATATTCAAATTATCATATAAAATGTGTAATGAGAATTTCAGCAAAATATGTTAGGTAGTTTTTGCAAATAAAAATTGAAATAATAATTGCGCACATATTAGTCGAAGAGATCACGTGACTCCTTTCAAAATGAAATATGGCATCCATCTTTTTTTCGCTATGTAAAAATTGGGATGTTTAAAGATATTTTAAATTCATATTTAGTGATGTATACGTCCTAAAACAGCTTAATTTTTGCGTCTTACATGCGTATCTAAATTCTATACAACACAATTACAATATTTTTTATTATAAACTTTGATTATTTCTACAACGAAGCTTAATTTCTATTGCATGTATAATGTAAATAAATCAAGCGATTGTAAGATGAGTTGTATAAGAATTGCTGAATTTGTTTCACGCAAAATTAATTAGCTCTGGAGTCTGGAATATAAGTGATTTGAATGAAATATTAATTGATTTTATATAGAGAAGTAGGCGATTTATATTTTGATGGTGTCATTTGAATAAAATTTATTTTGTTTAACTGCCATTGTTGATTTCGATGAAGTTTTAAGTTTTCAAGTATAATAAAATACTGTAGTACTGTTACTGTGTTAATTTTAAAAATATCAGCTTTGAATGTATCATATTTTAGAGATGTTTAAATAAAACTGCATTTCTGTTGGAAAGTGTTTCATAATCAATGCTTTATGCAAGATTGATCTTTCTTGTTTATTTAAAGAATGCAAGCTATTCGATAAAATCCCAGGAAGAGCTTGCGAGATAAAGTACAATGCAAAAATATACAGATAGAAATAGTGGAAGAGAAATTAAAATACAAAATATTTACAATTGATTTTTCAACGTACTAGCAGATGAATAAAAAACAACAAAATTATATTATAATTATATTATATTATTATAAGGAGAGCTGTTGCAAAGTTTGCAAAAGTTAATAATGACACGATGACAACCAATTTAGTAACAAAATTATTTTTATCAAATAAATTCATAGTCCTACTTGAGCATCGAGAAGCATAAAACCCGATTCCATCTAAGACAGGCATATTATGATAAATTAGTATGATAAAGTGAAAATCTATCGTTTGTTTTTTATAGTTGTAACTTCGTTCATATTAATTGTTCATTTTCGAGTTAAACTTCCCAAAGTCTCACACTTTAGCTTTCGATTAATTTGTGTCCTTATCATGTATCGTATTATGAATTATTCGTTTTTGAGTTATCGTCACACCTCACATTTTGATTAATCAGCTTTCTAATCATGCATCATATTGAGGTATTTCTTTTTGAGTTATTGTCACACCTCACACTTTTAAAAATTGATTAATTAGTGTTATAACCATGTATCATATTTTGAGTTGCTTGTTTTTGAGTTATCGTCATATCTAACGCTTTAAACTTTAATTAATTAATGTTTTAATCACATATTGTACTTTGAGTTATCGTCACACCTCACACTTTAAAATTTTGTTTAATCAGTGTTCTAATTATGTACCATATTTTGTGTTATCATCACATCTTACTGTCTATTAGTTAAGTGTCCTAATCATGTCTCGTATTTTCAGGTACTCGTTTTTGTGTTATCGTCACACCTCACACTTTAACTTTCGATTTATTAGTGTTCTATATTCATGTATCGTATTTTGAGTTATTTGTTTTGAGTTATCTTCACACTTAACATTTTAAATTTGGATTCATTAGTTTTTTAATCATATATTGTATCGTGAGTTATCGTCACACCTCACACTTTTGCACCTAGATTTTTCAGTGTTCTAATTGTGAGTTCTAATTATATTTTGAATTATCGTCACACCTTATACATTTTAAAATAGTTCTCTAATCATGTATCGTATTTTCTAGGTATTCGTTTAAGTTACCTTCACACTTCACACTTTCAATTAATTAATGTTCTAATCATATGTCGCGTTTTGACCTATTCGTTCTTGTTGTTGTCACACTTCACACTTTAAATTTCAACTATCATGTCAACAATAGAAAATTCTGTCTTGATCTAGTCTCTTTTTAATTATGCTACACATAAAACGTTATAGCGATAAGTGTTCACTTATAGTCCCTCCCACGCACACACGAACAAGCACATTTTAAGTCCACACTTTTTGAAAGTGTGGACTTAAAATGTGCTTTTTCTGTCGGAATTTCGAATTAGAAAATTTTGGGAAAAATAGTACGTTCTCTATATAGTAGAATGAGAAAGTTAAAACAACAATTATATTCTCCGTAAGCCCATAGGGGCATCTGGGATACACAGGGTCCTCCAAGAAAACATTTCATAAGACAGTGCTTTCCGTTAGTAGAGAGACATTAGAAAGTGCTTCATATTGAAAGGAAACCTTTTCCTAGAGAGCTGCAAAAACTAAAATGGCTCAAGCAAACAAGTAATAATGGGAAAAAAAAGGTAAGCACAGCAAACAAAAATAAAGTATGGAGACAAAATCTGCCCCGCCCAGCTAGTTGCTGCTCAGATACGATCAGGCTTTCATCTAGGCCACTTAACGCAGGCGATAAGATCGTTGGAAAACACACACCTGGCCCCGGTCTTGATATCGCCAAGACTCCTAATCTCCCGCAGGATCTCGATGGTATAGACATAAGTTGCTCGTTTGTTTTTTTAATTACAAGCTTGTTGGAGTCTGTCCGCAGTTATTATTATTTGATAGGCACAGTTTTCGAATGCGATTGGTATTTTAATTTTTGGGGTGGCGGGTAATTGAACAGGTTGTTCGTGATGGGCTGGATCATTTTCGACCGATTTTGGATGCTTTTGTTTTGGTTTTTTATTTTATGTTTTCGCTTGTGTGTCGTCTCAAAAAAATCTGATACTAAAGGGATATTCACTGTAACTGATGAGTTCTGGATGCCAACTGAATTTGCTTGTGTTGGATATTTTTGAGGTGTAAATAAAGCCATTTACATCTATTTGAGTTAAGCTATTTATTTGAGTTTCGATTCGATATTTATCTACTTGAGTAAAACAATATTTCTCTTTGTGTAAAGCAATGGTTTTTTATCTGAGTAAACAATATGTTTTCGAGTATATCAATTCTTCTCTGTGTGAGTAACTAAATCCTTTATCTCAATAAATCAATGTTTCTCTATTTGAGTAAATCAATCCTTCTCTATCTCAGTACATCAGCACTTCTCTATTTGAGTAAATATATCTTTTCCTATCGAATAAATCTATCCTTCTTTATGTGAGTAAATTAATTCATCTCTATCTGAATAAATCAACCCCCCTTTTATTTGACTAAATCAACTTATCTATATTTTATTAAATAAATCTTTTTATGGATAAATAACTATTTTTCTATTTGAGTAAATTATCCTTTTTTATTTGAATAAATTAATCCTTCTCTGTTTGAGCAAATGCACCTTTCTCTATCTAACCAAATCAATCCATCTATATTTGATTACATAAATCATTTTCTGAGTAAATCAATCCTTTTCTATTTAAGTAAATTAATCCTCCTCTATATCAACCCTTCGCTGTTTGACTACATCAACCGATCTATATTTTATTAAATAAATCCTTTTCTGAGTAAATCAGTCCTTCTCTATTTGACTAAATTAATCCTTCTATACATGAGTAAATTAATCCTTCTCTATCTGAGTAAATCAACTTTTCTCTATTTGACTAAATCAACCCATATATATTTGATTAAAAATATCTTTTTCTGAGTAAATCAGTCCTTCTCTATCTGAGTAAATCAACCTTTCTCTATATGGGTAAATCAATCTTTCTCTATCTAACTAAATCATTTTTTTTTATATCTGTCAAACGACATTTCTTTTTCCGACTGAAGTAATATTTTTGTTATCATTTTTGTTATCAAAATACAGTCGGTCAGCCGATAGTTACGACACCAGTTTGTCATTATGCAACCGTGTCGGATATGAGTCAGAATTGCATACTACTGCCAGTGAACAAAATCATTACGGCAAAAGGTGTCAGAGCGGAATCGGTGTCTTTCATAGACAAGGCATTCAATTGGGAACTGATACATTTATGCTTTGAGCCGATAAAAACTGAAATATACCTTGCATACAATCTATTTATTTGGTGTTTGCCCCTATATTGGGTGACGCAAAGGCGACATTTTTTGTACACTGCATTTATAAGACAAGCCTGCCGATATTATATTGTGAACCATTATGAATGGACATTGGAAAATTGATTAAGTTACAGAGTCCACTTCAAAAATAAGAGCTTGAAATTTTGTCCTAATAGCTCAGCGGTAGAGCGTCGGCTGGTCAGTTAGGAGATCCAGGTTTCGATTCCCGGTTGGGGCAACAAGGTTCTTTACAATGGCGCCAGAAAAAGTTAACCCTATAGGTTAGTACAAATATGCCGGAGGTCTGAAGACCCCAGGCCGTGCAACTCACTTAGTGGATTTAGAGTAGCTAACTGCACGGCCGGGAAAAGATACCTCCTGCACTCAGGAGGCACCCAAGGTCCACCATCCCGCCAAACGAACATTTATTTAGATCTAAAAAGATAACAATTGATGAAAAATGTTGTGGTTTGACAAATAGTTTTACATTATATTTGAACTTGACAAGTACGTCCATTTTTCAAAAATGGGTAAAGAGTTATTGCGAATATAGATAAAAAGATCATTGAAAAATAAAATTTAGAGTGAGGAACATTAGCATAATGAAAAATAGATTAAAATTAAATAAAATTTTAAAAGTGAAATTTAGAAAATATATAAAAAAAGAAAATATATGGAAAAGGAAAAAAATTTAGGCATATGGAAAACAGAAATTTTAGAAATGTAGAATAAAATTTAGAAAGAAAATTTATAAAAAAACACAAATAAAAAGGGTCAAAAGAAAAAAACGTCGTAAACAAAACACGTAAAACAAAAAACGTAAGCAAAACGTATGTCGGAGGTCTGAAGACCCCAGACCGTGCGACTTACATATTGGGTTTAGAGTAGCTATATGCACGGCCGGAAAAGGATACCTCCTGCATTCAGGAGGTCTGAAAGTGGCCCTAGTATGACTAGCACGCATTTAGTGGATTCTGGGAGATGGAGCGCCGATTTCAGATTAGGAGAATAAAGACCACGCAGGAAGTTAGCCTGGAGGATAAAGGTAGTACCCGGAGGCTAACCTGAGGTAAAAATAGCAGAAGGTGGTCAGTCAGATTGTCAGTTGCACGCCAATCTGACATTAGAAGGTGGAGAATGCAGAGTCCACTTCAAACATAAGAGCTTTTCAATTTCGTCTCAGTAGGTCAATGGTAGAGTGTCGGCTAGCCATTTCGGAGAATCAGTGTTTGATTCTCGGTTGGGGCAGAAAGACTCTTTACAAAGCTACGTTTTAAGTCACTGTGCAGAATTATTGAATCTTAGATGCTGTGTTTTGATGTGAATAACATCTATGCTTGGGGGTATCTTTGCCGGTAATTGGATGGTTAGGAAAATCTGTAAGCACTTCGGATGTTTATACCTCCGAACTTAATAGATAAAAATGTAAATAATTTTTCTTGTTTTGTCGATAATATTATGAATATTATTAATATATTTTGTCGCCCAGATTATGAATATATAAAAAGTAATTGCAATATTTTAATAGTTTGAACTTCCTTTTTTTTTTCGAAAAAATGTATCTGTCCATGAAAGTTTTTTATTTTTTTCATTTTTCTTATTTCCCTCGAAATGTCTTCGAAACTATAAATCATAGACATCAACAGTAAGCGGCAAAAATATGTGTTAAGATATGTAATTGTAAATATATATTTATTTAAAAAAATATATTATAGTTTTCGAGAAATCGTCTTGTTAAGTTGAAGAATATTGAAAATATTCCGTTTTTCAAGTTTGTGGTATTTCAAAATCTAAAACAATAAGCAAAAATGTGTTGCTATTTTAAAGCTTTACAAGTGCATATAACTGGATTTTGGATCGAGAAATATGTGGTTATAACTTTGATATTTTAGTGTTTTTAACTGGGTTTTCCAATGGGTGGGAGAGCTGTAATATGTAAAATCTCACGAGTGTTGTTGCTCAATGTGTTTGCTTATTTCTTGGTAAAATATTGATATATAAGTACTTCGTATTTTATTTTGTTTAAAAAAATTAGGAGGTAAAGTGAACTTTGAGAGGTTGAATGAACTTAGGGATTCATGGGTTTTGAACTGAATCAGGCAAGTTTATAGATTTTCTAGAATCTCATCAGATATATCATACAAGTTTAATTTTATATACCGCTAAGCAAGTTCGTAAAACATTTGATATTTTGACAAGAAGTCACAGTGTCGGAGTATCGAAATGAAATCGGGTGAAAACTAAAAGTGCTAACTAGCTATAAACAGTTAGATAGTAACTTGTAGTGCTTGAAAGCTTGTAAATGAAAAAAATAAGACTGGAATAAAAAATGGAATAAACTCATTGAACTTTACTGGAGCTTTTTATAAAATGTTATTCACGCAAAACCATTTCGGCTCCATCGGACTGAAGCCACCGCCGATATTTATCTACATCTCTTATTTTAAAATGTTGATGTAAATTTGCTAAGGTATTTTATATTTTATAGAAATACTCTATTTTACCTGTTGTGAAGCTTTTTAAACTATTTTGTAGTTACCATTATTGTTCTTAAATAATTAATACAAATAATAATTTCGCATCGTATTTTGAGTTTTATGATTTTACCTAAATTAAAACTACAGAATTAATAATAATAGACTCTTCACAATAACAGTCGGAATGAGTGATGGCGTAAGTTTCGTTTATTGAGATGAGTGCGTGTGCAAATTTATATAGTATATCTAAAGTAAAAAACATCGAATTTATCTGCACTTAATTTTTGAAACAATAGTATGCCTTAATAAAATGTTTGACAATTTTTATTATAAACAAAGCTGCGTATACAATGAAGCGAATTCTGCCCTATAACAGACCGTTGCATATGAGGAGAAAAATATGCTCAACTGGTCATCCATCACCATCTGCGGACCACGATTACGCGGTTATTACCGGTGTTCTTTGGGCACTCAGACCGGCAACGAATCAAAAAGTTGTCAGCTTGACGTCATGAGGGTTAGATTTCGTCATTCGTGATGTCACGGTCCAGAGCAAACTTTGAGAGGAATTGTCAAAACAGAAAAAGTCTTAGCATTATTACTCTTAAAAATTGTTGGTTAATTTTGAAGTGACAATATCCAGGTGTAAACAACTTGCTCAGAAATTTTAAATTGTGCTGTGCACACAAAACCCAGCAATGTTCTAGGAAGTTTAGTGACGCCAAGATGACAGTCGTAGTTAACAAGTTTGATCCTATTTGAGAGCCCGATAACAAAATATTGACTTTCTTAATACCCATGATATCATATGCGCAGAATTACGTAAAAGTAATAAAGTCAATCATACTCTTCTTGGATTTAGTAATCAGTGAGCATAAAAATTCTTAAACACAAAGATTTTATAATTTTTCTGGTAAAAGTATTATAACTTTGAATCCGGAAGTGGTAGCGGGCATTTTTAGCAACATCTACCTTTTTTGAATTTATAGAGAAATACCGGAGAGCTTGGTGTCTAATGGTCTAGCGGCCAAACTATCAGCATTTGTCAACACTTATTTTTAATGGTGTGCGGGGCTGAAAATGCCTTCAATAGTTTCTGTATTTTTGAAGTTACAATACTTCTACCAGAAAAATTCTAAAATCTTAAATATTAAAGAATTTTGTGTTCATTAATAAACGTCACGTCGTTTGTTAGAGTGCATTACCGAAGTTAGTTTTGGTTTATCACGTGATGTCATTGGTAGAAAATGCTGGTGCATTTAGACAGATCCGCATTTTGCTATTGCCCTTCAAATGGCGTGATATTTGTAAATATTTTACTAAGAAGACACGAAACGCTTATTAATGCAAATAAAAATAAGTTATTTTATATTTATGGCAAACATGATTACCGGTGTTGCCTCTTCCACATACATACATATTAAGAAAACATGAATGAAATAAAATGCCTAGAACACAAATCAGTATCAGTTTTTAACAAAAATAACGTAATGCCAATTGATCAATAGTAAATACATTTTATCTTATTAATTGTGTTATTTTATACTTACAGTAACTTAAATTGATAATTCGAAGTCACATTTAATCGTATCAGTACAAATTTGGATAATTAAATGTATATTTCCTTGTTATTAGTTGAAAATGGAAGATTTTACATCATCGCAGATCATTATAGCGATTATATTTAAAAAATTCTGATGTGGGCAGCACATGACTTTCCTTATATAATGCAATGAATTTACTACTGTTACAGAAAAAAAATAGGTTATTCTTATAGTAGATACTTATATTCTTTCCAAGATATTGAATTTTCGACAATGAGTCGTCATTTTCATTGATTTAGCGTCATTTTTATCCATTTGGCGAGATTTTCGTTAATTTGGCAACATTTAAAAAGTCACCAAATTGGCTACATTCCGCCAAATTCGTCGCCAAAATCTCGCCAAGCGTTATGGATGGAGAAATAAGTTATTCTTATAGCAGATAAATGACTATTGGCGTTCAAATACAAAAGTATTACTTAAAGTATATTTTCTCATGAATTGAACGATCTATATCCACGAGAATGATGTCACCCAATTTATCGCATGATATTACATATGAAAAGTTAACATGTTTCTCAACAGGTAATATTTTTTTTTATTTTATGGGATTTTTTGATAAATTTATTGGAAAAATGTGCAATATCCCGAGAACGGTTCATACTAATGTTTTAAAGTTTACGTTAATAGTTTTCTAAGGAAAAATTACATAAGACATGCTTATTTGCGTAACTTTATTAAAGGTTTTGATTTTTTGATGATATTTTCAAAATTTCACTCGAAAATTTAGTGGGGTTCTGAACATTCGATTACGTTTAAAAACAATAGGCTTCCAGTATTCACGGATTGTGATTTTTGTACCAAATTTCATTCGAATCGCTCTATTCGTTCGTGAGATATCGTCTTCACAGACTCATTGACACACACACACGCACACGCACACACACACACACACACACACACACACAAGCATCATCACCTCAAAAATATTTGATTCGTGATCAGAGATGCTTGAAACGTACTCTCCCGTCGAAAACTTGAATTCGAATTTTCGACCCCATCACAATACTTTCCTTATACATTATGTATATAAGGAAAGTAAAAATTGACATTTAAAAAAATAATTTTTCGTCTGTAATTTAATTTATAATCCGAAAGCTTTCAGTACTTCCGCAACGTATTCTTCTACCGATGACATCACACTATTACAATGATGAACAAACTTTTTTGTTGGATGCTGGGCTGACGGAGAGACCTTATATTAATGAACCTTAATCACCTGCACAATGTTGACGAGGCGCCAATGACCGCGAAATAATTTTCCACGGGTAGTGAGTCAGTCGATCACTTTCTTGATTATAGAACTACGAATTTCTTGGGAAAATAATAATAATAAAAATCTGATGTGGGCAACACATGACTTTCCTTATATAATGTAATGAATTTACTTCTTTTACAGTAAAAAAATAGGTTTTTCTTATAGTAGATACTAATATTCTTTCCAAGACATTGAATTTTCGACAATGAGTCGTCATTTTTATCCATTTGGCGAGATTTTCGTTAATTTGGCAACATTCCAAAAAGTCGCCAAGTTGGCGACATTCCGCCAAATTCGTCGCCAAAATTACTCAGAGTATTTTTTTTCATGAATGGAACGAGCTAGATGATGATATACCACGAGATATACCACGAGAATGATGTCACCCAATGTATCGCATGGTATTCCATATGAAAAGTGAACATGTTTATCAATAGGAAATATTTTTTTTTATTTTATATGACTTTTTGATATTTTTTTAAATGTACAATATCTCGAGAACGGTTCGTGTTAGCGTTCTAAAATTTATGTCAATCGTTTTCTAATGACAAATTACATAGGAAATGTCTATTTGCTTAACTTTATTAGTGGTTTTGATTTTTTGACGATTTTTTCAAAATTTCATTCGAAAATTTAAGGGGGTTCTGAACATTCGATTGCGTATAAAAACAATAGGCTTCCAGTGTTTACGGATAGTGATTTTTGTACCAAATTTGGTTCGAATCGGTCCATTCGTTCATCAGTTATCGTCTCCACAGACCCACTGACACACACACACACACACACACACACACACACACAGACATCACTTCAAAAATGTTTGATTCGTGATAAGAGATGCTTGAAACGTGCTCTCCTGTCGAAAACTTGAATTCGAATTTTCGACCCCATCACAATACTTTCCTTATACATTATGTATATAAGGAAAGTAAAAATTGACATTTAAAAAAATAATTTTTCGTCTGTAATTTAATTTATAATCCGAAAGCTTTCAGTACTTCCGCAACGTATTCTTCTACCGATGACATCACACTATTACAATGATGAACAAACTTTTTTGTTGGATGCTGGGCTGACGGAGAGACCTTATATTAATGAACCTTAATCACCTGCACAATGTTGACGAGGCGCCAATGACCGCGAAATAATTTTCCACGGGTAGTGAGTCAGTCGATCACTTTCTTGATTATAGAACTACGAATTTCTTGGGAAAATAATAATAATAAAAATCTGATGTGGGCAACACATGACTTTCCTTATATAATGTAATGAATTTACTTCTTTTACAGTAAAAAAATAGGTTTTTCTTATAGTAGATACTAATATTCTTTCCAAGACATTGAATTTTCGACAATGAGTCGTCATTTTTATCCATTTGGCGAGATTTTCGTTAATTTGGCAACATTCCAAAAAGTCGCCAAGTTGGCGACATTCCGCCAAATTCGTCGCCAAAATTACTCAGAGTATTTTTTTTCATGAATGGAACGAGCTAGATGATGATATACCACGAGATATACCACGAGAATGATGTCACCCAATGTATCGCATGGTATTCCATATGAAAAGTGAACATGTTTATCAATAGGAAATATTTTTTTTTATTTTATATGACTTTTTGATATTTTTTTAAATGTACAATATCTCGAGAACGGTTCGTGTTAGCGTTCTAAAATTTATGTCAATCGTTTTCTAATGACAAATTACATAGGAAATGTCTATTTGCTTAACTTTATTAGTGGTTTTGATTTTTTGACGATTTTTTCAAAATTTCATTCGAAAATTTAAGGGGGTTCTGAACATTCGATTGCGTATAAAAACAATAGGCTTCCAGTGTTTACGGATAGTGATTTTTGTACCAAATTTGGTTCGAATCGGTCCATTCGTTCATCAGTTATCGTCTCCACAGACCCACTGACACACACACACACACACACACACAGACATCACTTCAAAAATGTTTGATTCGTGATAAGAGATGCTTGAAACGTGCTCTCCTGTCGAAAACTTGAATTCGAATTTTCGACCCCATCACAATACTTTCCTTATACATTATGTATATAAGGAAAGTAAAAATTGACATTTAAAAAAATAATTTTTCGTCTGTAATTTAATTTATAATCCGAAAGCTTTCAGTACTTCCGCAACGTATTCTTCTACCGATGACATCACACTATTACAATGATGAACAAACTTTTTTGTTGGATGCTGGGCTGACGGAGAGACCTTATATTAATGAACCTTAATCACCTGCACAATGTTGACGAGGCGCCAATGACCGCGAAATAATTTTCCACGGGTAGTGAGTCAGTCGATCACTTTCTTGATTATAGAACTACGAATTTCTTGGGAAAATAATAATAATAAAAATCTGATGTGGGCAACACATGACTTTCCTTATATAATGTAATGAATTTACTTCTTTTACAGTAAAAAAATAGGTTTTTCTTATAGTAGATACTAATATTCTTTCCAAGACATTGAATTTTCGACAATGAGTCGTCATTTTTATCCATTTGGCGAAATTTTCGTTAATTTGGCAACATTCCAAAAAGTCGCCAAGTTGGCGACATTCCGCCAAATTCGTCGCCAAAATTACTCAGAGTATTTTTTTTCATGAATGGAACGAGCTAGATGATGATATACCACGAGATATACCACGAGAATGATGTCACCCAATGTATCGCATGGTATTCCATATGAAAAGTGAACATGTTTATCAATAGGAAATATTTTTTTTTATTTTATATGACTTTTTGATATTTTTTTAAATGTACAATATCTCGAGAACGGTTCGTGTTAGCGTTCTAAAATTTATGTCAATCGTTTTCTAATGACAAATTACATAGGAAATGTCTATTTGCTTAACTTTATTAGTGGTTTTGATTTTTTGACGATTTTTTCAAAATTTCATTCGAAAATTTAAGGGGGTTCTGAACATTCGATTGCGTATAAAAACAATAGGCTTCCAGTGTTTACGGATAGTGATTTTTGTACCAAATTTGGTTCGAATCGGTCCATTCGTTCATCAGTTATCGTCTCCATAGACCCACTGACACACACACACACACACACACACACACACACACAGACATCACTTCAAAAATGTTTGATTCGTGATAAGAGATGCTTGAAACGTGCTCTCCTGTCGAAAACTCGAATTCGAATTTTCGACCCCGTCACAATACTTTCCTTATACATTATGTATATAAGGAAAGTAATAAATGAAAAAAATTAAATACTATAAAGAAAGATTGAAGAAAATTTTGTAATTACTGTTTTTAATGAAGAACATGGATTAAAGCATATCGAACATTCGATTTTCACCACATTTTAAACATAGCTTACGCAATAAATCTTCAGACGCGTTCGTTGATGTGTGTTTTCACAGCGCATGCGCGTAGGGAAATTTCCTTTATCCCAGAACCCTGACATAACCATGACATCGAGTGATATAGAAACCATGATGCTATTCTGGGAAAAGACCTGTTGTTCCCTTTTTACTTCCTCATACTATGTAATATAATATAGAGAAAGTATTTTTTTCATGAAAATTTTCAAATTCGAGATTTTGATGCCAATATATGTTTTAAGACCTCTTGAACACGTTTTGAATATTTTTGGAGTGATGTCCGTCTGTCTCTCTGTATGTGTGTCTGTGGTCGACTTCTTGTGCACACGATAGCTACCACAAATATCAATGGATTTTCACGAAACTTTACATCCGACTGTGTTATCAAAAAATCTTGAGATAGAACTGTTTTAAATTCGGGCGAGAATTTTCAAATTTACTCGAAATTTTATTTTTCTTTAACACGGCAGTATAGAACAGAATTTGAAGTAATCATGCAATAAAAAGGCTTATTTATGTCTCAGTGATCACAAAACTTTATAGTTTCAATCATTGTTGTAAAAAATAGCAGCGTTACAATGTTTTTGTTCGTGACGTCATCAGCCCTCCCTCGGATGGCAAATTACACCCTTCTGAGAGGGGGTGGGGGTGGGTATTGTCCAGTATGGTGTTAATTTAAAGACTTTTTTAAGCCCTTTGAAGTGATAGGTGACGGCCTGCTATAATTATGATCATTTGGACCCATGATACCGAATTCTGTAGCACAAAACTTAAATAAGTGTATTATAAACAAGAAAGATCAATCATGCATAAAGCATTAATTAAGAAACACTTTCCAACTGCGACGCAATTTTATGTAAACATCTCTAAAATGCGATACATTCAGCGGTGATATTTTCTAAATTATCACAGTACTACAATAATTTATTTTACTCAAAAACTTAAAACCATGGAGGTAAAAGTACTTTCTAACTCCATGCTTAAAACTTCATCGAAAAAGGCAATGCTATGAAAGCGTCTGCTTCTCTATGTAAAATCAATGAATATTTCATTCATATGACCTATATTCCAGATTCCCGAGCTAAATAGTTTTGCGTTAAAATATTTCAGCAATTCTTATACAACTCATTTCACAACTTGATTTGTTTACATTCTGCATACGTTAAAATTAGGCTTCGTTGTAGAAATAATCAGTTTGATGATAATTTAAATTCAAAAATATTGTAATTGCGTTGGCGCAGAATATAGATGCACAGTAACTACGCAAAAATAAAGCGGTTTTAGGACGGATGCAACACTAAATATAAATTTAAACTGTCTTTAAAGATCACAATTTTTACACAGGAAAAAAAGTTATTGCCATACTTTACTTTGAAATGAGTCCCATGATTTCTTTATATAATATGGGTGTAATTAGTATTTCAATTTTTATTTAAAAACTACCTAACAAATTTTTTTATATATTTTATGGGATATCTTGAATACTTCCTACAATTTTCGAAACAATTTGTGACTTTTAAATTCGATTAGAAAATGTTTGAAAGATGAGGTCCAACAGGGTTCAATGTATTTCACTTTCTCAACCCGGGTTCAATCCAAAACTAATTGGGTGATATTATTCATTTACATTCCCATATGTCCCACAGACCGTCTCAACAACATACCAAAATTTCATTTCGATAAAGTCATTTTTATAGCCATTATCGTGCGAACGAACAGACAGACAGACAGAATGAACAAAGTCATAAACACTTTTCAACTATGTTGTAAAGTGTTAAAAAGAATAAATGCCCATTTGTAGAATGTAAGTTATATGAGGTCTATATCGGATTTTTTGGCTTGCGGCTCGAAAATTGGACATATCTGCTATAAACAAAAGACCACTTACCATTTCCTATTCGGAAGTTAAATTGGGTTACACTGGCGACTTGTTTGTTCAAAAGTATCCTTAAGAAAATCAAATCTGCTTTTGACCTCGTTATTTGGTCATAATGGATTTATTTCTTCCTGGAATTTCCATACTCGAAATTGGAATTTAAATTTCCAATCTTAATTCCCATAGTGCATGTACATATTGCATGCATATGATTTACATTAAGCTAATTATTTACTTCTTCATTTTTACTTTCTCTGCATTGCATAGCACATGTAGATTATTGTCGCATATTACATAGTCCATGCAAATTATTGTATCTGCATTCTTTATATAATATGCAGTCTTTACGACAATTCTTTATTTAACTTTCATTACATTAAATAGTGCATATAACGGTAAATATTATATAAAAATAAAAATGTTTCACTCATATGATTTACATAATGCAAAATCCTTATGTTTGGTCTTCATTTTTGGTTTCCCTACATTACATAGTACATGCAAATTATTGTATCTGCATTCTTTATATAATGTGCAGTCTTTACGCGACAATTCTTTATTTAACTTTCATTACATTAAATAGTGCATATAACGATAAATATTATATAAAAATAAAAATGTTTCACTCATATGATTTACATATTGCAAAATCCTTATGTTAGGTCTTCATTTTTGGTTTCCCTACATTACATAGTACATGCAAATTATTGTATCTGCATTCTATATATAATGTGCAGTCTTTACGACAATTCTTTATTTAACTTTCATTACATTAAATAGTGCATATAACTGTAAATATTATATAAAAATAAAAATGTTTCACTTATATGATTTACATAATGCAAAATCCTTATGTTAGGTCTTTATTGTTGGTTTCCCTACATTACAAAGTACATGCAAATTATTGTATCTGCATTCTTTATATAATGTGCAGTCTTTACGCGACAATTCTTTATTTAACTTTCATTACATTAAATAGTGCATATAACGGTAAATATTATATAAAAATAAAAATGTTTCACTCATATGATTTACATAGTGCAAAATCCTTACGTCAGGTCTTCATTTTTGGTTTCCCTACATTACGTAGTACATGCAAATTATTGTATATGCATTTTTCTATAATGTGCAGTCTTTACGACAATTCTTTATTTAACTTTCATTACATTAAATAGAGCATATAACGGTAAATATTACATAAAGATAAAAATGTTTTACGTTAGTTCTTTATTTTTGCTTTTCTTACATTATATAGCACATGTAAATTATTACATGTTATTGTTGTGTATGCGCATGCTTTGTATAATTTAAATTATTTGTTCTTCGTTTTTATTCCCCTTGCATTACAGAGTAGATGTATAGGGGAAAACGTGTAAGCTATTACATGCAATAATTTGCATTACACTTTTATACTGGGTGGTTCGTAAAGTTGTAAATAGGTCAGATAAGTTTTGAATGATGATAGCTAGAGCTATGAAAGTGAGGTATCGGTAGAGTAAGGCGACAATACGCTACCAAATGAGACTGATGGCAGTGCCTCTAGCGGCAAAATTTGGAAGTTAGCACTTCTATCTCGGAAATTATGAGAGATACAAAAAAAAAGCGAATTAGAAAATTTTAAAGCGTTATCGAATTAGCAAGAAATGATATTTTATAGAAATGAATATGGTACAATTGTAAAGTTCTAAGTA
The DNA here is from genome assembly GCA_951213105.1 of Amaurobius ferox. NCBI lineage: Eukaryota > Metazoa > Arthropoda > Arachnida > Araneae > Amaurobiidae > Amaurobius > Amaurobius ferox. Next base: position 105,665,801 of record OX578152.1, on the reverse strand, counting down.
TTACTTTGATTATCGTATGTAAATAGCTGTGGCGTGCAAAATCGCTCTTGCAGATAAAATATGTAAGAAAGTTTGCAAACGACCACCTGTCATCAGATGTGTGTACTTTGATTAACATCGTATCAAAAAGATGGTAGGCTATTGGAATGAAGATTATTTCGAGATGGTATTGCTATACGGCCAATTCATATGAAGCATTGCAGAAACTGCACTGCAGTATACCTTACGATATCCTACTGCCCCACATTCAGCCGTGACGCTGGTTAACGTGCAACAGGAAGTGTTTTCCTGAATACAAACATGTATTGTGGCAGACGATGGGTATATATTGAGCATACTTTACGTTAAACCGTACATTATGCAAATAGCGCTTTTGTGTATGAAATAAAGCTCTACTAATTTGGCGATGCTCTATCACTTTCTAATTGGGTGTTTTCCTATATATCTCACAGTTTCCGGAATAGAAGCGCTTACTTCCAAATTTTACCACTAGAGGCACTGTCGTCAATTTCATTTAGTAGCGCACGGTCACTTTGCTATATCGATACCCTATTTCCACAACTCCAGCTATACCATCGTTCGAAACTATTTCGGCCTACTTATAATTTTACCTGGTAGTATAGTCCAGGCAAATTCTTTACCATAGTTTTACATTTTTAACACTTTACAACAAAGTTGAAAAGTGTTTACGACTTTGTTCATTCTGTCTGTCTGTCTGTCTGTCTGTCAGTTAGCACGATAACTGCCGTAAAAATGACTTAATCAAAATGAAATTTTAGTATGTTGTTCAGACGGTCTGTAGGACCTATGGGAATATAAATGAATAATATCACCCAATTCGTTTTGGATTGAACCCGGGTTGAAAAAATAAAATACATTGAGCCCTATGGGACCTAATTTTTTAAACATTTTTAAGCGGATTTAAAATTCACAAATTGCTTCGAAAATTTTAGGTAATATTCAAATTGTTCCATAAAATATATAAAAAAAAATCAGCGAAATATATTCAGTAGTTTTTTAAATAAAAATTAAAATAATAATTACACTTCTTATATGAAACGATCACGTGACCATGAAATGAAAAGATCACATGACCCACTTCAAAATGATATATGGCATCCATCTTGTTTCAAAATCGTGATTTTTTAAGTTCTTTTTAATTCATATTGAGTGTTGTATCCGTCCTAAAACTACTTTATTTTTGCTTAAATTCTGTGCATCTACATACTGAAACAACGCAATGACAATATATTTGAGTTTAAATGATCATCCAAATTTGATTATTTCTACAACGAAGCCTACTTTTCACTTATGTAAAATGTAAACAGCAAAATATGTAGAATGAATTGTATTAGAATTGCTGTATTTCTTTAACACAAAATAATTTAGCCCATGGAGTCTGCATGGCTGATATGAATGAAATATTAATTGATTTTATAAAGAGAAGGCCGATTTTTTTCGATGAAGTTTTAAGCATAGAGTTTAATTACTTGTAGCTCCATGGTCTTAATTTTTAAATAAAATAAATTATTATAGTATTGTGATGAATGAACTGAATGGGAGAAAGTTATGAATGAAATGCTGTTTTTATAGAGAGATCCAGGCGTGTTATTTTTTCTATGACGTCATTTGAATTAATTTCAGTTGTTTTCGATGAAGTTTTCAAATATAATAAATTATCGTAGTATTATGATAGTTTTAAAAATATCGCATTATGATAGTTTTAAATGTATCGCATTTTAGATGTATTTAAGCCAGACAATTTATATTTCAATGCCGCCATTTGAATGAAGTTCATTTTTTTCAATGAAGGTTTAAGTTTTCAAATATAATAAATTAATGTAGTATTGTGATAAGTTTTAAAATATTATCGAGGAATGTATTGCATTTTAGACTTTTTAAAATAAAATTGGAAAGTGTTTCATAATCAATGCTTTAAGCATGATTGATCTTTCTTGTTAATTTATTACGTCATTTGTTTTATTATATTTCTTATAGTTTAAAGTTTCTTACAATCATTTTTCTTACAGTGTGTTTTACATTCAAAAATGATGGAGTCAAACACTTATATAAGTATTTAGGATTTTTCTTCTGTATAAATATTATATATTAAGTATAATACTTCATATAAATATTATATATTGCATATTAAGTATTAAAACTTATTAAGTATTAAGTTTTAATACTTAATATTATATATTAAGTATTAATTCTAATATTTAATATATAATATTAAGTATTAAATGTTTAGAAAATAAAAAAAACACAGCAGATAAGTGGTCCGTAGAACTGTAATAGGGTGAAAAGCTTTACGCGGAACAAAAAGCTTGGGAACCATTGATTTTAGGCTATAGTTTGTGGTCAAAGATGGACGCTTACTCTGTCATCTGCCTCTGATCTTCAGAAGAGATTGGTGGCAATCCAGTACTTGCTTATCTTGATCCTTATGGAAGAAGAATGGGAATTTAATGCTCTTGGGGGCCCTGAGAGTGCGATATACACACACACACGCTGCTATTTTCGGAGAACAGATGGAAGCGGCAGGACGGAAATTTCTCAACAGAGACTCTGGATAATCTTCCTTTTAAAGTGGACAAAACTTATCAAAAATTCTAACTAAGCAAAGAACTGAACAAAGATTGGTCGAATTATTGCTTAGTTGGCATTTATTCAGTTATTGATGCAGTTGGGAACGCTAATAAATCAGAATCAAAAGAAGATAGACTTAAGTTAATAACGAACTAAATTTTTTTAAAGCTTTCTTGGGTTGAAGGTATGTATTACGTTCTTTGCAGTGTATACATACACAGTTCCTAAAAATGTAGGATATATATATATATATATATATATATATATATATATATATATATATATATATATATATAAATATATGTGTGTGTGTAAATATAAATATATATGTGTTGGCTTCTGTCAGTGCTGGCGCCCAGGAGTGCAATGCTGCGGCATTTGAGACATGCATGTTGATAACTGGGGAGTAAGGTCACTACCCCTTACCTCCATTGTGTAAGCACTTTACGTTGCCTTCCTTCTTAATTTTAATTTTTACATATCGACCCTTTATATATATATATATCATTGCTCTGGTCATATTTTGCTCGTTATGGTTGCGATGATGAGATGTGTTTTGAGGTATTTATGTTTCCTTTATTGTTCCATTCTATAAGCTTGTCGTCCATATAACACAAGTTTATAGATAAAATCTATCTTGTGTTTCAGAAACAAGCATTTTTGTGTTCATTTCGAGAGGATATATGGACCCGTAGAGAATTTTTTCGAAATGAACGTATCGTAAGCCTAAATCTCTTCCATGTGCAAGATTTTTTGCTTGATTTTTTTGTTTTCTTATTTGCATTCCTCATTTTTGAAAATTGTTGATTGTCTTTGTCTTTATGACCTGCATTACGCTTTATTATTTCCTCTATATGTCTTAATTTCTTATATTTCTTTGTATTATGTAGAAAATTTTGGAATAGTGTATTATGAGTTACTACATACATTCTAACTTTGGATTTACTAATTTATATTTATATATATATATATATATATATATATATATATATATATATATATATATATATATATATATAGACACATAAAACGGTTACGATACACAAAAAATTGGTTTATGTTTCTATGATGTCCATAACATGCCATTCTTTTGAAAATTCTTATTCCAATTTTCGACAATATATACAGGGTCCCTAGGAAATCCTTAAGCACCCCAATAAATTTGTAAGGAAAAGTCCATGAACATAAACGTCAGGTCTATCTATAATAAAGGGATCATGCCTGATCGAGTGAAAGTGATTGCAGTGCCTTTAGGGAAGAATTTGAAAAGGAGAACGAACTCATCGAAGTAAAATAAACAATAAAAGCCAATTACAAAGTTGTAGATCATTGTACAATTGGTAGGGAACGACACTAAGAACGAATGAAACACGTACATGGCAGGAACTTAAGATCTGCCAAAAAAACCGTATCAATTGGACCTCTAACGCTGTGACGCATGCAATGTTTGTTAAAGTATGTGGTCATATTCTTTCTGGAATTCAAATGGGCATTGTCTTAGATGGATAGCATTTTGAAGAGGATATGCATTAGATTTCTGTTCATGTAAGTGATGTTCATTGTAAGTGATGTTCATTGAATCATTCCTGAATGGGATAGCCATTAGCCAATAGCACTATTGGATCAAATAGATGCCTTTTGTAATAGTTTTACGGTCGATGTTTACTCATTAGACAATGTTATACATCTTTGTAATTGTTTTTTCCTTGTTAATCTCGTTTTGTTGCTGAGTTGGTCATCCTATTTTTTAAATTCTCCGCTAGGGGGCGCTGCAAAACTTTTATTCCATCGGATATGGTCACTTTACTATAGATAGACCTAACGCTTACGCTCATGGACCTTTCTTTGTAAAGATATTGGGGTGCTTAAGGACTTTCTTAGGGACCCTTTATATATTGACGAAAATTGGAATTAAAATTTTCGACGGAATGACATGTTATTATGGGTTTGATGGAAACGTAAATCAATTTTGTATGCGTCGCATGTGTCCTATGTTTCTGTCCGAAAAATTAAGTCCGAAAAATAAATAATCTAATAAATGCAAAACGTACCTTTGCATACAAACTGTAAATGATTACATCACAATAAATAATCGTAAGGATACAATGTTAGGGAAACGTGGTGGATTTTCTCATCAGGGTGAACGCATCAAGAGCTACCAGCCAAATTCCATTTGAGATGCATTATTACGGAGCTCCTGTGACAACGATATCACCTATATCCACTTCAGAAAATAGATAAATATCGGTTGTAGATTGATAGCACAGCGATTTTTTTAGCAATATGCGCTTCATACCACAGGATGCTATTCCAGACTGCATGCAGGGCACTGTTTTAATAAACAGAAATAAGCAGTGCTAGTGCCACCCAGTGAGAGGATGGAGAATAAATTGATTAAAAAAATAAATAAATAAAAAAGGATGCGAAAACCAGAACGATACAGATAAGGACTTTTCTTATATCGTATCGAAAGATTTCTATAATTTATATAGGTGGGATGCGAAGTTATTTTACAATACGACATTGCGCCTCAGCTTATCTTGATGTCAAAGTGCGTGGCTATGAAGAACGTTCGAAAACCACTGGCCTAGGTAAGACATTAAGATGGCTCTGCTTGTACAGAGTATATCTCTTCATTGATATAATGATAACGAGAGGCTTTCAAGGATCATTCAAGTAAAGGGTATGTTTATTAGTCATTACGCAATGAGCGGAGTACAAGATTCTCTGGTAGATAAGCCGCGGCCTCAAAAAGAAATCGACACCGGTGTCTATTTTGAGCTCTCACAATCGCTGATGAGAAACCCCTCAGGGATATTTCGGACGCCTCTTCTGCAGATTGTCTTATCGGACAAAGATCGCTGAAAAGCGGCCGATAATAAAACGAGAAACACGTCCTGCAGTAGGCGCAATGAGATAACAACAGCCGCAACTTTCAATTTTGTATATAATTTTTGGCACGATTTGGGGGACATTCGTAGTAGTGTTGATCAATGAGAAGGTTGCAAATGTTTGAGATTCTGCTGTGAAAGTGCAGTATGAAACATGGGTGATGCAATTTTCTCTCCTTAGAGATCATTATAGCATGGAACATATGTTACATGCAGTGGTAAAAGAATAGTACCTTGACGTTTTTTCATTAAATATAAAACAAAGATAACTGTAATGTGGCTCAACTCGACATTTTCATACTAGAATCCATTTATTTGTAATTTTTACTTTCCTTATATACAATAATGTATAAGGAATGTATTGTGACGGGGTCGAAAATTCGAATTCGAGTTTTCGACGGAAGAACACGTTTCAAGCATCCCTGATTACGAATCGAACATTTTTGAAGTGATGTCTGTCTGTGTGTGTGTGAGTGTGAAAGTATGTATGTGTGTGTGTGTGTCAGTGAGCCTGTGGAGACGATAACTGACGAACGAATGGGCGGATTCGAACGAAATTTGGTACAAAAATCACAATCCGTAAACACTGGAAGCCTATTATTTTTATACGCAATCGAATGTTCAGAACCCCCCTAAATTTTCGAGTGAAATTTTAAAAAAATCGTCAAAAAATCAAAACCTCTAATAAAGTTACGCAAATAGACATTTCTTATGTAATTTTTCATTAGAAAACGATTGAAAAAAATTTTAGAACGCTAACATGAACCGTTCTCGAGATATTGCACATTTTTCAAAAAATTAATCAAAAAGTCATATAAAATAAAAAAAAAATTTCCTATTGAGAAACATGTTCATTTTTCATATGTAATACTATGCGATAAGTTTGGTGACATCATTCCGTGGATCTAGCTCGTTCCATTCATGAAAAAGATTCTTTGAATAATACTTTTGTATTTGAACGCCAATAGTCATTTATCTGCTGCAAGAATAACTTATTTCTCCGTCCATAACACTTGGCGAGATTTTGGCGACGAATTTGGTGGGATGTCGCCAACTTGGCGAATTTTTTCAATATTGCTAAATTAACGAAAAACTCTCCAAATGGATGAAAATGATGCTAAACCAATGAAAATGACGACTCCTTGACGAAAATTCAATATCTTAGAAAGAATATAAATATCTACTATAATAATAATCTATTTTTTTTACTGTAAAAGTAGTAAATTCATTGCATTATATAAGGAAAGTCATGTGCTGCCCACATCAGATTTTTTTTATGTGTGCGTGCAGATTTTTCAAGAAAAAATGAAAAAATCGGTGTCATTGGTTCAAATAGTCACAATTATCGCTTATTATCCTCAACTTTAAAGGGCTTGAAAAAATCTTTCCATTGATACCATGCTTCTTAACAATGTACCCAATTTGGGAGGGGGGTAACTTGCCTCCGAGGGGGATAATGATGTCATGAACACAAAAATTGCATCGCAGATATCTTTTACAACAATGATTGAGACTATAAATGAACGATAGATACTATCACGAAACTATAAGTATTGTGATCATTGAGCTATAAATAACTTCTTTTATGCACAATTATGTCAAATTTTGTCCTATGCTGCTGTATTAAGAAAATATAAAATTTCAAAGTTTTCGCTGTAATTTAAAAAATTCTAATTCTAGATTTTTCAATAACAAAGCAGGATATAAAGCTTTGTGAAAATCCATTACTATTTGTGGCAGCTGTCTTGTATTCACGAAATCGACCACTGATAGACAGATAGACGGACATCACTCTAAAAGTAATTGAAACGTTTTCAGGAGGTCATAAAACATATATTAGTATTAGAATCTCGACATCGAAAATTTTCTTGAAAACAATACTTTCTCTATATTCTATAGTATGAGAAAATAAAAATAGCACTGGAACATTTGCCCATTAATTGTTTTCCAAGTTTTCTTTAATTAGAGAAAAAAATCTGATGTGGGCAACACATGACTTTCCTAATATAATGCACAATGAATTTACTACTTTTACAGTTAAAAAAATGTTATTCTTATCGTAGATACTTATATTCTTTCCAAGATATTGAATTTTCGACGATTAGCCGTCATTTTCATTGATTTAGCATCATTTTTATCTATTTGACGAGATTTTCGTTAATTTGGCAACATTTGGAAAAGTCATCAAGTTGGCGACATTCTGTCAAATTCGTCGCCAAAATCTCGCCAAGCATTATGGACGTAAAAATAAGTTATTCTTATAGCAGATAAATGACTATTGGAGTTCAAATACAAAAGTATTACTCAAAATATCTTTTTTCATGAATGGAACGAGCTAGATCCACGAGAATGATGTCACCCAATTTATCGCATGGTATTACATATGAAAAGTGAACATGTTTCTCAATAGGAAATATTTTTTTTTATTTTATATAACTTTTTTATAATTTTTTTGAAAAATGTGCAATATCTCGAGAGCGGTTCATGTTAGCGTTCTAAAATTTTTGTCAATCGTTTTCTAATGAAAAATTACATCAGAAATCTCTATTTGCGTAACTTTATTAGTGGTTTTGATTTTTTGACGATTTTTTCAAAATTTCATTCGAAAATTTAGGGGGGTTCTGAACATTCGATTGCGTATAAAAACAATAGGCTTCCAGTGTTTACGGATTGTGATTTTTGTACCAAATTTGGTTCAAATCCGTCCATTCGTTCGTCAGTTATCGTCTCCACAGGCTCACTGACACACACACACACATACACACACACATACATACTTTCACCCACACACACACACACACACACATACATACTTTCACCCACACACACACACACACACACACACAGACAGACATCACTTCAAAAATGTTCGATTCGTGATCAGGGATGCTTGAAACGTGCTCTCCCGTCGAAAACTCGAATTCGAATTTTCGACCCCGTCACAATACTTTCCTTATACATTATGTATATAAGGAAAGTAATAATGCCCAGAAGAATTATAGATATTCCCATACAGGATCAATTTTGCATTCTTCAGTGATTGTCCTTTTTATTTATTGGTTAACCATGTACGGACATAAAAATTTAAATTCCACAATCCTAATGGTGAACGGTGTAGTTTTAATTAACAAACTTGCCATAGATTCGACAAGTATATTGGGACTTTTCTCAGTTAATATTAAATCCGTATTGCTGAAGTTCCACTCGCATTCAGAAGAACTGCAAGCTATAGTTTTGGAATAAGTTTTTAAATGTTCCAAATTTGTTAGCACTCAGCTAAAATTGCAAAATTTATAAAAATTACTGAATTTATATTTTTATCTTTAAATGATTTTTTCAAAGAAATCTATTAGTTTTAAAGATTGCTATTAATATATACATTTATCAGCACTGGGTAAAACAAATTATGATTGTCTATTATAACACTTCGAAAAAAATTCCGGAGTATATTCTTTCTCTGCAAAAATGTACCGCAACGTCGTCCCGGTGCTTTCTAGTTGGAATACACCACTAGTTAAATGGCTGCGCAAACAGCGAAAATTCATTTTAATTCAGAGAAAATTTGTTGCCGAAATTTATTCCACATATATTTTCTTAACATGGCAGCGTAGAACAAAATTTGACATAATTATAGATAAAAGGGGTTATTTATGGTTCAATGATCACGACACTTAAGAGTTTCAATCATTGTAGTGAAAAATAGCCATGATACAATTTTTGTGTTTGTGCCCCCTCGGAGAGTGTGTGGGGAGGAGCAAGTTATCCTCTGACGGGAAACATTGTCAGGTATGGTATCAATCGTAAGATTTTTTCAAGAACTTTAAAATGAAGGGAAACATGCTGTAATTGTGAGCATTTGGATCAACTATACAGATTTTTCAATAACATTCTCCTGTAAACTTTGAAAAAATAAATTTACTAAAAATTGGATTCTGGTATGAGAAAGTCGAGTTGAACTACACTTCAACTAATTGTAATTACCATATTAAATTTGTGCGAAGTATGTATTAGGCTAGTACTTCGACACAGTTTCCCTTGCTAGCCAACGGCCCTACCGTGCTGAAAACACCGGTTCTCGTTAGATCACCGAAGTCATGCAGCATCGGGCGCGGTTAGTACTTGGGTGGGTGATCACGTGGGAACACCGCGTGCTGTTGGCACATTTAGGGCGGTGGCACATTAGGGCACATTTAGGGCGGTAGCCCGGTGGTTTGCGCGCTGGATTTGCACGCCGCCACAACTGCGGGCGCGGTAGCCCATTGGTTAGCGCGCTGGAGTTGCACTCGGTAGGCCCGGGTTCGATTCCAGCCACTGCCAAAACTGCCGCCGTGTTCATGCGGAGTACGATCACGTTAAACATGTGGGTCCGAAAGTCCTTCCGAGAGGTTGGTGGTAGGGGAAGGAGGGTACGGTCCCTGTGGATGCCTCCCCCACTGGGTTCCGGTCTAAATTGGGTGGCACTTCCCGACCGCCCAAACAGTTACCTTACACCTTTCTGGTAGGTCGGACGGTCTGGGTTTCAACAACAACAACGCCGCCACAACTGCCGCCGTGTTCATGCGGAGTACGATCCCATTAAACATGTGGATCCGAAAGCCCTTCCGAGAGGTTGGTGGTAGGGGAAGGAGGGTACGGTCCCCGTGGATGCCTCCCCCACTGGGTTCCGGTCTAAATTGGGTGGCACTTCCCGACCGCCCAAACAGTTACCTTACACCTTTCTGGTAGGTCGGACGGTCTGGGTTTCAACAACAACAACGCCGCCACAACTGCCGCCGTGTTCATGCGGAGTACGATCCCATTAAACATGTGGATCCGAAAGCCCTTCCGAGAGGTTGGTGGTAGGGGAAGGAGGGTACGGTCCCCGTGGATGCCTCCCCCACTGGGTTCCGGTCTAAATTGGGTGGCACTTCCCGGCCGTCCAAACGGTTACCTTACACCTTTCTGGTAGGTCGGACGGTCTGGGTTTCAACAACAACAACGCCGCCACAACTGCCGCCACAACTGCCGCCGTGTTCATGCGGAGTACGATCCCATTAAACATGTGGATCCGAAAGCCCTTCCGAGAGGTTGGTGGTAGGGGAAGGAGGGTACGGTCCCCGTGGATGCCTCCCCCACTGGGTTCCGGTCTAAATTGGGTGGCACTTCCCGGCCGTCCAAACGGTTACCTTACACCTTTCTGGTAGGTCGGACGGTCTGGGTTTCAACAACAACAACGCCGCCACAACTGCCGCCGTGTTCATGCGGAGTACGATCCCATTAAACATGTGGATCCGAAAGCCCTTCCGAGAGGTTGGTGGTAGGGGAAGGAGGGTACGGTCCCCGTGGATGCCTCCCCCACTGGGTTCCGGTCTAAATTGGGTGGCACTTCCCGGCCGTCCAAACGGTTACCTTACACCTTTCTGGTAGGTCGGACGGTCTGGGTTTCAACAACAACAACGCCGCCACAACTGCCGCCGTGTTCATGCGGAGTACGATCCCATTAAACATGTGGATCCGAAAGCCCTTCCGAGAGGTTGGTGGTAGGGGAAGGAGGGTACGGTCCCCGTGGATGCCTCCCCCACTGGGTTCCGGTCTAAATTGGGTGGCACTTCCCGACCGCCCAAACAGTTACCTTACACCTTTCTGGTAGGTCGGACGGTCTGGGTTTCAACAACAACAACGCCGCCACAACTGCCGCCGTGTTCATGCGGAGTACGATCCCATTAAACATGTGGATCCGAAAGCCCTTCCGAGAGGTTTGTGGTAGGGGAAGGAGGGTACGGTCCCCGTGGATGCCTCCCCCACTGGGTTCCGGTCTAAATTGGGTGGCACTTCCCGACCGCCCAAACAGTTACCTTACACCTTTCTGGTAGGTCGGACGGTCTGGGTTTCAACAACAACAACGCCGCCACAACTGCCGCCGTGTTCATGCGGAGTACGATCCCATTAAACATGTGGATCCGAAAGCCCTTCCGAGAGGTTGGTGGTAGGGGAAGGAGGGTACGGTCCCCGTGGATGCCTCCCCCACTGGGTTCCGGTCTAAATTGGGTGGCACTTCCCGACCGCCCAAACGGTTACCTTACACCTTTCTGGTAGGTCGGACGGTCTGGGTTTCAACAACAACAACGCCGCCACAACTGCCGCCGTGTTCATGCGGAGTACGATCCCATTAAACATGTGGATCCGAAAGCCCTTCCGAGAGGTTGGTGGTAGGGGAAGGAGGGTACGGTCCCCGTGGATGCCTCCCCCACTGGGTTCCGGTCTAAATTGGGTGGCACTTCCCGACCGCCCAAACAGTTACCTTACACCTTTCTGGTAGGTCGGACGGTCTGGGTTTCAACAACAACAACGCCGCCACAACTGCCGCCGTGTTCATGCGGAGTACGATCCCATTAAACATGTGGATCCGAAAGCCCTTCCGAGAGGTTGGTGGTAGGGGAAGGAGGGTACGGTCCCCGTGGATGCCTCCCCCACTGGGTTCCGGTCTAAATTGGGTGGCACTTCCCGACCGCCCAAACAGTTACCTTACACCTTTCTGGTAGGTCGGACGGTCTGGGTTTCAACAACAACAACGCCGCCACAACTGCCGCCGTGTTCATGCGGAGTACGATCCCATTAAACATGTGGATCCGAAAGCCCTTCCGAGAGGTTGGTGGTAGGGGAAGGAGGGTACGGTCCCCGTGGATGCCTCCCCCACTGGGTTCCGGTCTAAATTGGGTGGCACTTCCCGACCGCCCAAACGGTTACCTTACACCTTTCTGGTAGGTCGGACGGTCTGGGTTTCAACAACAACAACGCCGCCACAACTGCCGCCGTGTTCATGCGGAGTACGATCCCATTAAACATGTGGATCCGAAAGCCCTTCCGAGAGGTTGGTGGTAGGGGAAGGAGGGTACGGTCCCCGTGGATGCCTCCCCCACTGGGTTCCGGTCTAAATTGGGTGGCACTTCCCGACCGCCCAAACGGTTACCTTACACCTTTCTGGTAGGTCGGACGGTCTGGGTTTCAACAACAACAACGCCGCCACAACTGCCGCCGTGTTCATGCGGAGTACGATCCCATTAAACATGTGGATCCGAAAGCCCTTCCGAGAGGTTGGTGGTAGGGGAAGGAGGGTACGGTCCCCGTGGATGCCTCCCCCACTGGGTTCCGGTCTAAATTGGGTGGCACTTCCCGACCGCCCAAACGGTTACCTTACACCTTTCTGGTAGGTCGGACGGTCTGGGTTTCAACAACAACAACGCCGCCACAACTGCCGCCGTGTTCATGCGGAGTACGATCCCATTAAACATGTGGATCCGAAAGCCCTTCCGAGAGGTTGGTGGTAGGGGAAGGAGGGTACGGTCCCCGTGGATGCCTCCCCCACTGGGTTCCGGTCTAAATTGGGTGGCACTTCCCGACCGCCCAAACGGTTACCTTACACCTTTCTGGTAGGTCGGACGGTCTGGGTTTCAACAACAACAACGCCGCCACAACTGCCGCCGTGTTCATGCGGAGTACGATCCCATTAAACATGTGGATCCGAAAGCCCTTCCGAGAGGTTGGTGGTAGGGGAAGGAGGGTACGGTCCCCGTGGATGCCTCCCCCACTGGGTTCCGGTCTAAATTGGGTGGCACTTCCCGACCGCCCAAACAGTTACCTTACACCTTTCTGGTAGGTCGGACGGTCTGGGTTTCAACAACAACAACGCCGCCACAACTGCCGCCGTGTTCATGCGGAGTACGATCCCATTAAACATGTGGATCCGAAAGCCCTTCCGAGAGGTTGGTGGTAGGGGAAGGAGGGTACGGTCCCCGTGGATGCCTCCCCCACTGGGTTCCGGTCTAAATTGGGTGGCACTTCCCGACCGCCCAAACGGTTACCTTACACCTTTCTGGTAGGTCGGACGGTCTGGGTTTCAACAACAACAACGCCGCCACAACTGCCGCCGTGTTCATGCGGAGTACGATCCCATTAAACATGTGGATCCGAAAGCCCTTCCGAGAGGTTGGTGGTAGGGGAAGGAGGGTACGGTCCCCGTGGATGCCTCCCCCACTGGGTTCCGGTCTAAATTGGGTGGCACTTCCCGACCGCCCAAACGGTTACCTTACACCTTTCTGGTAGGTCGGACGGTCTGGGTTTCAACAACAACAACGCCGCCACAACTGCCGCCGTGTTCATGCGGAGTACGATCCCATTAAACATGTGGATCCGAAAGCCCTTCCGAGAGGTTGGTGGTAGGGGAAGGAGGGTACGGTCCCCGTGGATGCCTCCCCCACTGGGTTCCGGTCTAAATTGGGTGGCACTTCCCGACCGCCCAAACGGTTACCTTACACCTTTCTGGTAGGTCGGACGGTCTGGGTTTCAACAACAACAACGCCGCCACAACTGCCGCCGTGTTCATGCGGAGTACGATCCCATTAAACATGTGGATCCGAAAGCCCTTCCGAGAGGTTGGTGGTAGGGGAAGGAGGGTACGGTCCCCGTGGATGCCTCCCCCACTGGGTTCCGGTCTAAATTGGGTGGCACTTCCCGACCGCCCAAACGGTTACCTTACACCTTTCTGGTAGGTCGGACGGTCTGGGTTTCAACAACAACAACGCCGCCACAACTGCCGCCGTGTTCATGCGGAGTACGATCCCATTAAACATGTGGATCCGAAAGCCCTTCCGAGAGGTTGGTGGTAGGGGAAGGAGGGTACGGTCCCCGTGGATGCCTTCCCCACTGGGTTCCGGTCTAAATTGGGTGGCACTTCCCGACCGCCCAAACGGTTACCTTACACCTTTCTGGTAGGTCGGACGGTCTGGGTTTCAACAACAACAACGCCGCCACAACTGCCGCCGTGTTCATGCGGAGTACGATCCCATTAAACATGTGGATCCGAAAGCCCTTCCGAGAGGTTGGTGGTAGGGGAAGGAGGGTACGGTCCCCGTGGATGCCTCCCCCACTGGGTTCCGGTCTAAATTGGGTGGCACTTCCCGACCGCCCAAACGGTTACCTTACACCTTTCTGGTAGGTCGGACGGTCTGGGTTTCAACAACAACAACGCCGCCACAACTGCCGCCGTGTTCATGCGGAGTACGATCCCATTAAACATGTGGATCCGAAAGCCCTTCCGAGAGGTTGGTGGTAGGGGAAGGAGGGTACGGTCCCCGTGGATGCCTCCCCCACTGGGTTCCGGTCTAAATTGGGTGGCACTTCCCGACCGCCCAAACGGTTACCTTACACCTTTCTGGTAGGTCGGACGGTCTGGGTTTCAACAACAACAACGCCGCCACAACTGCCGCCGTGTTCATGCGGAGTACGATCCCATTAAACATGTGGATCCGAAAGCCCTTCCGAGAGGTTGGTGGTAGGGGAAGGAGGGTACGGTCCCCGTGGATGCCTCCCCCACTGGGTTCCGGTCTAAATTGGGTGGCACTTCCCGACCGCCCAAACAGTTACCTTACACCTTTCTGGTAGGTCGGACGGTCTGGGTTTCAACAACAACAACGCCGCCACAACTGCCGCCGTGTTCATGCGGAGTACGATCCCATTAAACATGTGGATCCGAAAGCCCTTCCGAGAGGTTGGTGGTAGGGGAAGGAGGGTACGGTCCCCGTGGATGCCTCCCCCACTGGGTTCCGGTCTAAATTGGGTGGCACTTCCCGACCGCCCAAACGGTTACCTTACACCTTTCTGGTAGGTCGGACGGTCTGGGTTTCAACAACAACAACAACGCCGCCACAACTGCCGCCGTGTTCATGCGGAGTACGATCCCATTAAACATGTGGATCCGAAAGCCCTTCCGAGAGGTTGGTGGTAGGGGAAGGAGGGTACGGTCCCCGTGGATGCCTCCCCCACTGGGTTCCGGTCTAAATTGGGTGGCACTTCCCGACCGCCCAAACGGTTACCTTACACCTTTCTGGTAGGTCGGACGGTCTGGGTTTCAACAACAACAACGCCGCCACAACTGCCGCCGTGTTCATGCGGAGTACGATCCCATTAAACATGTGGATCCGAAAGCCCTTCCGAGAGGTTGGTGGTAGGGGAAGGAGGGTACGGTCCCCGTGGATGCCTCCCCCACTGGGTTCCGGTCTAAATTGGGTGGCACTTCCCGACCGCCCAAACGGTTACCTTACACCTTTCTGGTAGGTCGGACGGTCTGGGTTTCAACAACAACAACGCCGCCACAACTGCCGCCGTGTTCATGCGGAGTACGATCCCATTAAACATGTGGATCCGAAAGCCCTTCCGAGAGGTTGGTGGTAGGGGAAGGAGGGTACGGTCCCCGTGGATGCCTCCCCCACTGGGTTCCGGTCTAAATTGGGTGGCACTTCCCGACCGCCCAAACGGTTACCTTACACCTTTCTGGTAGGTCGGACGGTCTGGGTTTCAACAACAACAACGCCGCCACAACTGCCGCCGTGTTCATGCGGAGTACGATCCCATTAAACATGTGGATCCGAAAGCCCTTCCGAGAGGTTGGTGGTAGGGGAAGGAGGGTACGGTCCCCGTGGATGCCTCCCCCACTGGGTTCCGGTCTAAATTGGGTGGCACTTCCCGACCGCCCAAACGGTTACCTTACACCTTTCTGGTAGGTCGGACGGTCTGGGTTTCAACAACAACAACGCCGCCACAACTGCCGCCGTGTTCATGCGGAGTACGATCCCATTAAACATGTGGATCCGAAAGCCCTTCCGAGAGGTTGGTGGTAGGGGAAGGAGGGTACGGTCCCCGTGGATGCCTCCCCCACTGGGTTCCGGTCTAAATTGGGTGGCACTTCCCGACCGCCCAAACAGTTACCTTACACCTTTCTGGTAGGTCGGACGGTCTGGGTTTCAACAACAATAACGCCGCCACAACTGCCGCCGTGTTCATGCGGAGTACGATCCCATTAAACATGTGGATCCGAAAGCCCTTCCGAGAGGTTGGTGGTAGGGGAAGGAGGGTACGGTCCCCGTGGATGCCTCCCCCACTGGGTTCCGGTCTAAATTGGGTGGCACTTCCCGACCGCCCAAACGGTTACCTTACACCTTTCTGGTAGGTCGGACGGTCTGGGTTTCAACAACAACAACGCCGCCACAACTGCCGCCGTGTTCATGCGGAGTACGATCACATTAAACATGTGGATCCGAAAGCCCTTCCGAGAGGTTGGTGGTAGGGGAAGGAGGGTACGGTCCCCGTGGATGCCTCCCCCACTGGGTTCCGGTCTAAATTGGGTGGCACTTCCCGACCGCCCAAACAGTTACCTTACACCTTTCTGGTAGGTCGGACGGTCTGGGTTTCAACAACAACAACGCCGCCACAACTGCCGCCGTGTTCATGCGGAGTACGATCACATTAAACATGTGGATCCGAAAGCCCTTCCGAGAGGTTGGTGGTAGGGGAAGGAGGGTACGGTCCCCGTGGATGCCTCCCCCACTGGGTTCCGGTCTAAATTGGGTGGTACTTCCCGACCGCCCAAACAGTTACCTTACACCTTTCTGGTAGGTCGGACGGTCTGGGTTTCAACAACAACAACGCCGCCACAACTGCCGCCGTGTTCATGCGGAGTACGATCACATTAAACATGTGGATCCGAAAGCCCTTCCGAGAGGTTGGTGGTAGGGGAAGGAGGGTACGGTCCCCGTGGATGCCTCCCCCACTGGGTTCCGGTCTAAATTGGGTGGCACTTCCCGACCGCCCAAACGGTTACCTTACACCTTTCTGGTAGGTCGGACGGTCTGGGTTTCAACAACAACAACGCCGCCACAACTGCCGCCGTGTTCATGCGGAGTACGATCCCATTAAACATGTGGATCCGAAAGCCCTTCCGAGAGGTTGGTGGTAGGGGAAGGAGGGTACGGTCCCCGTGGATGCCTCCCCCACTGGGTTCCGGTCTAAATTGGGTGGCACTTCCCGACCGCCCAAACGGTTACCTTACACCTTTCTGGTAGGTCGGACGGTCTGGGTTTCAACAACAACAACGCCGCCACAACTGCCGCCGTGTTCATGCGGAGTACGATCCCATTAAACATGTGGATCCGAAAGCCCTTCCGAGAGGTTGGTGGTAGGGGAAGGAGGGTACGGTCCCCGTGGATGCCTCCCCCACTGGGTTCCGGTCTAAATTGGGTGGCACTTCCCGACCGCCCAAACAGTTACCTTACACCTTTCTGGTAGGTCGGACGGTCTGGGTTTCAACAACAACAACGCCGCCACAACTGCCGCCGTGTTCATGCGGAGTACGATCCCATTAAACATGTGGATCCGAAAGCCCTTCCGAGAGGTTGGTGGTAGGGGAAGGAGGGTACGGTCCCCGTGGATGCCTCCCCCACTGGGTTCCGGTCTAAATTGGGTGGCACTTCCCGACCGCCCAAACGGTTACCTTACACCTTTCTGGTAGGTCGGACGGTCTGGGTTTCAACAACAACAACGCCGCCACAACTGCCGCCGTGTTCATGCGGAGTACGATCCCATTAAACATGTGGATCCGAAAGCCCTTCCGAAAGGTTGGTGGTAGGGGAAGGAGGGTACGGTCCCCGTGGATGCCTCCCCCACTGGGTTCCGGTCTAAATTGGGTGGCACTTCCCGACCGCCCAAACGGTTACCTTACACCTTTCTGGTAGGTCGGACGGTCTGGGTTTCAACAACAACAACGCCGCCACAACTGCCGCCGTGTTCATGCGGAGTACGATCCCATTAAACATGTGGATCCGAAAGCCCTTCCGAGAGGTTGGTGGTAGGGGAAGGAGGGTACGGTCCCCGTGGATGCCTCCCTCACTGGGTTCCGGTCTAAATTGGGTGGCACTTCCCGACCGCCCAAACGGTTACCTTACACCTTTCTGGTAGGTCGGACGGTCTGGGTTTCAACAACAACAACGCCGCCACAACTGCCGCCGTGTTCATGCGGAGTACGATCCCATTAAACATGTGGATCCGAAAGCCCTTCCGAGAGGTTGGTGGTAGGGGAAGGAGGGTACGGTCCCCGTGGATGCCTCCCCCACTGGGTTCCGGTCTAAATTGGGTGGCACTTCCCGACCGCCCAAACGGTTACCTTACACCTTTCTGGTAGGTCGGACGGTCTGGGTTTCAACAACAACAACGCCGCCACAACTGCCGCCGTGTTCATGCGGAGTACGATCCCATTAAACATGTGGATCCGAAAGCCCTTCCGAGAGGTTGGTGGTAGGGGAAGGAGGGTACGGTCCCCGTGGATGCCTCCCCCACTGGGTTCCGGTCTAAATTGGGTGGCACTTCCCGACCGCCCAAACGGTTACCTTACACCTTTCTGGTAGGTCGGACGGTCTGGGTTTCAACAACAACAACGCCGCCACAACTGCCGCCGTGTTCATGCGGAGTACGATCCCATTAAACATGTGGATCCGAAAGCCCTTCCGAGAGGTTGGTGGTAGGGGAAGGAGGGTACGGTCCCCGTGGATGCCTCCCCCACTGGGTTCCGGTCTAAATTGGGTGGCACTTCCCGACCGCCCAAACGGTTACCTTACACCTTTCTGGTAGGTCGGACGGTCTGGGTTTCAACAACAACAACGCCGCCACAACTGCCGCCGTGTTCATGCGGAGTACGATCCCATTAAACATGTGGATCCGAAAGCCCTTCCGAGAGGTTGGTGGTAGGGGAAGGAGGGTACGGTCCCCGTGGATGCCTCCCCCACTGGGTTCCGGTCTAAATTGGGTGGCACTTCCCGACCGCCCAAACGATTACCTTACACCTTTCTGGTAGGTCGGACGGTCTGGGTTTCAACAACAACAACGCCGCCACAACTGCCGCCGTGTTCATGCGGAGTACGATCCCATTAAACATGTGGATCCGAAAGCCCTTCCGAGAGGTTGGTGGTAGGGGAAGGAGGGTACGGTCCCCGTGGATGCCTCCCCCACTGGGTTCCGGTCTAAATTGGGTGGCACTTCCCGACCGCCCAAACAGTTACCTTACACCTTTCTGGTAGGTCGGACGGTCTGGGTTTCAACAACAACAACGCCGCCACAACTGCCGCCGTGTTCATGCGGAGTACGATCCCATTAAACATGTGGATCCGAAAGCCCTTCCGAGAGGTTGGTGGTAGGGGAAGGAGGGTACGGTCCCCGTGGATGCCTCCCCCACTGGGTTCCGGTCTAAATTGGGTGGCACTTCCCGACCGCCCAAACGGTTACCTTACACCTTTCTGGTAGGTCGGACGGTCTGGGTTTCAACAACAACAACGCCGCCACAACTGCCGCCGTGTTCATGCGGAGTACGATCCCATTAAACATGTGGATCCGAAAGCCCTTCCGAGAGGTTGGTGGTAGGGGAAGGAGGGTACGGTCCCCGTGGATGCCTCCCCCACTGGGTTCCGGTCTAAATTGGGTGGCACTTCCCGACCGCCCAAACGGTTACCTTACACCTTTCTGGTAGGTCGGACGGTCTGGGTTTCAACAACAACAACGCCGCCACAACTGCCGCCGTGTTCATGCGGAGTACGATCCCATTAAACATGTGGATCCGAAAGCCCTTCCGAGAGGTTGGTGGTAGGGGAAGGAGGGTACGGTCCCCGTGGATGCCTCCCCCACTGGGTTCCGGTCTAAATTGGGTGGCACTTCCCGACCGCCCAAACGGTTACCTTACACCTTTCTGGTAGGTCGGACGGTCTGGGTTTCAACAACAACAACGCCGCCACAACTGCCGCCGTGTTCATGCGGAGTACGATCCCATTAAACATGTGGATCCGAAAGCCCTTCCGAGAGGTTGGTGGTAGGGGAAGGAGGGTACGGTCCCCGTGGATGCCTCCCCCACTGGGTTCCGGTCTAAATTGGGTGGCACTTCCCGACCGCCCAAACGGTTACCTTACACCTTTCTGGTAGGTCGGACGGTCTGGGTTTCAACAACAACAACGCCGCCACAACTGCCGCCGTGTTCATGCGGAGTACGATCCCATTAAACATGTGGATCCGAAAGCCCTTCCGAGAGGTTGGTGGTAGGGGAAGGAGGGTACGGTCCCCGTGGATGCCTCCCCCACTGGGTTCCGGTCTAAATTGGGTGGCACTTCCCGACCGCCCAAACGGTTACCTTACACCTTTCTGGTAGGTCGGACGGTCTGGGTTTCAACAACAACAACGCCGCCACAACTGCCGCCGTGTTCATGCGGAGTACGATCCCATTAAACATGTGGATCCGAAAGCCCTTCCGAGAGGTTGGTGGTAGGGGAAGGAGGGTACGGTCCCCGTGGATGCCTCCCCCACTGGGTTCCGGTCTAAATTGGGTGGCACTTCCCGACCGCCCAAACAGTTACCTTACACCTTTCTGGTAGGTCGGACGGTCTGGGTTTCAACAACAATAACGCCGCCACAACTGCCGCCGTGTTCATGCGGAGTACGATCCCATTAAACATGTGGATCCGAAAGCCCTTCCGAGAGGTTGGTGGTAGGGGAAGGAGGGTACGGTCCCCGTGGATGCCTCCCCCACTGGGTTCCGGTCTAAATTGGGTGGCACTTCCCGACCGCCCAAACGGTTACCTTACACCTTTCTGGTAGGTCGGACGGTCTGGGTTTCAACAACAACAACGCCGCCACAACTGCCGCCGTGTTCATGCGGAGTACGATCACATTAAACATGTGGATCCGAAAGCCCTTCCGAGAGGTTGGTGGTAGGGGAAGGAGGGTACGGTCCCCGTGGATGCCTCCCCCACTGGGTTCCGGTCTAAATTGGGTGGCACTTCCCGACCGCCCAAACAGTTACCTTACACCTTTCTGGTAGGTCGGACGGTCTGGGTTTCAACAACAACAACGCCGCCACAACTGCCGCCGTGTTCATGCGGAGTACGATCACATTAAACATGTGGATCCGAAAGCCCTTCCGAGAGGTTGGTGGTAGGGGAAGGAGGGTACGGTCCCCGTGGATGCCTCCCCCACTGGGTTCCGGTCTAAATTGGGTGGTACTTCCCGACCGCCCAAACAGTTACCTTACACCTTTCTGGTAGGTCGGACGGTCTGGGTTTCAACAACAACAACGCCGCCACAACTGCCGCCGTGTTCATGCGGAGTACGATCACATTAAACATGTGGATCCGAAAGCCCTTCCGAGAGGTTGGTGGTAGGGGAAGGAGGGTACGGTCCCCGTGGATGCCTCCCCCACTGGGTTCCGGTCTAAATTGGGTGGCACTTCCCGACCGCCCAAACAGTTACCTTACACCTTTCTGGTAGGTCGGACGGTCTGGGTTTCAACAACAACAACGCCGCCACAACTGCCGCCGTGTTCATGCGGAGTACGATCACATTAAACATGTGGATCCGAAAGCCCTTCCGAGAGGTTGGTGGTAGGGGAAGGAGGGTACGGTCCCCGTGGATGCCTCCCCCACTGGGTTCCGGTCTAAATTGGGTGGCACTTCCCGACCGCCCAAACAGTTACCTTACACCTTTCTGGTAGGTCGGACGGTCTGGGTTTCAACAACAACAACGCCGCCACAACTGCCGCCGTGTTCATGCGGAGTACGATCACATTAAACATGTGGATCCGAAAGCCCTTCCGAGAGGTTGGTGGTAGGGGAAGGAGGGTACGGTCCCCGTGGATGCCTCCCCCACTGGGTTCCGGTCTAAATTGGGTGGTACTTCCCGACCGCCCAAACAGTTACCTTACACCTTTCTGGTAGGTCGGACGGTCTGGGTTTCAACAACAACAACGCCGCCACAACTGCCGCCGTGTTCATGCGGAGTACGATCACATTAAACATGTGGATCCGAAAGCCCTTCCGAGAGGTTGGTGGTAGGGGAAGGAGGGTACGGTCCCCGTGGATGCCTCCCCCACTGGGTTCCGGTCTAAATTGGGTGGCACTTCCCGACCGCCCAAACAGTTACCTTACACCTTTCTGGTAGGTCGGACGGTCTGGGTTTCAACAACAACAACGCCGCCACAACTGCCGCCGTGTTCATGCGGAGTACGATCACATTAAACATGTGGATCCGAAAGCCCTTCCGAGAGGTTGGTGGTAGGGGAAGGAGGGTACGGTCCCCGTGGATGCCTCCCCCACTGGGTTCCGGGCTAAATTGGGTGGTACTTCCCGACCGCCCAAACAGTTACCTTACACCTTTCTGGTAGGTCGGACGGTCTGGGTTTCAACAACAACAACGCCGCCACAACTGCCGCCGTGTTCATGCGGAGTACGATCACATTAAACATGTGGATCCGAAAGCCCTTCCGAGAGGTTGGTGGTAGGGGAAGGAGGGTACGGTCCCCGTGGATGCCTCCCCCACTGGGTTCCGGTCTAAATTGGGTGGTACTTCCCGGCCGTCCAAACGGTTACCTTACAGCTTTCTGGTAGGTCGGACGGTCTGGGTCTCAACTACAACAGTTTCCTTTGCTGTCGTCCAGAAAAGCGCAAAATGTTTAAGTACAATTCAAAGCCAAAAACATCGTGCCATGTATCTTGCACATGATTATTTCCCCGTAAAAGAAATAGAGCATTATGTAGGAAAAGTCGTGCACTACTCACATCAGTTTTCTTAGCTGTTCATCTCCAAAGAGCATTGTGTACGACAGAGTGATACAAACTCTTTATATAAGACACTTATCTTTACTTGTTTACCAACAAACGCTGAACGTGTAATCCATAAAATCTTCGCGAGATTTCAACACATTAAGGGATAACTGTAAAAAAATAAGGCGTGGCGATTAGTAGAAGACTGAAATAGAATCTAGAACTATTTTTGTTTGGTCCGCTATCTTGTCGTTTGCCAGAAATATGTGAACTTTGGTCCGCCTTGTAAAACGCAGTGCAAAAGGGTTATGAATGTTGATATTTGGCTAACGTTGATTTTTCCCTGTTTCATTTTCCCTACAATACTCAAAGTCGCCACAAATGTGTCGATTAGTATCTTACTTCTTCCCTAATATCTGAGCAATAATTTATTAAATAGAGAGCACTTTAAAAGGATCAAAGAGTAAAATGATTTTTACTTCAATGATTTTACTCATATTATTGAATAGAAAATTATTACCAGGTTAAAAAAAATATTATTCTTTCCGTTATTAATATTAACTAATATTTTCCCCCTTATTTGTATTAATCCCTTAAAATATCATTATTCCCTTTTTACTTTCCCTGCAATACATGGTAATGTATAGGGAAAGTATTGGAATCATACCGAAAATCACAACTGGAGTTTTCGACGGATCTACACGTTTCGAGACCTCTAGAATACGAAAAAACCATTTTTAGCGTGACGTCTGTGTGTGTGTCTGTCTGTCTGTCTGTGTGTCTGTGTGTCTGTCTGTCTGTCTGTCTGTCTGTGCAGATTTTGTATCCACTCTAATT
The DNA here is from genome assembly GCA_951213105.1 of Amaurobius ferox. Lineage (NCBI taxonomy): Eukaryota > Metazoa > Arthropoda > Arachnida > Araneae > Amaurobiidae > Amaurobius > Amaurobius ferox. The sequence goes on along the minus strand of OX578152.1, from coordinate 105,642,100 downwards.
AAATAACTAATGGTCCGAATTTCACAAAATTTTGTAGGTAAGTCACTTGTGGGCGGGGCTAATGCTGATTAGTTTTGGGTACGATGCGGAATAAAAGAACCCGCCTTTTTTGTGAAATGGCCCGCAAAAGCTTGTATCCACTCTAACTGAAAAACTAATGGACCGAATTTCACAAAATTTGGTGGATAAGTCGCTTGTAGGCCAACCTGGTGCTGATTAGATTTTGGTACGATTCGGAAAAAAATAACCTGCCTTTTTTTGCAAAATGGCCCGCAAAAATCGTCAAAATCTAAACTAAAGAACTAGGTATACTCAAATATATCCATTAAATGCTCGTTTAATACGTAATTTTTAACGACGAAAATAATACGACCAACCCCATTACACTAGGACTAGCCGTTCTCGAGATATTTTAGTTTTTCGTATTTTCTCTACACCACCTTTGAAAACAAGTCCGGTTACCGAATGAGAACGGAAATTGAATTAAAAGTGAAATGAATTTAATTAAAATAAAGAGAACGTGGATATAAGTCTGCAGGGAAAGTCATGTGCTGCCCACATCAGATTTTTATTTTCCCTACCGCAAAGCCGCCACAAAAATGTTGACTGCTGTTTTAACTTTTTTCTTAATATGTGAATAAAGAGCAGATAACGACTATGTTTATATATATATATATATATATATATATATATATATATATATATATATATATATATATGTATATATAAAAACATATATATTTAATATCTGTATAATCATATATTTGTTTTAACTGCCGTAAAAATTAAGAATGTATTGTTGAATATCCTAAATGTCTTTGTAAAATATCATTTAACATATGTTTATAAAACCACCATTTCGATAAAGCACTGCAACAAATAAAAAATACGAACCAAAAAAAATAATAAAATTTTGCACAGAAGCCAGACCGCAAGTTATGCTGTTTGACACAAAACGTACTGTGTGTCACCCTTATCACACAAAGACCAGCGGGTGGCGGGGGCGAGAATCGTGATGCAACTGAGACCCCCCCCCCCCCTTTTAGCAAGTGCGCTTTCAATTCTTATCTAGAGACTCCGTCCCTCGGTTTAGAAAAGCGCTCATCTGACTCCGAGGCGCCATCTTGATGAAGATAAAAGTTGCCTATCATGGCAAGGGATCTGGCCGGACCCACTTGGCGAAATGGCTAAAGGATTTGGCGTGGTTTTTGGCGCAATGTCAACGTCTAACGAAGAATTGGTCTGGGAATATGAACTAATTGCCATTTCTTTCAAATATTTGAACTTTCTCATGCTATGTATAGTATAGAGAACGTGTTGTTTTCACGAAAATTTTCGAATTTGAGATTTTGATGCCAATATATCTAAGTACTTCAAGACCTCCTGAGCACGTTCTATGTTTTACGTTTTAAGACTTCCTGAACACGTTTTGGCTATTTTTGGAGTAATGCCCGTCTGCCTGTATGTGTGTGGTCGCTTTCTTGAGTACACAATAGTGGCCACGAATATTAATGGATTTTCACGAAACTTTGTAACCGGCTTTGCTATCGAAAAATCTAGAACTGGATAGAATTTCTTTTAAACTCGAGAGAAAAATTTTATAGTTTTTTTAATATGGCAGCATATGACGAAATATGGCATATTCATGAATAGAAGGGCTTATTTATGGCTCAATGATCACCATACTTAATAGTTTCAATCATTGTCGTAAAAATAGCCATGATACATTTTTACTTTCCCTGCAATACATGGCAATGTATAGGGAAAGTATTGGAATCATGCCGAAAATCGCAACTCGAGTTTTCGACGGATCTACACGTTTCGAGACCTCTAGAATACGAAAAAACCATTTTTAGCGTGACGTCTGTGTGTGTGTCTGTGTGTCTGTCTGTGTGTCTGTGTGCCTGTGTGTCTGTCTGTGTGTCTGTGTGTCTGTCTGTCTGTGAAGATTTTGTATCCACTCTAACTAAAAATCTAATACACCGAATTTCACAAGATTTTGTAGGTAAATGTCACAAAATTTCACTTATGGGCGGGTCTGGTGCTGATTAGTTTTGGGTAAGATTCGGGATAAAAGAACCCGCCTTTTTTTGCGAAATGGCCCGCAAAAGCTTGTATCCACTCTAGCTGAAAAACTAGTGGACCGAATTTCACAAAATTCGGTATATGAGTCACGTATAAGTCACCCTGGTGCTGATTAGATTTTGGTACGATTCAGAAAAAAATGACCTGCCTTTTTTTGCAGAATGGCCCGCAAAAATTGTTAAAATCAAAACTAAAAAGCTACGTATACTCAAATATATCTATTAAATGCTTGTTTAATACGTAATTTTTAACGAAGAAAAGAATAAGACCAACCCCATTACACTAGGACTAGCCGTTCTCGAGATATATTAGTTTTTTCGTGTTTTCTCCACGCCACCTTTAAAAATAAGTACAGTTATCAAATGAGAACGAAAATTGAATTAAAAGTGAATTAAATTTAATTGAAATAAAGAGAACGTGGATATAAGTCTGCATTGAAAGTCATGTGCTGCCCACATCAGATTTTTACTTTCCCTGCAATACATGGTAATGTATAGGGAAAGTATTGGAATCATGCCGAAAATCGCAAAATGAGTTTTCGACGGATCTACACGTTTCGAGACCTCTAGAATACGAAAAAACCATTTTTAGCGTGACGTCTGTGTGTCTGTCTGTGTGCCTGTCTGTGTGTCTGTCTGTGTGTCGGTCTGCCTGTCTGTGCAGATTTTGTATCCACTCTAACTAAAAAACTAATCGACCGAATTTCACAAAATTTGGTAGGTAAGTCACTTATAGGCGAGTCTGGTGCTGATTAGTTTTGGATATGATTCGGGATAAAAGAACCCGCCTTTTTTTGCAAAATGGCCCGCAAAAGTTTGTATCCACTCTAGCTGAAAAACTAACGGACCGAATTTCACAAAATTCAGTAGATGAGTCACTTATGGCTCACCCTGGTGCTGATTAGATTTTGGTACGATTCGGAAAAAAAATAACCTGCCATTTTTTGCAGAATGTCCCGCAAAAATTGTGAAAATCTAAACTATAAAGCTACGTATGCTCAAATATATCCATTAAATGCTCGTTTAATACGTAATTTTTAACGAAGAAAAGAATAAGACCAACTCCATTACACTAGGACCAACTCTATTACATTTTTCGAATTCTCACTTTTTAACACTTTCTAAAGTTGTTGTAAAGTGTTTATAACTTTACAAATATGTTCATTCTGTGTATTTGTCTGTCTGTCCGTTCGCACGATAGCTGCTGTAAAAATGACTTTATCAAATGAAATGTTAGTATATCATTGAGACGGTCTGTGGGACATATGGGAATGAAAATGAATAATATCACCCTATTAGTTTCCGATATAACCCGGGTTGAAAACATGAAATACATTGAACCCTGACCTAATTTTTCAAACACTTTTTAAACGGAGTTAAAATTCACAAATGCTTTGAAAATTTTAGGAAATATTCAAATTGTCACATAAAGCGTACAAAAATTTTCAGCAAAATATGTTAGGTAGTTTTACAAACAAAAATTTAATTAATTACACCCATGATATATGAAGAGATCACGTGATTCATTGCAAAATTAAATATGTCATCCGTTTTTTTTTCGCTGTGTAAAGCTCTTGATGTTTAAAGATCGATTCAATTTGTATTTAGTGTTGCATCCGTCCTTAAAGCGCTTTATATTTCCGTATTATCTGTGTATCCAAATTCTTTGTCCACGCAATTATAATATTTTTTATTTTAAATGATCACTAAACTTTGATTATTTTTACAAAGAAGCCTAATTTTAACGTATGCAGAATGTAAACAAATCAAGCGATTATAAGGTGTCTTGTATAAGAATTGTTGAATTTTTTTCACGCAAAATTAATTAGCTCTGGAGTCTGGAACATAGGTGATATGAATGAAATATTCATTGATTTTGCATAGAGAAGCAGACGATTTATAGCATTGTCTTTTTTCTAAGTATAATAAATTGCTGTAGTACTGTGATAATTTAAAAAATATCAGTGCTGAATGTATTAGATTTTAGAGATGTTTATACAAAATTGCATTTCACTTGGAAAGTTTTTCTTAGTCAATGCTTTATGCGTGATTGATCTTTCTTGTTTCCCTATTAACGCAGTATGAAGTTTGAAATATTTATAACCGTAAACCTGCTACTAATTATGTTTAAGAAAGCAGTGTAAAAATTATGTGAATCTGCTGATTGTTACCGAGAATTAATCCGTCTTAATGGGCAGGCAGAAACTGATTTTTAATTTTCGTTATTACGTACTTCGCTGTAAGGTGATAAAACTTACATCAGAACATTCTCTGAACTCAGATTCATTGTCTGGAAAAAAAAATCTTCGTAATCCTTGGCGTGGGTCAAGATATATTTGAGTTAAAATCGTTTATTGAAAATTTTCCTTCTTAAGAAAGTCCGTTTACGCCTATACTCCCAATATCTTTAAACTCCGCGTCATAGCACCTCCTCAGTAATATGCCTGTAAAACATTTGCAAGCACGTTACTGAAACTTTCAGAGAATCAGCTGTTTGTAATGGTGAGTGAGGTTCCTGATAATTATGATAATATATATATATATATATATATATATATATATATATATATATATATATATATATATATATATATATATATATATATATATATATATGTATATATATAATACTACAATAATAACCCTTCGACAGACGATAATTAGTTGAATATTTCAGAAATGAAGCTTGAATTTTCATGAACGTCTGTAATTGATGTTTTTCTGATAGTTTGCCGAAATTAACACCAGAGTAGCTGAAAAAAAGAAGCAACGGTTGCAGAATGCTTTACAGTATAGGCAAGTGACCATGTGCAATAGAATGAACGTGATTATAGCGCCTCTAGTGGCGAAATATGAAACTTAAGAAAACTAACTCGGAAACCTACAAAGATTGGAAAAAATAAGTAAATAAATTAAAAAAATGCAATTACAAAATGAAGTGGGTTGGGCAACCCAGTGGTTAGCGCGCGGGAATTGTACTCAAACGGCCTGAGTTCGATTCCCGCCTCTACCCAAACCGTCCCTGTTCACTTGGAGTACGTGCACGTTAAATATGTGTGTCCGTAAGTCCTTCCGAGAGGTTGGTGGTAGTGGAAGAAATGTACGGTCCTTGTGAATGCCCCTCCCCACTGGGTTCTGGTCTAAATTGGGTGGCACTTCTCGGCCATCCAAACAGATATATTACACCTTTGAGTAGGTCGGACGGTCTGGGTTGGAGAAGAAAAAGATATACAAAATGAAAGAGTGCTGCTTTATTACCATAAAACGATATTTGGTTCAATCAAGCTTGATAAAGCAACGCATCGTCAAGGCCTGTCATTCTGTAACCTTTATGATGCTGCATGCTGTCCAAGATGCCGTTCTGTCCTGAATCCAGATGAGCACTGTCAATGATAATGCACATTTTGAACATTGTGTCCATAGATTACTCGGCAGGTTAGTTGCTCCTGCATTACACAACATTTGCTGTACGTCTGTGTTGTGTTGTTATAAAAGTTTACTACTTTCGCATGTTCGTGTTTCTATTGAACTAATCATCGTTTTGTATTAAATAACCCCCTCTTTTATTTTATAATTGAACTTTTTTGCCTATCTCTGCTGGTTTCTGACTTTATTTCTGGATGTTCTGTATTTTAACACTAGGGGCGCTAAAAGCACTTTTAATCGACTGCGTATGGTCACTTTTCTATAGGTACACTTTACTTCCGCGGTGCTAAGATATGAGGTTTAAAAGTCATAAGGGGCGTATTCGGATTTTTCTAAGAATCCTGTATATTGGATTATTGCATTATTCAGATTTTCGTTTGTCCGAAATACCGTCGTTTCTGTTTGATCCGGATAAGATAAATTTATTGTATTGTATCGATGTCTATCCTTCTTTTCTATTCTTCCTGGCGAGGTGTGGAGCTGTATTCTGGCAACCCCACAGTAATCGGCAGATCACATTTGAACGACGCTGGTTGCTCCAAGAGAGTTAGCATCTCTCTCTGGTTGCTCCCAGCCGTCGTCACGATGCTCTAATAGGAAGCCCACACAAGGGATACACATACTTGTATATCTGATGGAGGAAGGACGGGGAAGGCAGGGCTATAGCCAGAAACGAAATTCAAGAGGGGCTTTATTGAAATTCAAGGCAGGCTCAACGGTCTTGAAGGAAGGGGTTGACTAAAAACACTGTTAATCGTTAGCTGTCATAAACCAAGAAAATCTGATGTGGGCATCACATGATTTTCTCTGCAGAATCCTATTTTCTCTTTATTTCTTCAATAATTCATTAAATTCAGTTTAATTTCACAAAATGACACCCAAAATTATTTTAAATGACACTGAATTTGCACTTTTAATTCAATTTTCGCTTTCATTTGGTAATTAGACTTATTTTCAAAGGTTAGCGAAAATGCGCATAATCTAAAATATTTCGAGAACAGAGTCCTAGAGTAATGGGGTTGGTCTTAATCTTTTCGCTGTCAAAAATTTCGTATAAAATAAGCATTTAATTCATATATTTGTGAGCTTACGTAGGCTTTTATTTTTAGATTTAAACGATTTTTGCGGGCTATTTCGTAGAAAAGGACAGGTTATTTTTTTCCAAATCGTACCAAAATCTAATCAGCACAAGATTATCTTACAAGTGATTTATTTACCAAATTTTGTAAAATTTGTTCAATTGTTTTTTCAGCTAGAGTGGATACAGGTAATTTTTGTGAGCCATTTTGCAAAAAAGGCAGGTTCTTCTATCCCGAATCGTACCAAAATCTAATCAGCACCAGGGTCACTCCCAAGGGACTTACCTACCAAATTTTACGGAATATTGGGATGTAAAATCTGCACAGACAGACGCACACACACACACATATGTCAGATTAAAAATAGTCTTTTCGTGTTCTAAATCTCTCAAAACCTGTAGATCCGACGAAAACTCGCGTTGCGATTTTCGGCACCATTCTAATACATTCCTTATACATTACCATGTATTTCAGGGAAAGTAATATTTATTATTATATATTTCAACCCATATAAATTATTAACATATAAGTAATATATATATATATATATATATATATATATATATATATATATATATATATATACACAACTAATAGTTTTGAGACATTTTATTTATAAGGAAAACTTATAACTTATAAACGTATAAAAGCACAAATAACAAAATACTGCAACATACAGCTGTTTAGAGGATACGCTGGTTCCCCTTCGTCAATACAAGAGAACCAGCAAACGCAAAGTCCAAAAGGGAAATCCTCCTAAAGAGAAATCACCATGAAATTTGAATGAATGAGAAAATCAAGGAGATTCACACTCCAGATATGTCCGGCCGTCCAAATGGATGCTCAAGTCCTTGTTGACGAGCCGGACGGCCTGGGTTTTCAACACTCCAGATATGTAGAGCCAACGGCCCTACCGTGCTGAAAACACCGGTTCTCGTTAGATCACCGAAGTCAAACAGCATCGGGCGCGGTTAGTACTTGGGTGGGTGACCACCTGGGAACACCGCGTGCTGTTGACGCATTTCGGGTGCGGTAGCCCAGTGGTTTGCGCGCTGGATTTGCACGCTGCCACAACTGCCGCCGTGTTCATCCGGAGTACGATCACGTTAAACATGTGGGTCGGTAAGTCCTTCCGAGAGGTTGGTGGTAGGGGAAGGAGGGTACGGTCCCTGCGGATGCCTCCCCCATTGGGTTCCGGTCTAAATTGGGTGGCACTTCCCGTCCGTCCAAATGGTTACCTTACACCTTTCTGGTAGGTCGGACGATCTGGGTCTCAACAACAACAACAACACTCCAGATATGTTAACACTTTACTTACATGAGTATAGTGTTTGCATGGCCGAACGTTGCTGACCGATCACGAGTATAGAGTTTGCATGGCCAAAAGTTGCTGACTGATCACGAGTGTAGTGTTTGCATGGCCGAATGTTGCTGACAGATCACGAGTATAGTGTTTGCATGGCCGAATGTTGCTGACAGATCACGAGTATAGTGTTTGCATGGCCGAATGTTGCTGACAGATCACGAGTATAGAGTTTGCATGGCCAAAAGTTTCTGACTGATCACGAGTGTAGTGTTTGCATGGCCGAACGTTGCTGATCGCTCACGAGTATAGTGTTTGCATGGCCGAACGCTGTTGACCGGTCACGAGTATACTAATGTTTTCATGTCACCATATTTTAGAAAAATAGTTACTAGCAGCAAAGAAATCCCACTAGAGTATATAGAGTATGCTCTTCCAAAGGACAGCGCAGCGAAACTCGATATATTTGTAAAACTTGTGCCATTGTACGTAGGTAAATGCTTTACAGTATAGCATACCCCCCAAAATTGTTAAATATATGCACTAAGTTTTATTTCAATACATGCTGTATAAAAAAAGTTCATTGAAGCTTATTTCGATGTTTTCATTTTATATTCAACTGAGGAAAAATAGCCGGCTGCACGGAATAGTTTTGGCTTGGAATAGTCGGTCAGCAATGTGTTAATATTCATAACGAATCGTTTTCGACATATCAGAAATTTTATATGAAAAACCGCAGGGAGCGTCATATCTTAAAAAAATCTGATGTGGGCAGCACATGACTTTCCTTATATAATGCAATGAATTTACTACTTTTAAAGTAAAAAAAAATAGATTATTTTTATAGTAGATATTTATATTCTTTCCAAGGTAGAGTATTTTCGTCCATGAGTCATCATTTTCATTGATATAGCGTCATTTTTATCCATTTGGCGAGATTTTCGTTAATTTGGCAACATTTCAAAAAGTCGCCAAGTTGGCGACATTCCGCCAAATTCGTCGCCAAAATCTCGCCAAGCGTTATGGACGAAGAAATAAGTTATTCTTACAGCAGATAAATGACTATTGGTGTTCAAATACAAAAGTATTACTTAAAGTATCTTTTTTCATGAATTAAACGAGCTAGATCCACGAGAATGATGTCACTCAAATTATCGCATGGTATTACATATGAAAAATGAACATGTTTCTCAATAGTATATATATATATATTTTAATTTTATATGACTTTTTGATAATTTTTTTTGAAAAATGTACAATATCTCGAGAACGGTTCATGTTAGCGTTCTAAAATTTATGTCAATCGTTTTCTAATGAAAAATTACGTAAGAAATGTCTATTTCCGTAACTTTATTAGCGGTTTTGATTTTTTGATGATTGTTTCAAAATTTCATTCGAAAATTTAGGGGGGTTCGGAACATTCGATTGCGTATAAAAACAATAGGCTTCCAGTGTTTACGGATTGTGATTTTTGTACCAAATTTTGTTCGAATCGGTTCATTCGTTCGTCAGTTATCGTCTCCATAGACTCACTGACACACACACACACACACACACACACACACACACACATACACACATACACACACACACACACACACACACACACACTTTCACACACACACACACTTTCACACACACACACACATACTTTCCTTCCCGGCCGTCCAACTAGTTACTCTAAGTCCTCTGGACGAGTCGGACGGTCTGGGTCTTCCACACACATACTTTCACACACACCCACACATACTTTCACACACACACACACACAGTTACTTTCACACACACACACGCATACTTTCACACACACACACACACACACAGACATCACTGCAAAAATGTTGGATTCGTGATTAGGGATGCTTGAAACGTGCTCTCCCGTCGAAAACTCGAATTCGAATTTTCGACCCCGTCACAATCATTTCCTTATATATTATGTATATCAGGAAAGTAAAAATAAATATTAACTTTGGATCATATACATTTCTTTTCCAACGCAAAATGCAATGATTTACCTTCATTTTTGGAATACCTTCAATGAATACCTTCAATAAATACCTTCATTTTTGGAAACTTTGAAAGTTTCCAGTTTTTTTTTGTTTTCAAATTTCCCTTTCCCACATAAAAAATCCGGTTTATTCCCGGGAATAAACCGGGTTTTCCCCCCATCTTTGTATGGACAACTGTTTGGATGTGGAATATATTTGAATGTGGTTCTGTTGTGGCTTGAATGTGGACTTGCTCAATTTGAGTACTAATTGCACTTTTTCACGGAATGTACATGCAGTGTCCACTTCAACGATAAGAGCTTCTTGTAATATCATCCCAGTAACTCAGCGGTAAAGCGTCGTCTGGCCACTACTTTGTTCGATTCCCGGTCGGGGCAGCAAAGTCCATTACAATGGCACCCGAACAAATCAATCCTGCAGGTTAGTGCAAAGATTTTGAATGTCTGAAAGTGATCCTAGTACGATTAGCACGGAATCAGTAGCCTCTGGGATAATGAAAGGCGATTTCAAATCGAGAGGACAATGACCACGCAGGAAGCTGAATTGGAGGATAAAAATAGTACCAGGTGATTAACCCGAGATTAAAAACATGAGGTGGTCAGTCAGATTCTCAGTTGCACGCCAATCTGACATTACGTGCTGGAGAATGCAGAGATGCCACTTCAATAAGAGCTTGCACTGCCTTCCCAGTAAATCAGCGGTAGCAGCGGCCTTCCCAGTAGCTCAGCGGTAGCTTACGCACCGGAACGACGTGGTTCAATTCCCGTTTAGGCAGCAAGGTTCTTTACATACTTAAGACAAGAAGTTTGATGATCATTTAAATTCAAATACATTGCAATTGCGTTGTTTTAGAATACTATGCACAAAAATTAAGCAAAAATAAAGCGGTTTTAGGACAGACCCAACACTGATTATAAATTAAAAATAATTTTAAAAATCACTATTTTGACACACGATGTATATACCATTGATTATTTAAACTCAAATATATTGTAATTGTGCTGTTTTAGAATATTGATGCACAGTAATTAAGCAAAAATAAAGCGGTTTTAGGCTGAATACAACACTAAAGGCAAATTTTAAATAACTTTAAAAGTCACGGTTTTGACACAAGATGGATGCCATATTTTATTTTGAAGTGGGTCACGTGATTTCGTCATATAATGGGTGTAATTATTATTTTAATTTTTATTTAAAAAACTACCGAATATATTTTTCTGAAATTTCTTTTATATATTTTATGGGATAATTTTAATATTTCCTAAAACTTTCGAAGCAATTTGTGAATTTTAAATTTGCTTAAAAAGTGTTTGAAAAATTAGGTCCCACAGGGTTCAATGTATTTCATTTTTTCAACCCGGGTTCAATCCAAAACTAATTGGGTGATATTATTCATTTTTATTCCCATAGGTCCCACAGACCCTCTGAACAGCATACTAAAATTTCATTTTGATATAGTCATTTTTACGGCAGTTATCGTGCTAATGGACAGGCAGACAGAATGAACAAAGTCATAAACACTTTTGAACTATGTTGTAAAGTGTTCAAAAACCATTTGGACGTCGGATTTGCATCATATGTTTTTTATTTGTAACATACAAAAATTCTGGTGTGGACAACACATAACTTTCTCCATGCATCACGATGACAGATAGTAACTTTAGCAACAGCTTAGCAAGAGTGGTAAGCGCATTTAGCAGTTTTGTTGGTCAAATAGGATCAATTTTCTGCTTGGGGTGCTACATTTTCCGAACAAATTAAACAAATAAATTGAAATGTGCTACGATTATACCAATGGATAAATGAGATGTTTGTCGATTTACGGAAAACTAAGACTAAGCAAAAGCCTTTAATGAAAATAAAAAAAATATATAATGCAAATAATATATAGCGAATAAAAAAATATATATAGCAAATATATATAGCAAATAAAATATATAGCAAATAAAAAATATATAATGAAATTAGTTGCAAAAAGAACGTCTGAAATCTGTTGATTTTTGAACTGATTAGACCAAGGAAGTACTCCTAATTTTTTAAACTCTGTTTATCGAAAATCGAAAACACGTATTTATATATAAAAATGTTATAAGATGTACACTTCTATTTAATACGTTATTTTTATCACTTAAATCTGGATGCTACATTTTTTAAGCCGCTGACATGTGCCGATTTTGAGTTATTTTATGTTTTTGATCTAAAAGGGAAACTTATTAAAATGTAAACTATATAATTAAATGAGTGAATAATTTGTAAATATCTTAAAAATATTTTGATAAATGGACACTATTATTTACAAATGATCATTAATTGTTCTCGAGATATCAAAAATTTTATGTTATCTACTTTGAAAACTATGAAAACTTTGCATTACAAAATCAATAGTGTCAATCGGTTTCGAAGGCAATAACCCTTCTAATGCCTTCTTTGTAGGAACAAACAAGAAGTGCAACCTTCACTCGTCTGATCAGGATCGGTAACTTATGTTTGAATAACAAACTTGACTGAAGCCATGGAAATGGGGTTGTCAACCACGAGACTCCTCTCGTCGTTGACAACCCCAAAACCAAAACCCCCAACTCCAAAAATAGAGGTAAACACCACGGAGGGAGGAATAAGTAGGATACTATGAACTATAAATTATCAAAAAGGAAAGTCGACGTCTAAAGAATTCAAAGCACTTATTCAATGAGCGAAACTGACAACATAAATGCCCTATTAAGTTAAAACTTGCATCTGGCAGGTTTTGGAAGTTACATCACTCGTCCAAACCAGCTGTATAAATAAGAGCTGGTATTTTATGTTCTACCACCTGACATTTTCAGCTAGTATTTTACAGTTCATTCATAGTGTTATACTACTTATTCCATTCTCCGTGGTTTTTATCTTTTTATTCGCTTTTCGTCGTTGGTAAACACCTTTCCCTGCTTCACTGGCGTTTGCTGTTTTAATATCAGCTGCATATCCTCTGACGAATGAAGGTTGCGCTTCTTGTTTGTTCTAAAGAAGAGGCTCAATATTACTTTCAAAACAGGTCGACACTTAATTTTGTGCTGCATGTTGCTTTTAATGCAGTTTTGTTTTTATAGTTTTATGACTTTAACGGAATTTTTGATATATGCGTATAATAAGCCTACTCATTTTTAACCAGATATAGTAATAAGAAAGCTCTATTTTTACTTTCCTTATATACATAATGTATAAGGAAAGTATTGTGACGGGGTCGAAAATTCGAATTCGAGTTTTCGACGGGAGAGCACGTTTCAAGCATCCCTGATCACGAATCAAACATTTTTGAAGAGATGTCTGTGTGTGTGCGTGTGTGTGTGTGTGTATGTATGTATGTGTGTGTGTGTGTGTGTGCGTGTGTGTGTGTGTGCGTGTGTGTGTGTGTGTGTGTCAGTGAGTCTGTGGAGACGATAACTGACGAACGAATGGACCGATTTGAACCAGATTTGGTACAAAAATCACAATCCGTAAACACTGGAAGTCTATTGTTTTTATACGCAATCGAATGTTCAGAACCACCCTAAATGTTCGAATGAAATTTTGAAAAAATCGTCAAAAAATCAAAACCACTAATAAAGTTACGTAAATGGACATTTCTTATGTAATTTTTCATTAGAAAACGATTGACATAAATTTTAGAACGCTAACATGAACCGTTTTTGAGATATTGCACATTTTTCAAAACAATTATCAAAAAGTCATATAAAATAAAAAAAAATATTTCCTATTGAGAAACACGTTCACTTTTCAAATGTAATACTATGCGATAAATTGGGTGACATCATTCTTGTGAATCTAGCTCGTTCCATTCATGAAAAAAGATACTTTGAGTAATACTTTTGTATTTGAACGCCAATAGTCATTTATCTGCTGTAAGAATAACTTATTTCTTCGTCCATAACGCTTGGCGAGATTTTAGCGACGAATTTGGCGGAATGTCGCCAACTTGGCGACTTTTTGAAATGTTGCCAAATTAACGAAAATCTCGCCAAATGGATAAAAATGACGCTAAATCATTGAAAATGACGACCAGTTGTCGAAAATTCAATATCTTGGAAATAATATTAGTATCTACTATAAGAAAATCCTATTTTTTTTACTGTAAAAGTAGTAAATTCACTACATTATATAAGGATAGTCATGTGTTGCCCACATCAGATTTTTTTTTTTTCCAGCACGAGATCCCAAATGTGTTAGTTTGCAGGAAAAAAGCTGTGTTGTACTATTCAAATTTTTTTTTCCTGCTTTTTTTATTTAAAAAAAATATCGTAAAATGTTAAAGTGAAAATGCTTCAACTTGAAATTTGAATGGAGAGTGACAAGTTAAAAGCTTGGTGAAAAATTACTTTTTTTTATGTATTTTTTTTTTCTCACGATGCTAGAAAAAAATTCTTTAAAAGGAAAATGCCAGTTTCGTAGCAAATTCTTGTTTTTGTGCTACCAAGAAAATGCTTACAGGAAAAAGGGAAAAAAGTTAGCACCGGAGAAAAAATCTCGGAGAAAAAAATGCTCGTGTCAGCGGTGTCAAAACATTTTTTGAGATGTCCTGTCTGCCGACTGTTCTCCTGTTGAAGCTTCCGATATTTCAGGATATCAGGAAGTCATTCAATTCGAAGTGAATTAATAATTATATTATGATGGGGAAAACATTCTTAAATATTTATCGTCTCCACTCGATTTTCTGATGCATTTATATCCTTTAAGGGGACGGTGGACGTTGAAATGAGCAAAAATCGACTAAAAACAGTTTTAATATATAACATTATTTTACACATTTAACATTTGCTTACGGGTGGACAGCGCCCATCCCAAACGAAGAACCTTCCAAAAAGACAGATATTTGACATACCCTATCCCAAACAGTTCGACCCTGACAGAAACATAGCACCTGCTGCAGCAGTTGCAATGTCAGCGATTTCCATGGACGCCAATGCCTGCAAAGGGGGTCGAACTGTTTGGGATAGGGTATGTCAAATACCTGTCTTTTTGGGAAGTTCTTCGTTTGGGATGGACGCTGTCCCACCCGTAAGCAAAAGGTTGAATGCATTTTTTTCGAAACGGAATTTTCAAAGGTTTTACATTGAGAGGCATGGATTAAGAGGCATGGAGCATTTTAAACTGCTCCATGCCTCTTAATTTTTGTTTGAGATGCATGAAATTTGGCAAGAAGACATCTCTCATACTTTTTAATGAAACTGGGTATGCATTTTATAATTAGACTTTATTAAGGTAATTAACAGTGAATAAGAGCCTAATTAAATGATGAAAATTAAGTTTTAATGCAGAAAAATATTTTTAAAAAATTAACTTTCTAATGGATTTAAAAATAAATACCCAAATTTGTTCATAATGTGTTTTTGGGTGATCATAATGTAAAATTAATCAAAAATGAGAACAAGTGGCACGCAAGGAGCATTTTAAAATTTTCGTTAAAAAAAATTAAGTTAAAAAAAATACAAAACTATAATAAAATTGAAAAAAATTTAATGGTATTATATATAGTAATGTTAAGAGGAATATTTATACAAATTTTCAATAAATAAATAAAAAAAGTTTCAACGTCCACCGTCCCCTTAACTTTACTTCTATCATGATCAGCAATAAAAAAATATGTTTATTGGTGGCAACAATTTTGCTATTCCATTGTTGACCATTCCTTCTGTTGAAGTTTCCGATATTTCAAGATATCAGAAAGTCATTCAGTTTGAAGGGGATTAATAATTATGATTAATACTAATTAATATGATGAAGGAGAAAACATTTTTAAATATTTATAGTCACCACTCGATTTTTTGATACAGTCATATCGTTTAAGTTCTTAATCGGCAATACAAAAGTATATGTTTATTTATTAGTGGCAACACTTTTGCTATTCCATTGTTGAAGCTTGCGATATTTCAGGATATCAAAAAGTCATTTAATTTGAAGGGGATTAATAATTATATGATGGTGAAAACATTCTTAAATATTTATAGTCTCCACTCGATTTTCTGATACATTAATATCGTTTAAGTCTGCTTTTATCATAATCAGCAATACAAAAATATGTTTATTTACTGGTGGCAATAATTTTGCTATGCCATTATTTTCACCAATTTTTTTTTTAAACATTTTTCTCAGAATCTGCTATAAATAAGGCTTAGGTCATGACTGATATGGATTCAGCATCAAATTTTGGAAGAGAAATGGTTTCAGAGTGTTTCCTCTTCCGGTTCAAAAATTTCCTTTGAAACACATATTTCTCAGAATTTTTTAGGGAATTAGCATAAATAATGACTGATATGGATTCAGCATCAAATTTCGAAGAGGGTAGGGGAACTCGCTAAGAATTTTTACTTTCTTTTCCTCACTAATTCGTCCAGATTTCAGCAAATGTTCAGATTTCAACAAATGTCTAGATTTCAGCAAATGTTCAGATTTCAACAAATGTCCAGATTTCAACAAATGTTCAGATTTCAACAAATGTTCAGATTTCAACAAATGTCCAAATTTCAACAAATGTCCAGATTTCAACAAATGTTCAGATTTCAACAAATGTCCAAATTTCAACAAATGTCCAGATTTCAACAAATGTTCAGATTTCAACAAATGTCCAAATTTCAACAAATGTTCAGATTTCAACAAATGTCCAAATTTCAACAAATGTCCAGATTTCAACAAATGTTCAGATTTCAACAAATGTCCAAATTTCAACAAATGTCCAGATTTCAACAAAAATTCATAAATGCATATTTTCTTTAGCGAATTGGCTATAGATGGAGTTTAGATGAGGAGTGATATGAATTCAAAATTAAATTCTTGTGGTAATAGGGGATCATTAATAATTTTAATTTCCGGTTCTAGAGGTGTCACTTCTGATTAAAAAAGTAACATTTCCTTTGCAACACCTATTTCTCACGATTTGCTATGGATACGGCTTAGATGATAACTGATATGGATTCAAAATCAAATTTCAAATGTTGGGTTTTTGGGGAGAAGAGGGAGGGGAGGGGGAAGGATTTTCTCATCCGGTTCTGGAGTATTTCCGTTTTTTTTTTTTCAAATTCGTATGACTGTACGAATTAAGTGTAATAAAGAGTATAAAAATGCACAATTGGTAAATGAAGGTTGGTAATATAACTGGAACTGTCACATATTCCATTTTCAATCTTGAGTCCTTTAAGAACGATTTGAAAGGAACCTTCTGTTTTAGGTATGTTAAAGCTGCTTGTTTTTAATTAGAAATTTTAATAAAATTGCCTTCTGATTTTTTAACTCATCTGAAATTAATTTTTGCAAACGCTCGACTTGAATTATTTCTATTTTGCGAGTCTCAATCTTGCAAAAGCTTTGAATAAGAAATCGAGCAACTTCAGCTTTGGACAACACAGCTGCTCATCAGGTAGTTCTAACAAGAAATACGTATTTTAAAGACAAGTTTCCCAAACGTTCGAATTGAAGAATTTTTATTTTATGTTTCTCAGTTTTATGAGAGCTTTGAACAATAAGTAGAGCAACTTCAGCTTCAGGCAGCACTGCGGAGTATCAGGTAGTTAAAGTCACAAACGAGAAAGACTTATTTTAAAGCCAAGTTTCAACCAGTTCTTTTCGGTAACTTTAAGTAAAAACCAATGAAATGTATCGGCAAAACTTACGCTAGTGTGCTTTATTGGGGACAAATATTGAATTTACACGTCGAAAGGAATATTTAAGTATTTTATGAAAAATTTCCGTAGTTTTGAAATGCAGAATATGTTTTCCAGGAAAATTTTACCGATATTATTATTTGCGTGCCAAACTTTCCAAGCTGTGTGAGCAGAACTTCTAATTCAGCCTCACCACTTAGTCTTGGTGCTAAAAATAAAGAGTATCTTCTACGGCCTTCTCAAGATCTCCGGGCGACGTCATTACGATGCCACCAAACACAATCAACTTGTGGCAAAAGTTTATTTCCCTAGTTTTGGGGTAAAAGGT
The DNA here is from genome assembly GCA_951213105.1 of Amaurobius ferox. Classification (NCBI taxonomy): domain Eukaryota; kingdom Metazoa; phylum Arthropoda; class Arachnida; order Araneae; family Amaurobiidae; genus Amaurobius; species Amaurobius ferox. The sequence goes on along the minus strand of OX578152.1, from coordinate 105,624,237 downwards.
CTGCCCTGTGTTGTCGGGCAATTAGAATTCGATGGAGCGGGGGTGGGAAAAGGGGCGCCGCCCCTTGCAAAAGTCTTCCTTATCTGCGATCAATCGATTGGCGGCTTTAATTAAGGTAGAGCGCCAAAAATTGCGCCAAGACGAAAGAAGCAAAGAAAAGTGGTAGGGGGGGGGGCATCCTAACGACTAGCAGGATTTCGATAACTCATTATATGCTGAGAAATTTTTAGCAGGGTGTGCAAAAGAACGAGGATACAAAAAAAAAAAATGAAAAATGGGAAAAAGAACCCCGACGAAAGAAAACAGAGTGGCAAAAAAAAATGTTGATGAAGAAAAGAAGATGCGGAGGTAAATAATGTAGGAGTATATTATTAAAAAAAAAGCAGAAAAAAAACACAGCCCGTTGATACCATCTCCTGTGTTGCCTTGTGTGTGACATCACTGCAAATTAGAAGGGAAGCAGGGTATGAAAAGAATGAGGGAGGGTGAGGAAGGGGAGGAAAGCAACATCCAATGACGCAAAAGATAAGTGTCAAACTCTCTTCACGCGAGATTTTTTTTATTCGCCCCTTTTTCTCTGGTCCCCCACCAAAAAAAATAAACAAAAATTTCCTGTTGTTTCGCATTCGCCCAAGATCACGTGATTAATGATAGCAAACTGGAGAGCCCCTCTTTACCCTTTTTTTATTTATCTTTTTACCCTTTTTGGTATTTTTAGTGCCTTTTAATTTTTTTTTTCTTTCTCTCAGATTTTTCTCCTGCGTTGATATTATTCGCAGATAGGGAGGAAGAGCACCTATATGTTGAATAGGCTGACAAAAATAAAAGCAAACGCGACATAGGTGAATAAAAAAAAAAATAGAAATAAATAAACTCTGCAAAGGAAAAAAAAATCCATCGAAGAAATAAATTTGCATTAGGGTTTGACGCGGAATTGAATTTTTAATCTGATTAATAGACGAGTGCTAGCAGACGATAGAATTGCACGATGCGTTTTTGATTCACTCTGTTTGGAAAAAAAAAAAGTGGTGAGGGAATTGTGTCTTTTATTTTTATGCACATTTATATATTTCAAACTGTTTTTTTTATTTATTTATTTCACCCTTATCTGACTTTCTGTTGTTGGAGATGGGATACTAAACCAAACTATCTTATCTTTTGTAGATTTTTTTTCTTTTCCCGAAGAATGGCGTTGTCAGATAAAGGGGGACTTTTCTCTTAATTTAGTATGCTGATAAAGAAAGACCATCTTTTTTTCCCCTCCACAAAACGTTCGAATATCAAAGATTTTACAAGGTTTTTATTTTATTCTAATGTCTCCAAAGTCATCTTATTAATTCAAATTTGATGATCGCTTTCTCTTGAAATATCACAGGGAATTTGAGATAAAAAAAAATGGGTGAAATTTAAGCTCTGACTTAATTTCGATTTTAAAATATTATTATATTCATTTTTGAAATGATAAGGTATTTTGTTACATATATTTAATTTTCTCTTAATTTGGACACTGAATATTTTTTATTACCAAAATTGCCTTGCATACTAAATAATTTTCTTTAAATATCGCAAGGAATTTGAGAGAAAAATGGGTGAAATTTAAACTGTGACTTAATTTCAATTTAAAAATATTATTATATTCATTTTTGCAAGGAAAAAGTCTTTTGTAAAATATATTTAATTTTATCCTTATTTGGGATACTGAATACATTTTATTACCAAAATTGGTTTACATGCTACATATTTCTCTCTCTTAAAATATCGCAGGGAATTTGAGAGAAAAAATGGGTGAAATTTAAGCTGTGGCTTAATTTCAATTTTTAAAATACTATTATATTCAATTTTGCAAGGGAAGGTATTTTATTAAACATATTTTATTTTCTCTTAAATTAGACACTGAATATATTTTAAATTGGCTCACGTACTAAATCTTTCTCTTGAAATATCGCAGGGAATTTAATAGAAAAAATGTTTGAAATTTAAGCAGCGATTTATATCCAATTCAAAATATTACTATATTATTATTATTACTTTTTAAGAAATCATTTTCTCAAAAATATTTTTTCTCTATCACTTTTGGATACCAAAATGTTCTTACATTACCCAAACTGGATTATATGCTAAATGTCCTCTTTCTCTTGAAATATGGTTCGGAGTTTAATATAAAAATTGTGAAATTTAAGCGGTGATCTAATTTCAGTTTAAAATAAATATATATTCATTTTTCTAAGAGAAAGGTATGTTCTTATAAATATTTAATTTTCTTCTATACTAATTATTTTATTTTATTACCAAAACTGGTTCACATACTATTTAACCCACCGTTTTCTTTTGAAATAACACATGGAATTTAAGAAAATAAAATGAAGAAAAATTTAAGTATTGACTTGATTTCAATTTAAAATATTAATATATTCATTTTTATAAAGATAATGTATTTTCCTGAAAATTGTTCAACTTTCCCTGTTAGCAATTTTGGAAACTGAATTTAATTTTTTTCTTCACCAAAACTGACTGACATGTCCTAACACAGTTTATTTATATTGTAAATTTATATGGCAATTTATTCATTAAGAAATGATTTTCTTCCAATGGATATGCTGATACAAAATTGAATATAAAGTTTTCAATATAGAAAAAAAAAGTTAATATAAATGTAAATGAACTGCACAAAATACGTAAAGTAACTTTACAAGAAAACTTTTATCTTCTAATTCCAGAATAGTATTAAAAATGCATGTGTGACATATATACCACGTTAACCGTTAAGAGTATATAGATTTCTTTACATTAAAAGAAGTAGCTGTTTGACAAATTTTGCGTTCCTCGATATTTACTCTCTCGTACCCAAATAACTATAGCATACATAAATATTAAAATTAACACATTTGTAGAGAAATGTTTGGGGAATACGCTCAAATAAACTATTTTTCGTGTTAAACTTTAGTTTAAGAAACATTTAGTGACGAAATTAAAGAAAAAATATTTGAGCTGCGAGTTCTCGTCTTGGACAAACTAACAATATCAAGATCACGAATTTTTGCAGGCATGTATCTACCGGGGTCGTATCCAGAAACGAAATTGGTATTTACATCCGGGAATTATGGTGGCTTTGGTTCATGAAAAACGTCAAATTGGCGATCAATTTTCAAGCGTGGTGACAAAGTTCAATATAATACACAATACCAAAATTATGGTGGCTTTGGTTTGCAAAAAATGTCAAAATGGTGACCATTTTTAAAGCGTGTCAACGAAGTTCAATATAATGCACAATACCAAAACACGCGTTTAACCTATATTTCGCTAATTATGCGAATCTATGAGTTTGTAAATTTGATTAAAAGAAAACCAATATAACAGTTTTACTTATACGTAGTATTGAGAAAGTATGGTTTTCACGAAATTTTTGATTTAGAGATTTTGACGCCAATATATGTTTTAAGACCTCTTGAACACGTTTTGATAATTTTTGGAGTGATGTCTGTCCGTCTGTCTGTCTGATGCCTGTGATCGATTTCTTATGTACATCATAGCAGCCACAAATATTAGATTTTTACAAAACGTTATATCCGACTTTGTTATAAAAAATCTAGAACTAGATGGAATTTTTTTTTAAATTCGAGCGAACCCTTTGAAATTCACTCGAAATGTTATGTTTTTTAGCATAGCAGCATAGAACAAAGTTTGACATAATCCTGCATAAAAGGGTTTATTTATGGCTCAATGATCACGATACTTAATGGTTTCAATCATTGTTGTTAAAAATAGCCTAGCCGCGATACAAATTTTATTTGTTGGTAACGTTATTAGCCACCCTAGGGGGCAAGTTACCCCTCAAGGGGGACTAATGACGTTACGAAGTTGGTATCAATCGAAATAATTTTTCAAGCCCTTTAAAGTGAAGGGTGACACGTTATAGCTGTAATAGTTGGACCCACGATATCAAATTTTCATTTTTCTTGTAAAGTTTGAAGAAAAAAAAATTCTCGTGTGAGAAAGTGGAGTTGAGCCACACACCAATTAATTTTTCTACGCTTTTTTCATCTTAGTGCGTCTTTACTCTCTGAGAAAGTGAATTAAAGAAAATGAAAAATGTATGGATAGAATAGAGAACAGAAGTTTGTTAAAGTTTTCTTCTTCACGAAAAATTGGCAACAGGGTAAATTGAATGATTGTTACTTCCATTGTTCAACATTCTATCCCTTGTACTAAATACGGGGATCAGTCCCCTCCCCCGCATTGTGATATTCCCTATTGTTGCACAATCGATTGAATTAAGGCCGACCTTGTTCAGCACTTGTTGAGAATCTCAATCTCGGAGCTAATCGAATTTTATTGTGCATCGCTTTAGTACAATCTTAATTTTTTTTTATTTGCCTTTTTATCCGTCCGTAATTGAAGTATTTGGAATGCAAAATAAAACTTGCTCAAGGAATATTTTATATCGATAATCAAAAATGGAGTTTTTTTTTAAAGAACGAACGTATTGATACCTTTAGGTTTTAAATTAAAAGAATTGGTGAACAGAACCGCAGCAGATGAATGTTCTTTTGTCCTGTGATGCCACTGTTCTAAAGTATATTTTATGAACATAATTTTCTATTTCAATAAAATCCACTTCCATTAATGCAGTTTTAAAATAGAAAAAAAGTGGTATTATGGATGCGAAATTTACGATACGTGAAAAATTTATGGATGCCAATGCTTTTTCTGTAAATAATATACATAGGTTTTACTTATTGGTCATCAGCTTCTTTGAAAAGTTACAAGTCAGAATATTTCTTTTATGCCAGATTTACTTTTGCATAATGGATCTAATATTGCATTTTTAAAAAAAAATTCTATTAGGAAAAGTGTAAAAGAGTTATTGCTGAAAGTTTGCGTGTTATAATTTTCTTTGCTCCAATTGCATATTTAAGGAAACGAAATGTTTTCTTTCTAACAAGACATTTTCGGTTTCCGTTATTCTGGCTATGCACCTTATGAATATTTTTTACAGCTGCTTTACAATGAATTTACTTTGCTATTATTTTTACTTTCTTTACAATACATGGTAATGTATAAGGGAAGTATTTGGGTCAAAATTCGGATCTATATATTTAAGACATACTACAATACGAATACACCATTTTTAGTGTGATGTCTGTGTCCACTCTAGCTCAAAAGTAATTCGATTAGATTTTCTAGCATTTGGTAAGTCACTTGTGGATTATTCTGGTGCTAATTAGGTTTTTGCATGATTTGAAAAAAAATCTGATGTGGGCAACACATGACTTTCTTTATGTAATGCAATGAATTTACTATTTTTACAATAAAAAAATGTTTTTTTTATATTAGTTATTTATATTCTTTCCAAGAAATTGAATTTTCGTCAATTAGTCGTCATTTTCACTGATTTAGTGTCATTTTTATCCATTTGGCGAGATTTCCGTTAATTTGGCAACATTCCGCCAAATTCGGAGCCAAAATCTCGCCAAGCGTTATGGACGGAGAAATAAGTTATTCTTATAGCAGATAAATAACTATTGGCGTTGAAATACAAAAGTATCACTCAAAGTATCTTTTCTCATGAATGGAACGAGCTAGATTTACGAGAATGATGTCACCCAATTTATCGCATGATATTACAAATGAAAAGTGAACATGTTTCTCAAAAGTTAATATATTTTTTTTAATTTATCGGATTTTTTGATAAATTTATTTTAAAAATGTGCAATATCTCGAGAATGATTCATGCTAGCGTTCTAAAGTTTATGTCAATCGTTTTCTAAGGAAAAATTATGTTAGAAATGTCTATTTGTGTAACTTTATTAAAGGTTTTGATTTTTTGATGATTTTTTCAAAATTTCACTCGACAATTTAGGGGGGTTCTGAACATTCGATTACGTTTAAAAACAATAGACTTCCAGTATTCAGTGATTTTTGTACCAAATTTCATTTTAATCGGTCCATTTGTTCGATAGTTATTGTCTCTACAGACTCACTGACATACACACACACACACACACACACACATTCACACACACATCACTTCAAAAATGTTTGATTCGTGGTCAGGGATGCTTGAAACGTGCTCTCCCGTCGAAAACTCGAATTCGAATTTTCGACCCCGTCACAATACTTTCCTTATACTTTATGTATATAAGGAAAGTAAAAAGAACCCTGGCTTTATTTTGCAAAATGACTTGGAAAAATCGCCAGAATCTAAAATATGAAACTAAATTTGCTTAAATGTATTGATTAAGCGCTTGTTTTATAAGTAATTTTTGACGTCAAAACGAATAAATTTAACTCCGTTACGCTAGGATGCACCGTTCTTGAGATATTTACATTTTTTGGAATCTTAAGGAGCTGGCGACGACGTTTCAGATTGCATAAAGTTTCGAAATGATAAATAAGATTGGCTATAATATAAGAAAATTGGCTATAATATAAGTATCCGTATTACGTTATGCTGCTAATCTAAATTTAGTGCATCTTGAAAGAAAGAAAAAATCAATCGAATTTGAGTCTGTAGCGAAAGACATGTCCTTTTCTCATCAGATTTTTTAGTTCGTTCTCAAAGCTAGAATTGCACTTCCGTTAGTGATAAGTGCCCATGAAAAGATTTCAAACTTTACTATGTGCACTTCTGCACATAATAGCCTATGTTATATGCAGTGGGAACACGATTCTCGTCTCTTGGGATTTATATGCGTTCTGTGAGTATAACCTTGGTTATTGCAATCTCTTGCTGCTTGAACTCAATCTTTGAAATTTGACGCCAGTTGCGTTTAGGACTGAATTTGTCGGAATCCACAAAGATTCGCCAAATTGTGGTACATAGTAATTTTTCTTGCTGCACTTACACTCTCTGACCAAAATTATCCGGATCCCTCTTAGCATTCGAGTTGCCTACATACGCCCCTAAACACCAATTTTAAAAGAAGCACACTGTCTTGTGATCCTCATAAAACCTTCATTAAGTGTAAGATATGCTGCTCTGGAGATTTTGATGACTTTCATCATTGCTACAGGGACGGCCCCGTTTGAACACGTCATTTTATGAACTTTCTGTCTTTACTTACCTGCCTAAATATACTTTCGTTTGTTTGCTGCTTAGACCGCACGGTTCACCGTTAGGTTGTGCGGCTGGGAGAAGAAAGGCACCCCACCACCAAGGATCCACAAACCAACCAGATCCTCCGGACATGTCGCACCACCGACTCCACCACGCAGCATGCACCTAACCAAGGAACACCAGATCATAAACATCTATGTTCAGCCTAGATATATGTTATGTTATTTACCGAGTCCACTTTGACGATAAGAGCTTGCAAATTGCAATTCTGTCTCAGTAGTTCAACGGTAAAGTATTGGCTGATCAGTACGAATATCCGTAGTTTGATTCCCGGTTGGGGCAGCGAGGTTCTTTACATATTTGGAAAAACCATTTGGACTTCAGATTTGCGTCAAATGTTTTTCATTTTTAACATATTATAAGTCTGGTGTGGACAACACGTAACTTTCTCTATGCATTATGATGATGGTCAGTCAGATTGTCATTTGCACGTCAATCTGACATTAGAGAGTGAAGAATGCAGAGTCTACTTGACGATAAAAGCTTGCAATTCCCAGTAGTTCGCCAGTAGAGCGTCGGCTGGTCAATACGAAGATCCGTAGTTTGATTCCTGTCTGCAGGGCAGCAAGATCCTTGCATATTACTTTCCTTATATACATAATGTATAAGGAAAGTATTGTGACGGGGTCGAAAATTCGAATTCGAGTTTTCGACGGGAGAGCACGTTTCAAGCATCCCTGACCACGAATCAAACATTTTTGAAGGGACGTGTGTGTGTGTGTGTGTGTGTGTGTGTGTGTGTGTGTGTGTGTGTGTGTGTATGTGTGTGTGCGCATGTGTGTGTGTGTGTGTCAGTGAGTCTGTGGAGGCGATAACTGACGAACGAATGGATCGATTCGAACCAAATTTTGTACAAAAATCACAATCCGTAAACACTGGAAGCCTATTGTTTTGTCGAATGTTCAGAACCCCCCTAAATTTTCGAATGAAATTTTGAAAAAATCGTCGAAAAATCGAAACCACTAATAAAGTTACGCAAATAGACATTTCTTATGTAATTTTTCATTAGAAAACGATTGACATAAATTTTAGAACTCTAACATGAACCGTTCTCGAGATATTTAACATTTAAAAAAAAAATTATCAAAAAGTCATATAAAATAAAAAAAAATATTTCCTATTGAGAAACATGTTCACTTTTCATATGTAATACCAGGCGATAAATTGAGTGACATCATTCTCGTGGATCTAGCTCGTTCCAGTCATGAAAAAAGATACTTTGAGTAATACTTTTGTATTTAAACGCCAATAGTCATTTATCTGCTGTAAGAATAACTTACTTCATCGTCCATAACGCTTGGCGAGATTTTGGCGACAAATTTGGCGGAATGTCTCCAACTTGGCGAGTTTTTGAAATGTTGCCAAATTAACAAAAATCTCGCCAAATGGATAAAAATGACGCTAAATCAATGAAAATGACGACAAATTGTCGAAAATTCAATATCTTGGAAAGAATATTAGTATCTACTGTAAGAAAAACCTATTTTTTTTACTGTAAACGTAGTAAATTCATTACATTATATAAGGAAAGTCATGTGTTGCCCACATCAGATTTTTTTTAAATGAAAGCGTTTAGGAGCTACAATAACTTAATTATAAAATGGCAGGCCAAATAAAATCGCAGATAAGGATCGACCGCTAAGGTGGTTAAAAGAAATCGCCTGTCTTTAGTGACAATTCACTCTAAGAAACTTCAAAGTTCCTTTGAAAGTTAGGATAGCACAGGTAGTGTTCGTCAAGAGATGAAAACGTGGGTCTTAATGGCCCAGAAGTCGGGACCAAGTCTATGATCAGCCAGGAAAGCTGTAACTGTCGGATTGTATGGCGAAAAATTTGCAAACAATCACAAAGACTTGCTTTCATGATTTACTCAGTACCCCATGCTGTAAGAAGTTTCACATCAACTATATGGAATTGTCATGTATGAGAAAATGGAGTGGAGTCTTTAGCTTTTAATATGTATTAAAATGTAAAAATTGAGAAAAGATTAAATACGTATCGTGTCTTATGTATATTCCACGAGACATTGTTAAAGGAATTGTTTATTACATTTATAAAATCCAACTAAATAAATGAACAATGACTTTTTCCCTCTTACACCTTTCTTTTTTTAAAAACTGTTTCAAATACTTTAAGAACTTTGAACTACTACGTATTACTGCCTCACACCTCCCCTGCTCCCTTCTTTAAAAGATAATGGGGGACCCAGTGTGGAAAGAATCCTACCTAGAATCGAAAAATATAGAAGAGATCTTTCAAAAACGGCGAGTATCATCAGAGGCCATTACATATCGACATCACCCAACCATCTCAGCCAAGTCTGTCAGACTAGATATGGGATTTAGAAGATGTTCTTCAACTCCCCAGAAAGAAACGTTGATTGTGATTGCTCAAAAAGTTCGAAGGGCGGCGAGGGAAAATAAAAAATCTTCCAATTCCGACGATATTTTGTTACGGCTTATGAAAGCCGGGGTGCTTTTTCTGGTAAGATGGCCAGTTTGAGCTCTCTGGTATTGTCATTAAATAGTCCAAGTTCTCATTTGTCTCTACTAACTGAAGTAAATTGTGTTTGTGACATAAATCATGAAAAAAATCTGATGTGGGCAGCACATGATTTTGGCTACATAATTCAATGACTTATTTCCTTCACAGTGAAAAATTGGTGAATTAATGTTTTTGGGAATTGAACTCATCACTTAAATTGATATTGAGTGAAAGTGCTCCATAATTTTGAAAGTAATTTTGAGTAGCTTTGAGTATTTTGATTATTTCTACGCGTCGTCAACCCTATTTTGAAATTTTCGTTTTTATCTCTTGGGTTTGAAGCTGAGTTGGATCGAATATAACACCCAAAACCAAGATTCTAGCCATAGCGGAGGTGATTCAGAATTTTGCTATACGTCATACGCACATACGTCACACTCGAAATGATGAATTCATGTTCTAGAGCAGGGGTTATCAATCTTTTCATCAAGGAATACCACAAGAGTCAAAATTAAAAAACTTTATCGCCAACAAAAATGTGCTTTGTATACAAATATATAGTTAAAGCTATATATACACTTAATTAAGTTATTATGACATTTTTATTTCGCCTTTAATAAAAAATAATATGTTTTAGCAAATACGATTAACAATTAGATTAGCAAACAATATGATTTCAAAATGAATTAATGTGATACTTTTGCTTGTTTGACAAAAATCGGTTTCTTTATATCTAATTCTATTTTACTTAATTTTTTATGTAAATTTGTTTCGAAGTCGAGTTTTATTATATATGTGTGTTTTAAGTACAGCATTGAAGGAAATCCTATTTCACACAAGTATGTCGAATAAAATAGCATTAAAAATATAATTGCTCTTTCTGAAATGTCTTTAAAATATTTCTTTTATTTAATTCAAGAAGTTGACTAAAGATTTGTTTTTAAAGATTTGTTAAATGACGCGTTAAATTTCTACCACATGAAATATCAATGTGTTACTATTTTCCTTCTGTTTATTAATTGTTCTTTCTTATCGCATTTCAATGTTTATTAATTTATATTTTCTTCTGTTTATTGAAATGTCTTTACATTATTCTTTTATTTAATCCAGAAGTTGGCTAAAAAGTCATTTTAAAGAGTTTGTTAAATTTCTGCCACATAAAATATCAATGAGCTGTTTTTTTCCTTCTGTCCATTAATTGTTATTTCTCATTGCATTCTTCTGTTTATTAGTTGTTATTTATGAAATATCGTTAAAATATTTCTTTCATTTAATCCAGAATTTGACTAAAGAGTTGTTTATAAAATAATTCGTCACATTTCTGACACATGAAATATGAGTTGCTCTTTTAATTGTGTTTATTAATTGTTATTTCTTATTGAATTCTTCTGTTTATTAGTATTTTTTCTGAAATGTATTTAAAATATGTATTTTATTTAATCCAGAAGTTGGTTAAAGAGTTATTTTAAAAAGAATTTGTCATATTTCTACCACATGAAACATCGATGAGTTGCTCTTTTACATCTGTTTATTAATTGTTCCTTCTGAAATGCCTTTAAAATATTTCTTTTATTTAATCCAGACGTTGACTTAAAAGTTGTTTTTAAAATAATTCGTCAAATTTCTGCAACATGAAATATCAATGAGTTGCTCTTATTCTTGCGTCGAAAGGTATGCTGCAAATACTATAAATTATCCCCGTACCACCAGTCATCGTCTTGCGTACCACTGATTGGGAACCGCTGTTTTAGAGTGTCCAAAGCGTGCAGACATTTTTCATTTCTTTCTAATACTTTTCTAATACATTGCCACGTGTTGTTCGAAAAATAAAAGTAACCAATTAACTGAAATCTTTGAAAAAATATATATAACATACACTCTATTTTACATAAGATATTAACAACAATTATGGAATATTCATATACTCGTATATTTGCGAGGCGCAATAAAACCCACCCAGAACTGCTGCAACTGAAACACAGTGATATAAAATTTAATGATCTAAGTTGATACGGAATTTTTAAAAGTTGGACGAAGAAATACTCCGAAGCGAGTTTAAATTCATCATAATCGTAGAACCTTTTAAATATTTCACTTTTACGCAACCGCGCTGATAAAAAAAAAAACTGCCAAGAAAAGATTTCCCCCGTCATTGATGGAACTGAGAAATGACAGACGGTAATTCAAATCGGAGTATTCGACTTCGGAATGTTTCAGAGGAAGATCGTTTGGTGGAATGCTTCAGAAGATGACATGAGGTGATGGCGGAGTCAGGTTATCGCAGACGATTTATTTTTAAGAAACGTGACGTAACCCTTTTATCAGGAACAGCGCGTTCAAGTCTTTATTTATTTTATTTTTTACTTTTTCTATATACATAGTATAATATATAGGGAAAGTATTGTGACGGGGTCGAAAATTCGAATTCGAGTTTTCGACGGAAGAGCACGTTTTAAACATTCCTGCACGAATGAAACGTAGTTGAGGTGATGTTAGTGTATATATGTTAGTGTTGTTGAAACCCAGACCGTCCGACTTACCAGAAAGGTGTAAGGTAACTGTTTGGACGGTCGGGAAGTGCCACCCAATTTAGACCGGAACCCAGTGGGGGAGGCATATATGTTAGTGTGTGTATGTTGGTGTGTGTATGTTGGTGTGTGTATGTTGGTGTGTGTATGTTAATGTGTGTATGTTGGTGTGTGTATGTTAGTGTGTGCCTGCGTGTCCGTCAGTTTGTGGCGGCTTCGAGAAGAATTCGGCACATATATTACAATCTGTGAATACTGGGATCCTTTTGAAATGAAACGCCATCGAATGTTCGAAAAACCCTTCAATTTTCGAATGAAATTTTGAAAAAATAATAACAAATAAATACTCATTTAAGACATACTTTTTTATTATAAAACAAAATTGCAGACAGCGGTCATCCTACCGTTCTAGTATAAAATGTCTACGTCACCAGCTATTATTATTGCAGTGGGAATGAAACTGAAATTGTCCCTTTTCCTGTGCAATTTTCCCTTTCTCACTCTCTCCGTTGATTTCTTTATTTTTGTCTGAATTGTTTCGTTTATGTACACGTTGTGTTGTTTATTGCCTGAGAGTCAGTTTGAAAGTGAATAGCAAATTTTATTCAGAGAATCGTTATATTATAGGGGTTTAGGAACTTTTGATACGTTTGGAATTTTTCTATGGGGATCAAAAATTAAATTTTTAACGAGTGAAAAGGTAAAGTTTGGTGAGGGGTATATTTATTTTCATGCTTGGTTTCCTTTATTTTACGCTAGTTAAGATAGATTTTCCCGTACATTGTGTTTTCCCGTATATAACGTTTTTGAATTTGCCCCACAAGGGAACGCAAACCGTGGTTCCACTGTAATAAAAAAAATTTAAAAATGTTATTATTTTTTTTCTTTCATTGCAATTTATTTATTATATTTTATTTTAGTTGCAAACTTGTTAAAATATACAGCATGGAGCATTTTATTTGCTAAGTTTGGGTCCTTGCTCCTAATCCTCCCTAAATTATTTTATCCCGTTTCACCACTGATAACAGATAAGTCACTGTCACATTAAAGTTTACCAGCAATAGTAGTCCTTCATAAATTACAAAAAATCTCAAAATCACCTGCATTAAGATAGTGATTTTCTGTTCCCAGCATAAAATATTTGAAAAAAAAATAAAAAAGTATTACTAAGTAACTACTGCCACCTTTTTCTCTTACTTCGAAGTGTTGAATGACAGACGATATTGCAAGTGAGACTATTCGCGAGTAAATGTTTGGGGAGATAAACTTCTTTCGAAGGTGAGGAAGAGGAAAGGGATTGTGGAAGAGGGTTATCGCAGATGAGTTGAATTTTCGTCTCTGACGCAGGGCCGTAGCCAGGTAGGTGTCATAGAGGGCTAAGCATCCCCCCCCCCCCCCCCCAAGACGTGCACTCAGAGCCCATGATAAAAATATTAAATTTTTAATAGTGATATGGAATGTTATATAAAATATCATTCAAATTTTGCATAAAAAATTTCTTTAAGATTGTTTTTAACACTTTACAACAAAGTTGAAAAGTGTTTATGACTTTGTTCATTCTGTCTGTCTGTCTGTCCGTTAGCCCTATGGGACCTAATTTTTCAAAAAATTTTTAAGCGGATTTAAAATTCCCAAATTGTTTCGAAAGTTTTATGAAACATTCAAATTATCCCATAAAATATATTAAAAAAATCAGCGAAATATATTCAGTAGTTTTTAAAATAAAAATTAAAATAATAATACCTCTAATATGAAGCGATCTCGTGACCATGATATGAAAAGATCACGTGACCCACTTCAAAATAATATATGGCATCCATCTTGTCTCAAAATCGTGATTTTAAAAGTTCTTTTTAATTCATATTGAGTGTTGTATCCGTCCTAAAACCGCTTTATTTTTGCTTAAATTCTGTGCATCTACATACTGAAACAACGCAATGACAATGCATTTGAGTTTAAATGATCATCCAAATTTGATTATTTCTACAACGAAGTCTATTTTTCACTTATCTAAAATGTAAATAGCAAAATATGCAGGATGAGTTGCATAAGAATTGTTGTATTTCTTTAACGCAAAAGTATTTAGCTCATGGAGTCTGATATGAATGAAATATTCATTGATTTTATAGAGAGAAGGACGATTTTTTTAGATGAAGTTTTAAGCATAGAGTTTAATTACTTGTAGCTCGATGGTCTTAAGTTTTTAAATAATGATATATGGTCTTAAGTTTTTAAATAAAATAAATTATTATAGTACTGTGATGAATGAAATGAATGGGAAAATGTTATGAATGAAATGAATAGGAAAATGTTATGAATGAAATGCTGCTTTTATAGCGAGAGTCAGGCGTGTTATTTTTTCTATGACGTCATTTAAAAGAATGTCAGTCGTTTTCAATGAAGTTTTCAAATATAATAAATTATTGTAGTATTATGATGATTTTAAAAATATTACCGAGGAGTGTATCGCATTTTAGAGATGTTTAAACCAGGAAATTTATATTTCAATGCCGTCATTTGAATGAAGTTCATTTTTTTCGATGATGGTTTAAATTTTCAAATATAATAAATTAATGTAGTATTGTGATAAGTTTTAAAATATTACTGAGGAATGTATTGCATATATATATTTATATATATACATATATATTTATATATATATATATATATTTATATGTATATATATATATATATATATATATATATATATATATATATATATATATATATATATATATATATATATATATATATATATATATATATATATATATATATATATATATATATATATAGTTCCAAGGAAATATGGCCACAGGCACGTAACGGTTCCGTGAGTGTTTCCTCAGGAGTAATAGCTGGTTATAAACGGGAACAAGGGGTCACAATTCCCCTTGGCCATTTGTTATTTCCCTGTTGGCACTTATTTCCCTGTTGGCACTTATTTATACTTATTATTATCACCTCTCGATTTTTTTTTATTTTCTTATATACAAGACATTAATAGAGCTGCATTGCGGCTATATGACTTGGCAATTTCTATTAGTTTACAATCGGGTACGTTTCGTACTTTGTTATTTACAATATATATGATATAATGGCAACGCATCCAATCGATCGGCACTTTATATTTGAATTGTTGAATGATCTGTCATTCGGTTTAACTTCTTATTTCAACCTGTCTCAACCCAAAAAATTTTTCTCCATTCAGTCCATGCATTCACTTCTGGCATACGTCTTTTGCTTTGATGTTCCAAGGAAATATGGCCACAGGCACGTTACGGTTCCGTGAGTGTTTCCTCAGGAGTAATAGCTGGCTATAAACGGGTACAAGGGGTCACAATCCCCCTTGGCCATTTGTTATTTCCCTGTTGGCACTTATATCACCTCTCGATCTTTTTTGATTTTCTTATATATATATATATAGATATAATATATATATATATATATATATTCATATAAATATAAATTATTAAATTCAAAGTTAGAATGTATGTAGTAACTCATAATACACTATTCCAAAATTTTCTACAAATACAAAGAAATTAAGACAAAAAGAGGAAGTAATAAAGCATAATGCAAGTCATAAGGACAAAGACAATCAACAAATTTCAAAAATGAGGAATGCAAGTAAGAAAACAAAAAAATCAAGCAAAAAAAGCTTGCACATGGAGGAGATTTAGGCTTACGAGAAGTTCATTTCGAAAAAATTCTCGTCGGGTCCATATATCCTTTCGAAATGAACACAAAAATGCTTGTTTCTGAAACACAAGATAGATTTTATCTATAAACTTGTGTTATATGGACGACAAGCATATAGATTGGAACAATAAAGGAAACATAAATACCTCAAAACACACCTCTTCAGCGCAACCATGACGAGCAAAATATGACTGGATCAATGTTGCCATATGCCAAAATGAAAAGATGTGATTTGCTGTTGCCAAAGAGAGTAATAAAAACTGTACTGCGCAAAAGCAATAAAATGAAATAAAATGAGTTATTCAACTGTTAAAGCTTCGAGATAAAAAGATGAAAATATAATTGCAAGATAATGAAGAAGTACGGCTAAAATAAGATAATAAGGGGAGAATATGAGAATTTTAGGCTAATCGAAACTTATTAACTATACTATTGACTAAATAAGCAGGATATTGATACATTTTACTGGTAATTTTGAGGTTATTAATGTGCAAAGCATGAAATTTTATATCTGATAATCTATAAATTCTAAAAAGTTGATTAAGTATAATATTTCTAAACAATTGAATCGAGTTGCAGGAATTAAAAGGTAATAATTTATTAATATTAAATTTAAAAAAATCTTTTTTATCATATAATTTAGTAACTATCCCATGAGCAGGTTCTATAATTAGATTTAAATCCAAATAATAAACATTATTACTAATAGAAGTTTCATTAGGTATTAATTCCAAATTATCCGGATAGAAATCTATATCTATGACATAGTTATCAGTAAATACAAGACAAATCAGATCATCTACATATCTATAAATTTTATAATCAGTTGAAGTAAAGAATTTTTCATAATGATATAGGTATAAATTAGCTAACATACTGCTACTACAGCCACCTTGTGGAACACCTGAGACTTGTAAGTATAATTTATTACCTTGAAAGATATAATTATTGAAAAGAACAAAATGGAGAAGCTTAGGAAAATTGGTAAATTTTGTAAGATTAGAATGTTTAGTAATATAAGCATTATATAAAGCTAAAATGACATCATATAGATCAGTGATCTTAATATTATTAAATAGATCTTTAAAATCAAAAGTTTGAAATCCTATTATTTTACCAAGCGTTTTTAATTTATTTTTTAATTCCTTACTGTTAGTTAGAATAATGTAGCTATCACCAGAATCTCGTAAATTGCTATTTAGTACATTTAAATAATTTAGTAATAATTTACTAGCAGTAGTAGAGTATGAATTATGACCACTAGTAACAGTTCTAAATTTAATTGGATTTTTATGAAATTTAGGTATAAGCACAATATATGGAAATGTCAAAAATTTATTATTAATGTCTAAATCACTATACAAATTGATAATTTTCAATTTGATACTATTAAGAGAGTGTGAATCAATTTTAAATAGACTATTATTTTTTAAATAATCTAGCAGATATTGAATATAGAATTTTTTACAAATAATAGCATAATTATTAGAGGCTTTATCTACATAAGTAATAACAAAAGATCTATGTAAATCATTAACAGAGTGCTTTATATTATCCATATTATATATAGATCTAGATAAATTAATACTACAAATGGTATTTTTAATAGATCTTAAAATAGTAAATTTCCACATATTAAATGCCTCTAAAGGCTGAGCATATTTAGAAGCTAATCCATAAATAAATTTATCAAGGTCCAGATTGATTGACTTTAACACTTGTTTAGAATTATTACATGAAGGTAACCAGAATTTAGTGCCAAATGACATTATAGTTCTTAAAGATTTATCTTTTACAATGGCTAAGTCTCCAGTAACTATATGACCCAAGTGTGGATTTTTAAATTCAGCATAATTATCAACACTACAAATACATTCACCATCTAAATTTGTTGAGGAATCTATGTCGACTGAGAGAGATTTTGAAATTGCATTGTAATTAAAAATGGTTCTTCCAATAGGCTTGTTATATTTAAAAGTTTTAGTAACATTCAAATCCTTTACAGGCAATAAATGATGAAATTGATTAAATAAATTCTTAAAGTTTATGGAATTATAAATAGGATGCTTAAATGATATTACACAATAAGAATTAGAACAGTTATTATTATGAAATTGATTAAGTTTTATTTTTAAATATTTTGATCTAGTAATGAGCAAATCATAGAAAATATGATTAAAATGTTCATTAGTAAGATTTAACTTTAAGAAAATAGCATAAACTGTGTTTAATTGTTTTTTCTTAACTGCAAATACCCATGTTTTAATAAATTTCCATTGATATGTGTTATTGAATTGTTGATGCATACTTTTAATCTCCGCTTTAATATCATATTGGGAGAAGCTTCCTTTACCGCGTTTAAATCTTTTGAGTTTAGCCAATTTACTATTATGTAAAAGAGGTTTGAAAAAAAGGTGATTAAAAATAGAATATTGATTATCTACAAAATTATTCTTAACAATATTACCATTGAGATATAACTGATTTAATATATATATATATATATATATATAATATATATATAGAATATATATATATATATATATATATATAT
The DNA here is from genome assembly GCA_951213105.1 of Amaurobius ferox. Classification (NCBI taxonomy): domain Eukaryota; kingdom Metazoa; phylum Arthropoda; class Arachnida; order Araneae; family Amaurobiidae; genus Amaurobius; species Amaurobius ferox. The sequence goes on along the minus strand of OX578152.1, from coordinate 105,605,852 downwards.
ACATATATATATATATATATGTGTATATATATATATATATATATATATATATATATATATATATATATATATATATATAGAAAATTTTGGAATAGTGTATTATGAGTTACTACATACATTCTAACTTTGGATTTAATAATTTATTTTTATATATATATATATATATATATATATATATATATATATATATATATATATATATATATATATATATATATTCCAGCCTGTGAAGAGGACAACATCAGATTTTCCTTCACGGCACAGAAATACTGCAAATAAATGTGTTACAAGTCTCTTTTGCCCTTTTTTCTTCTCAATTGAATGACAGGCGATATTACGAATCAGACTGCGGGAGAATGGTTAAGATAAACTTTTTGGAAGGTAATTCGACGATGATGAAAGGGATGTTGAAGGTGGGAAGGGGGGGGGGGGGGCGTCATCAAGAGATGCGGTGAAACTTCGTCTCCGGAGAAAAAAGGGATATATAGTAAATATGAAAATTTAAGTTTTGTTACTTACTTTCCCTACAATACATTGAATATACAAGAGAGATGTGTTAAAATTCGATTCTTGTATTTTGGTGAATTTACACGTTTTAACCAGCTTTGAATAAGAATTTATCATTTTTATTGAGAGACAGGAGATTAAGGGAGGAAAAGAAGGAAGAGGAAGGGAAAAGAGAGAGGGGGGAGTAGAGAGGGCGGGGAGGTGAAGAGAGAGAGAAGTGAAGGTCTGTGGCTGTCTGTTGTTGTTGAGACCCAGACCGTCCGACCTACCAGAAAGGTGTAAGGTAACCTGCGTTGGTCTGTTGTTGTTGATGTTGTTGTTGAGATCCAGGCCGTCCGACCTACTAGAAAGGTGTAAGGTAACTGTTTGGACGGCCGGAAAGTGCCGCCCAATTTAGACCGGAACCCAGTAGGGGATGCATCCACAGGGACCGTACCCTCCTTCCCCTACCACCAACCTCTCTGAAGGACTTACGGACCCACATGCTTAACGTGATCGTACTCCGCATGAACACGGCGGCAGTTGTGGCAGAGTGCAAATCCAGCGCGCAAACCACCGGGCTACCGCGCCCGAAATGTGCCAACAGCACGCGGTGTTCTCAGGTGGTCATCCATCCAAGTACTAACCGCCCCCGATGCTGCCTGACTTCGGTGATCTAACGAGAATCAGTGTTTTCAGCCGTTTCTTCGAATAATGAAGTGAATCGAATGAAATTGAGTGCAAATTTTTTTCAATCGATAAACATCTTGGATTGGGTGAGATAATTTATGCAAACAACTTAAGTACAAAATTTTAGGCAGATACATATTTTTCTCATTTTGATAATGATTGTGACACAAGTAGAACTAAACATTATAGATCGCAGAAGTATGATAAATTCGAGTAGATATTCATTCTCCAAATATTTTAAAATACACAAATCGTCCCGTACTTAACTTTCCAAGAACGGTAGAATCATATAAAATATTTTTCCCTGTTTTAGTCACATATCACTCATTCACTACATCCAATCTGGAGTGTAATTACTTGGGTGCCATTGTAAAGAACTTTTGACCCATCTGAAAATTCAACCACCGGTCTGTGACCGGTCAAACGGCGCTCTGTTTATTGAGCAACTGCTACGGTTTTCTTACCTTCTACAGGGTAATAGGAAAGTCTCGAACATAAAATTTTAAAACCATAAAATGTACCGAAAAATTGAAATAGTAGAATTTTTATTCAGTTAGGTGGCACTAATATGCCTTCAAGTACCCCCTCCCCCTCCACAAGAGTTGTCAAGTTTGGTATCAATTGAAATATTTTTTTTTCGAGCCCTTTGAAATGAAATGCAAAATTCTGATAATTTGAACCAACGAATTTTTTCTTGTAAAAATTCATTTTTTTCAATCGGTAAAAAAATTATGAAATCGACTGTTGTGTGTTTTGGGCCGAGAACCACCGATCTACGGGGACCGCGATATCTCAAGTAGATCGGCCATCTGGCGGCTCCTCTCTTTTAACCGCCCACCCCTCTGGAGAAAGATGCCCGCCAAGTGCCCAGGGGGGTATTTTTGGCTTCACCACGGTGTTTATAGGCATCTCCTGAGTGCTATCTTCTGATAGCGAGCACGTTGCAAAAGCTGCTACCAACGTAGATTCCGAGAGAGATATTTTTAAAACGGGGACGTCCAGGAGACTTCGGCAAAGGTCGTTTTCGAAAAATTCCACCGCCTATCTTGGTAGTTTCGAATTTTTATAAACTTGAAAAATTTCGATAAAATGATGCAGGGGAGAAGGCATATCAGACCCGTAGTGAGAAAAGAAAACGGGGGAGGGGGGGGGGGGGGGAGGCGCGCTAAAAAAATAAAGATCTCACTGTCAACCTTATATTTATATAATATTTTGACTGAGTGAGTGATTGGTGATGCATCACAACTCTCGAATGTTCTCCACAATTCTTCACTATAGTTGTAAACTAGTTTTGGTGTTATTCGATCCGTTTGAGCTTCGAGACGCTAGGGGAAAATCGAAAATCTTAAAATTTCGAATTAGGGTAACGGTGAAAAGTGAATTAAAAAATACAAACTTACATCACTTTATCTTTCAAAAAGATGCACCATTCTATTTTTATGCTTTAATTTGAAATATTTTTTGATATTCAGAACTTTTCTTAATTGTGTGCGTGTTACATTTAGGGACCACTAGCCATTGAGAACACGCGAAGCGCAGGTGAGGGATATGGGAAAGTGTGTGTGTGTGTGTGTGTGTGTGTGTGTGTGTGTGAGAGAGAGAGGGAGAGAGAGAGGGAGAGAGGGAGAGAGATGAGAGAGAGATGAGAGTGATGAGAGAAATAGAGATAAATAGAAAGCTAGATAGATAGAGATAGAGATATAGAGATAGATAGATAGATAGAGATAGATAGATAGATAGATAGATAGATGGATAGAGAGATCAATTTCGTTTTCCAGTATAAACTCTGCGGATAACTGTTATTTTTATCACAAATGGAGGCTTATGACCTCTCTACCGATGTAACTATCTGCCTTTGGTTAAAACAATTACATTAATTTTTCTAGGTTTAATATTATAAAATGAAACCTAACACTATAAACCCCATTGATTCATCATTATTTCTTATCACTGATGAGCTCCGGTGCTGATGAGTGCCAAGTAGCGCGGGACAAATTCATGGGCGCTAGTTTTGGCAAGGAAATCATGATTTCAAGTTATTAAAAATACCTAAGGGCTGGTTTAATGCATATAAACCTCATCTCTGTGAACTCGTTGCAGGTTGAGCTCAATTTTTTCTGAATTAATACTGACTAAGTGGTAAAACTGAGATGTAATTAGTTTCTAAGGAGGTTTTGAAAAAGTGTGGTAAAAATTATTTTTTGCAAGGAATTCAAAATATGTTGCATTACGTAATTCATAGTTGTAATGAAATGTTAGTCTATGTAAATAAAATCGAAAATCTGTCTGTCTTTCTCTCTGTATATATGTATATTTGTTTCATCATCACGGGAGAATGGCTGAGCCGAATTTCGTGAAATTTTGTAGGTTGCCTCAGAGTAGCCCCACTTAAAATTGAGTCCATGTTTCGAGTTCCTAGCACGAGGGGTTGTCTAGAAATTAATAAAAAAATCACAGTTAAAGCTTCCATAGACATAGCATTATGCAAACGATATTTATTCCTGTAAATTTATAATTTGAAGAAAATGATATCATGTCGTTTAGCAAAGGTTTTTAATCCAATGTGTTTATGCGGCAGATGATTTTTATTAAATCTTTAACGTTTTAAGTAATAAAGACATGTATATAAAATAAATTTGACTGGATTATATCAATTACGGCCTCCAGATTTAAAGATTACTGGAATTATTGATATTTTCAATTTATTACATTGTCTGTTTCATTTTGTCAAAAACGGTTAAAACTCATGTACGTATTGTAGTACGGGTAATCTATTAGTACACCGGTATATCTTCTAATCTATGAGAGTATAAGTAGTATGGTTATATCTTTATATCTTCCTATGCATTATTAGCGCTTTCATTTTGGAATATATTGGAATCAATTACGACCCTCAAGTTTAAAGATTATGGGAATAATTGGTAGTTTCACTTTATTACGTCATCTGTTCTTTTGGCAAGATTTTTGAAATTCATGTAATGTAGTACAGGTAATTTTCTACTAATACACGGGTATATCTTTTAATATTCAGGAATATCTATCTTCCCATACAATTTTATCGCTTTTATTTTGTCATATAATGGTTCAATTTCATATTTTCTGTAAATTTGTTTACAAACGGGACCAGGCTGTTTTATTCTTCAGATCTGTCTGTGAAGATAGTTTTTGTATAGCGAAAACAGTGATTCTTAAACTTCTTTTTAGGAGCACTAATTTAAATATTTCAATAGAATCTTTTGAATAACAATGCCATTTAGAATAGTATAGGAATTTGCACATAATTGGGAACTTTATGTTTCTTTAGATTATATATTCCGTACGAAGAACGGTTATGTAGTACGGGTAATCTTCTACTAATATACGAGTATATCTTCTAATCTACGAAAATGTAAATAGTACGGGTATATCTGTCCATGCAATTTCAGCGTTTCATGTTGGCATATATTGTCATCAATTACGGCCTACGGGTTTAAAATTTAAGGGGATTATTGATGTTTTCAATGTATTGCGTTATCTGTTTTTTTTTGGCAAATATTTTTAAAACTCATATATTGTAGACGGATAACCTTCTACTAATACACGGGTATATCTTTTAATATTCAAGGATATAAGTAGCACGCGTGTATTTTCCCATACAATTTTAGCGCTTTTATTTTGGCATATATTGATTTAATTTCATATTTTTGTAAATTTGTTTACAAGCGGGACCAGAATATTTCATTCTTCAGATCTTCCTGTGAAGATAATTTTTGTATAGTGAGAATAGATATTTTTAAACTTTTTTTTATTAACATTAATTTAAATATTTCAATAGAATGCTTTGAATAACAATGTTATTTAGAATATTATAGGAATTTGTACATGATTGTTTATTTTAAGTTTTTTATATTATATATTCCGTAAGAAGTACAGGTATACTGCTAGTTAATATTCTGGATTAATATTTATTAGGGGTTAATTAATGTCAATTAATTAAATATCAGTCATTGGTCGATTGAAATTAATAAAGCTCTTTAAATGACTAACTAATTATAACTAACTTTAAATGACTCTAACAGAGCTCTTTAAATGACTTTCAAATGAATCCAATGATAAATTCTATTAAATAATTTCCAAAACATTTTAGGATAGAATTTTTAATTTTAATTGGTATAATATTCCTTCTACGAAGCATAAGTTATGGTTACCATATTGAGCACCCCCAATATGGCGGCTAAATTAAAAAGCTAGCGCTTAAATTTTACAAAAATTTGCCATCCGTTCCAAATGAACTGCTATTCAATCTGCATGACTATGATCATCGCAAGGCCAAATCGCGTAAGAGACCCCGCGCTGTTCTAAACATCGATAATCGGAATTAAATATCCAGCCTCAAACATCTGATATCAAATAAAACTCGCGACTAATGTTCAAAACTCTAAGCTGCCAAAATGCTAGGTAACCCTCAGATCTGCATCAACCCCCCAAACTGCTTAAACTCTAAATGTGCAACAAACTGCCACACTAGGAGCTAGGACAAATAATAAAAAGTAGTAAATAAAAACCTCGAACCTCCAATTAGGGTCACTGAATTAATGTCACAGTTTGACGATAAGAACCACATATTGAAACTGGAGATTAAAGGCGCTTCGCGCCTGGTGCTCTGTCCTGTACAACACTCGACTTTCTTAGCGTAACATCGATGTTTGAACAATGAGCATCATTATATACCCTCTGTGGTAATTCTAAAAATTATTGACCAGCTTAGTTTATCTTAATTATTTGCTTAGTTTATCAAAATTTTCCAAATGCGACAAATGTTGCCAAGTTGGCAACATTTTGTCGAATTTGTTATCAATATCAAGCGATTCGAACATTTTATTTGAAACGGGGATGATATGTCAGGTTCTAGTAATAGTAAGCATATTTACCTGGTGGATCAACAGCTTTAATTCCTCTTAAAATTAAAAGAAATATATGCAATGCGTGCTTTTCTACAAATTAACCAATTTTATTATTGTAAGAGAATAATAACACTGTATATTGTGTCATTCATTTATAAATAAAAATGTAATTATAAAAAATAACTAGTTCTGTAACAACATAATTATTAATATAATTATTTTTCTCATACTTTTTCGATTACCAAAAAGAAAACAAAAATGTTAAAAAAAAATTGAGGGTCTTCTTATGGTTTGAGCTCCGCGAAAATCTACAGGCTTCTACCTTCACCGATTAAAATAATCGCACCAAAGTTCCTATAAATATAACCAACTTCATCAATAGACAGCGCAGCCAATGAGAAACAGGCAGACGCTGACATTCATAATTGAGAAATGGTTGTTTTGTACTCCTGGTTACTCAAAAAGTGTAAATTGACCTAAATCCGTGGGGCGATCAAAAATACTTTCTCTCTACATACCGTATTATACATTGTAAGAAAATTTCAAAAAATAAATAATTAAATAAATAAAAATAAAATAAAAATAATAATTAAAAAAATAAGTATTAGTAAATATTAGTAAATATATTAAATAAATAAATATTAATAAATATTAGTAAATATATTAGTAAATATTAGTAATAAATATTAAATAAATAAAATTAGTGATTGAAGATCAATTAAAAAGATATTTAAAGATCAAATTTCATATTTTATAACAATAGTTCAGGAGGTAACATTTGCATCCCTTTCCACTCAACCCTTTTAGTAGTATACAGTGTAGTAATATACAATACAGTAGTACACAGGGGTGTCCCAAAAACATTGACCTCGGCTTTTACTCCTTAAATATAGATCTTAGACATATATAATAAATTACAAAGTTGCGTAAAAAAGGGTACATAATTTTATGAAATCGATAAAAAATTTCAGGGAATTAAATTTGAAGAAAAACAAAATTTAAATTCTTATACGGCTCCCGTACAAAAACATTTCCAATAAGTAAAATGTGCCCCATACACTAATAAGGTGATGTATAAAAATTTCAGCATTTTATTATAAAAAGTCCTAGATATACGTTTAAACAATATCGGTGAGGAATTAATCATAAACTAAAATGTAAATGTTTACAGCAAGAGTGCAAATGACGCAACGCAGAAATGCATCATAGCTTCGTAATATTTGTGTAAATCATCAAGCTTCGTAATATTTGTGTAAAGTTATTATTTCTACACAATGTAGATGCTTTTGTACCAATAAATAGCAAAATTATTATTTATTTGTGGAATCATTGTTTTCTTTCGTAATTTGTGTTATAACCCCTGAAACGCGATCTGCCAACATAATTTTTCCCCTCTGCGAACCCATGTCGATGCATCGAAAAGTGGTTTAAGTCAGCATTTTTGTCTTTTCATATCCGTGGGATTTTTTACTATAAAATTCTGAAATTTTGTGCATCACCTTATTAGTGTATGGGGCACATTTTACTCATTAGAAATGTTTTTGTACGGGGGCTGTGTAAAAATTAAATTTTGTATGTCTTAAAATTTAATTCCCTTGAAAATTTTAATCGATTTCATAAAATTCTGTAACTTTTTTTACGCAACTTTGTAATTTATTATATATGTCTAAGATCAATATTTAAGGAATAAAAGCCGAGGGCTATGTTTTTGGGACACCCTGTATAGCAGTATACAGTAGTAGTACACAGTGTACGCCACTGTATACTACTATTACAGCAATTATTTTAATCTTTCTGTCGCCGCGCTGCATCGCATCTAAGCGACCCCTCGCCCACTTACACTTTCCTTCATAAAAAAAAAATTGATTACACATGATTAGTATTTCAAAACAAGTCCACAATGGATACAAAATGATAAAAAAAAAAAGAAATCGAAATTAGTCTTTTGCAAGATTAATTAGCTTAGCCTGCTGGGCTAACTTAATTAGTTGTGATGAATTACACCTGCCCATCGGCTAGAAAACAGCGACGGGCAAACTACGTTTCTTGCGATTCTAAGAAAAAAGATTTCCAGAAGAGGGAGGGAGAAATATGGAGAAGAAGGGGGGAGAAGAAATCAACCAACTGATGAGCACTGATGGCAGGCAGTGGGCGACTGTTGCAAATTATCGATCAATTTAGCACATTAATGACACCTTTATTACAAGAAGCGGAGCTCCTCATGGCTTTATTAGTGAATTTTTCAGTACGTATCGGTTATTGGGCTATGCCCCCCCCCCTCACTCCCTTTTATAGATTGCCAAAGGTGCTAGCGTGTACATAAGGCCCCGATAATCGAGATTTTGCTAATTTTGAGTCCTAATGAGAGAAGTGAGCGCGCTCTTTTCCACCAATCATCGGCGATTGGGGAGAAGAAGAAAAAAAGGGCGCGAAAACAAGAAAAATATCTTGGTGTTATTATTGGTTTGTTTTATTTGATAAGGGGTTGTATAGGCGCGGTTTCCCATTTTTTAACTCAGTGTTTTGAGAGGACGGGAGGGGGGCGAAGGGGGGGGTAGGATATCTTTTTTCATTAATATCGAGACTGATCGAAATTTTGTGTGTGTTAATTACTAAAAAGGGAGGTGAAAAAAAAATACGGGATAAATTGTGTTTATACACAATTTCAGGAAACGCCGTAAAAGATGTGGGGAAAAAAATTGCGAAGCGTCGTTTTTAGATACGCTTTTAAATCGTAATTTTGAATATTGCAACGGCCCGATTGCGGGCGAGAGGCGGACCATTAATTAACAGCTCCCGATAAACATAAATCTGTTCTTAAGCAAATTATTTGGACGTGTTTTTAGGGAGAAAAAACGTCTTTTTACGTTTTTGAAAAAAAAATAATTTTTTAGTTTCAGCAAAGCTCAACAGATAAAAAGGAATACTGTATCAAACAAGTGAGATTTTTTTTTTAAATCTCTTAATGATCGAAATAGTTTTGTCTGCCATTGATTAGAACGTTGTGAAGCAAATGAATCTTTAAAAAAAAAATGTAATCAATGAATTGCATAAATTCGTTAAATACTATCTAAAAATGGCTTTTTTTCACTGTTTGTTGCCTTTTAAAAGTGACGTATTATCCAGAAAATAATTATAAAATTTAAAAAATTCATTATGGAATCGGTTTGTGTTTGGCGCCGATAAATTAAAAAAAAATATCGCTCTTGATCGTTAGGAGTTTATTGCAATTTTTCACAGGAAAAAAGTAAAATGTGCGCCGCGAATTATTTTCTGTGCACAGTTGAAATGGTTTTATTTTATTTCGTTTTTACATTCATTGAAATTATATTTCATACAAGGCAAACGTAAATACTCTGTAAAAGTTTTGACCAGCTACCATAGGCGTCGACTTGAAAAATCATTGGCGGTTCCGGAAATTTTAAATAGAAAAACCCATGCATTTTTAAAAACATTTAAATCTAATTTAAATTTTATTCAGTTAGACTATCTAGCACTATAAAATGTCTGAAATGCTGAAATGAGGCAAATTATAGTTGAGATTTTTTTTCTCTAGATAATTATTTATTTAATTTATTTTACTTTTGTAGGCGCAACATTATTATACACAACATACAGATACTGTGTGAATTTCCATCTCAGTTATAAAAGTAACAAAATAATGTAAAATTTATTTTTAGGGATTTTCGCTAGTGTTAAAAATATCAACAAATATCTTTTTAAATCGTTTCTGAGTCAAAATTTTGTATTCAGAATACAATAAACAGTTTGAGAGGGAAATTTATATACACACTTTTTATATATAGTAAAGAGAGAATAAATAATGAAAAATTTGAAGAATGGATAAAAAAAATCAAAATTTATGCATGTATGTGTATATTTTCTTCACTAAATGTGCGCAAAAATATTAGGAGTTCCAGAAACCCATGACAAAAAAATCTGATGTGGGCAGCACATAACTTTCCTTATATAATGAAATGAATTTACTACTTTTACAGTAGAAAAAATAGATTATTTTTATAGTAATTATTTATATTCTTTCCAAGATATTGAATTTTCGTCAATGAGTCGTCATTTTCCATATCGTCATCATCAATGAGTCGTCATTGATTTAGCGTTCTTTTTATCCATTCGGCGAGTTTTTCGTTAATCTAACAACATTTAAAAAAGTCGTCAAGTTGGCGACATTCCACCAAATTCGTCGCCAAAATCTCGCCAAGCGTTATGGACGAAGAAATAAGTTATTCTTACAGCAGATAAATTCGCGTTCAAATGCAAAAGTATTACTCAAAGTATCTTTTTTCATGAATGGAACGAGCTAGATCCATGAAAATAATGTCATCCAATTTATCGCATGGTATTACATATGAAAAGTGAACATGTTTCTCAATAGGAAATTTTTTTTAATTTTATATGACTTTTTAATAATTTTTTTAAAAAATGTGCAATATCTCGAGAACGGTTTTTGTTAGCGTTCTAAAATTTATGTCAATCGTTTTCTAATGAAAAATTATATAAGAAATGTCTATTTGCATAACTTTATTAGAGGTTTTGATTTTTTGACGATTTTTTCAAAATTTCAATCGAAAATTTAGGGGGGGGGGGGTTCTGAACATTCGATTGCGTATAAAAACAATAGGCTTCCAGTGTATACGGATTGTGATTTTTGTACCAGATTTCGTTCGAATCGGTCCATTCGTTCGTCAGTTATCGTCTCCACAGACTCACTGACACACACACACACACACACACACACACTTTCACACACACACACACACACACACACACATACACACATACTTTCACACACACACAGATAGACATCACTTCAAAAATGTTCGATTCGTAATCAGGGATGCTTGATACGTGCTCTCCCGTTGAAAATTCGAATTCGAATTTTCGACCCCGTCACAATACTTTCCTTATACATTATTGTATATAAGGAAAGTAATTATTGGGAATTTAGAAAATTTTCTCGAACCCATGATATCGGCGTCGCTGCCGGCTATTTATTCAGATTTGTCTGCATACATCCATTATATGTACATCGACTAGATTATATGTACATTAGTCTACATAGTAGCGAACTTTATTTTGTATAGCAATTTAGAGTATATCAATTTAGTATAACAACTTTTTGTGAAAACAATAGTATAGCAGAATTTCTGACACCACCAACTACGAAAAATAAGAGCAGAAAATGTAGAACACAACTGGTTTCGGAGGCTACCTTCATCAACAAAGAGGAGCTATCTTCATCAACAAATACGGCGGTGAAAAAATCCGCAAACAGGTAGAAACCTACCGCAAAAAGAGGGAAGCAGACTGTATCGAAAATAAAACCAGAGATTTCCAGGCGGGAGAGAGGACAGGATAATTATTGTTAACAATGGAATTTGATTGGGAGCCTTTAAAAATAGTTTTTCGATTCTCATTTCCGCTTTTTAATTAAACGTTTTTAAAGTTTCTGGATTGTCTCAATAATAACTGGGGGGGGGGGGCGGAGGTGATGCACTAAAATATTAAAATTCAGTCTTTAAAAGAATTACTCTATTAAAAAATTTTTAATTTATAGTAAATACAGTATTTTTTATTATTAAGATACCACTATTATGATGTGTTATTGAATCAAGGTTTATATACTGCAAACTCTGTATTATCTCATCTCTTCCGCTTGAAAATATCTGGTTTAATTTTTGGAACCGTTTGCCTTACTTGATTTTTTTCTACCCATTTCTGGAAATTTTGTTATCTTTCGCAGTATTTTGCCTTTGAAACCAGTTGACACCATTAAATTTGTGTTATATGTTGATTTATACGAAATTTTATTACTTTCTATGAGTTAATTATTTTTTTAAGAGTATGAGTTTATTATTTTAAAGTATGAGTTGATTATTAGTTATTAACTCTACTACTACATAGTTGAATCTAAAACTTTAACAGCTGTAGTTATTTAAACTCGACCCATCTTCGTCCTCTTTCTTTCACTCTATTTATCTCTCTCTCTATCTGTCTATCTCTCTATCTCCCTTCTATTGCTTTATCTGTCTCTCTATCTCTCTATCCCTCTCTCTCGCTCTTTCTCTCTCCCTCCTATCTAACTGTCTCTCTCTCTTATCTCTTTCTCCCTCTCTACTTATCTCTTTCTCGCTATCTTCCTATCTCTCTATCTCGCTATCTTCCTATCTCTCTATCTCTTTATCTCCCTCTCTATTTCTCTGTATGTATATCTATCTCTTTATCCCTCTCTCTCGTTCTCTCTCTTATCTATCTGACTATCTATCTCTCCTTCTTATCTATCTGACTATCTCCCCCTCTCTCTTATTTATCTGACTATCTCCCTCTCTCTCTTATTTATCTGACTATCTCCCTCTCTCTCTTATCTATCTGATCTCCCTCTCTCTCTATCCCCCCTTCTCTATATCTCTCTATCTCCAACAGAGATTCCTAATACGAATCTTCCCGAATACTGGGGTTCCGCGACCCAGAGTTGGTGGTTCTTTAAGAATTTGTATTGCTTTATTATCACTAATTAATAAACACACGTAGACAATAATATTTTGGTAATATTTATTCAATGTATGATTTCATTATTATTTATCAACCCTACTGCTTTACACGTCTATTTTGCAATTATGCCTATGAAACCTAATATAAATTATCCAGTTCCTCGAGATTTTACGAAATATTTCAAGAGTTCTACCCCCCCCCCTCCCCAACAAAAAGGAGCCATTGTTCAATAGAGCAGGGGCCCTCAAATTTTTCATAAATGCGTGCCACCCAAACTAAAATTAAAAAATTTCAGTACCACCAACAAAAATATGTCTTGCATACAAATAGGAACTCAAACATATGCACTTAATTTTTTCTAATAAAAAAAAATTGAACACAGATAATAAATATTAACAAATATGATTTACAGTATGATTAACCAACAACATAATTATTGATTAACAAAATGATTTAATGTGATACGTTCTGGTTTGACAGAAATTAGGTTTCGTTATATCTGGTATTGGTTTTACTTGGTTTTAAACGTAAAGTTGTCTTTAAGTCAATTTCCGTTCTGCATAATTGACACCGACCAGAAATTTCTTCATCCTCTTTGTGCCAAATTAAGGGGGGGGGGGAGGGTAAGTAATTTTTATCTGTGGAATATAAAACGGAAATAATTTAGAATTTGGAATAATACAAGAATAGTGAATACAGAGAAAATGCGGGAAATTGTCTCACAAAAATACCAAAAATCATCTTCTTGCGTACCAACAGTGGTACGTGTACCACCAGTGATTGAGACCGATTTGTGGTATTATTGTGACACGGTTTTCCGCATTACTCCTGTATTCAATATTCTTGTATTATTGCAAATTCTAAATTTTTCTCGTTTTATATTCCACAGATAGAAATTACCCATTTCCCCCCTTACGCGTACCTCTGGTTGAGAAACACTGCTATAAAGAATGTTGGTTCCTTCGCTGGTGGTGGTCAAACCAAGTTAGAATGGAATTATAGGAATTGTAAATCTACCACTGCGGCAATTAGTGTTTCCCGCCATTTTAGCGCTATCAGAAATAAACAACCAGACCAAAAGAGAAAAAGAGTTCTGACAATCGTCTGCGATACACGTGAGTTTATTTCGTAGAAATTCAGAAGATAAACGCCGAGGAGACAGGCATTTTTTATCGGCTTTGGCGGGAAATTTCAGATGAGTGGAGAAAAAGGATAGAACAGGAGGAAAGAAGATGCGATTTTTCTCTCTCCTTCCGAAGTGATGAAAAGTATCTCGTTCTACACGAGGTTACGATCATCATGGGTGATTAGTCAATTCTTTTACGGATTTGTATATACGTGATGTCACCAATTCGTTCACCAAATGTTCATACGTATGAGACTATTTGTTTGAGGAGCACATATTCTGAAATTCTTCAAAAATACGAGTCATCCCTTGTCGCTATTCTCACCAACCCTGTTTCGATGTGTATGCTTATGGTTAGTCACTGTTTATGGTTAGTACTTTTAGTTTTCGTGATATAAGAATTGCAGTCTTTAAACACGGAAAATTCTTAGTCTTCTTCAAATAGACAAGACTGTTAAAAAATTATGCTAAACAGTCCTTTGAAAAAATAAATTATTCATTGTGGAAGCGGAATTTTTTACTGAATTTTATCACTTATTATTTATTTTTGATTTTTTATAATTTGGCAGACATTTCGCGTCGAAAACAAAGTGAAATGAAATTCGCCCGGATAAAACAGTTTTCGAAAAAGAAAGAGTTCTAAATGTAGAAATATTTTAATTATTTTTGTATATTCATAAATGGTACCCTCTTTTCGACAAAAAAGTATAAATTGTTCGTTTTTTAACACTTTACAACATAGTTGAAAGTGTTTATGACTTTATTCATTCTGTCTGTCTGTCTGCCCGTTCCCACACTAACTGCCGTAAAAATGACTTTTTCAAAATGAAATTTTAGTATGTTGTTGAGACTCGTCTGTGGAACATATGGGAATGTAAATGAATAATATCACCCAATTAGATTTGGATTGAACCCGGGTTAAAAAAATGAAATTCATTGAACCCTATGGGACCTAATTTTTCAAACATTTTTTAAGCGAAGTTAAAATTCACAAATTGTTTCGAAAATTTTAGGAAATATTCAAATCACCCCATAAAATATATAAAAAAAATTTCAGCAAAATATATTTCGTAGTTTTTAAATAAAAATTATAATAATAATTACACCCATATAATATGAAGAGATCATGTGACCCACATCAATATAAAATATGGCATCAATATTTTTTTTCCCAGAGTAAAATTCGTTATTTTTAAAGTTCTTATAAATTTATATTTAGTGTTGCATCTGTCCTAAAATCGCTTTAGTTTTGCGGATTTTCTGTCAATCTATATTCTGTGTCAACGCAATTATAATATTTTTGAGTTTAAATGATGATCAAACTTTGATTATTTCTACAGCGAAGCCTAATTTTAATGGTTGCAGAATGTAAACAAGTGATTGTAAGATGAGTTGTATAAGAATGGCTGAATTTTTTTCACGCAAAATTATTTAACTCTGGAGTTTGTAATAAAAGTGTATGAATGAAATATTCACTGCTTTTACATAGAGCCAGCCGATGTATAATTCGATGATGTCATTTGAATAAAGTTCATTTTTTCGATGAAGTTTTAAGTTTTCAAGTAAAATAAATTATTGTAGTTCTGTGATAATTAAAAAAATATCACCGCTGAATGTATCGCATTTTAGAGTTGTTTAAATAAAATTGCATGTCGATTGGAAAGTGTTTCATCATCAATGATTTATGCCTGATTGATCTTTCTTGTTGTCTATTAAGTTTTAGATATAAATATCCAAAATGTTCACATTTTACGTAACGTTCTGATATCAGATCCAATCATAGATGTTTCTCACGTCAAAATTATTTTTCGCAGACTAAGTGATATGAATGAGAAAATCGGGAGGAACTCTAAATTCTATGTATTTATATTAATTTTGTACGATTAATAAGGGTTTGATAAATCGTCTGCAAGTGCGGTGCGCGTTTAGAGGGAGAAGAATCCCTCGCATCGAAGCTATCCCACGTAGAAAAGTAGTTCTGGCCTAAAACTTTCCTTCTGGCGAATCCGACAAAATCTCTTCAGCTATTCTTAGGGGTGAGAGTAGAGGAGAGGTGGGGGGTGGGGTGCGGAGCGTCATCGAGTGAAATTAATTCGCGAATCTGGCGTCGGAATCAGCGATGAGGAAAGGCAGATTTCAACATCGGAGTCAGCGATCTCTGAAGCTCTTTCTAGATATTAATGATGGATGGAAATATCGCCAAGTAAGATGATCACTAAACTGTACTTATGGAGGAGGACACTGAGAATGATAGAAAAGAATGATCACGACTAGCTATTCTTCAGAGTGAGATCTGGCGATATTATGTTATCTATTGCGTTGGGGGGGGGGGGGGGGTCAACTTCTTTATAAATGTGTACACCACCAAATTTGAAATTCCAAAAATTCAGTACCACCAATAAAAATATGTCTTGTGTACAAATAGGACGTTAAGACTATACAGTTAATTATGTTATTGTCGCATATTATAATTTATTTTCTAATAAAAATTGAACAATAAAATTTTATAAATCTTACAGTGTTTTAATAAAATGCACTAAAATGTAAAAAAAAAAATAATTGTTATTGCAGAAGTCTTGGTCATATGCGACTATAAATAAAACCGTGGGGGGCCTATAAAAGAATTGTATTAGTGCATTAACATAATTTTAAGGAAGAAATAATGTACAAATATCTATATAAATAAAAATGAAAATCTGTCTGTCTGTCTGTCAGTCTGTCTGTCTGTCTGTTTGTCACACCATCACAGGAGAACGGCTGAACCGAATTTGATGAAATTTTGTGGGTAGCCCAGAAATAGCCCCACTTAAAATTATATCCGTGTTTTGAGTTTCTACGACCAGTGGTTCTCGATATATTAGTAAAAAACGAAATTTTCGTTTGTCTCATCATCACGGAAAAACGGCTGAACCGAATTTAATGAAATTTGGTGAATAGCCTTGAAATATCCCCCCATAAATTTTGTCCAAGTTTCGAGTTTCTAAGACCTGGGGTTGTCGAGATATTAATGAAAAACGGAACTTTTTCCTAGGAGTTCTACTCCCTAACTCCGTGGTTTATCCAAACGAAAAGCTTGAAAATCGTTTGAAAGTAAATTAAAATTTAATCTCTGAGTTTGATGGGAGATTTTTTGCGTTAATTAATCACTTTCTGAAAACATGAATTGTTTGAAACATGATTTAAAGGGGAAATCTATCTCCATGGTTCATGGTTTATTTAAAACAAGCTTTTACGGAACAATGAGAAGTATAGAGAAATCAAAATCGTTATTTAATTTCGCAGTTTATGTTATAAGACATGACATATTTAACATGTTATAAGATTCTATCTTATATCATGTTACTCAGAAACGCAATTAAATTAAATCTGTCTGTTAATTTTAATAATTATTTTTTCGATTTGAATAATAAATAAATGGATATAAAAATATATTTTAGAAAAGAACGATTTGATTTTTCTTATAGCATTTTTGACTGGATAATATCAATTACGGTCTTCAGGTTTAAAAATTATTATTATTTATATTTTCGGGGATTATTGATTCAAGGATTATTGATATTTTCAAGTTATTATGCAATTATTTTATTATGACAAAAATTGTTTAAACTCATATATTGTATGTTGTACGAATCTTCTACAAATACACCTGTATATCTTTTAATCTACGAGAATATAAGTAGTACAGGTATATTGACATATGTTTTGATATATATTGGCATATATTGGAATCAATTACGACCTTCTGGTATAAAGAGTACGGATATTATTGATGTTTTCAATTTATTACGTCATCTCTTTTATTTTGGCAAATATTTTTGAGACGCATATTGTAATACGGGTAATCTTCTACTAACACATTGACATATTTTCTGATCTGCGACAATATAATTAGTACGGGGTTGCATATATTCATTCAATTCCTATTTTTTCTTCTGTAAATTTGCTTACAAAAGGGGGCAGGATGTTTTATTCTTCAGATCTGATCGTGAAGATAATTTTGCATAGTGAGAACATATATTCTTAAACTTCTCTTTAGGAGCAATAAATTGAATATTTTAACAGAATTTGCACATGATTGCGAACTTTAAGTTTCTTTAAATTATACACTCCGTACGAATAACGGGTGTGCTGTTAGTGGTTGATAAATTTTAACATTTTAGGAGGATATATATGTTGCTCGGCATCGCAATTAAATTAAATGTGTTTGTTAATGTTTTTATTATTTTTTTTCGATTTAAATAATAAATAAATGGATAAATGGATATAAAAGTATATCTTATGAATGGACGGTTTGATTTTTCTTTTAATTATATTAATTGCTGACTGCGTACATCAATTTCATTTATTTTGGCAAAGAGTTTTCAAGCTTATATCGTATTTAGCTACTAAACTCATATATTGTGTTTAGCCAATAAATTCATATAGCCGATTGTTGAAACAGAAAAAGAGTAGAGCGGGTATATCTTCTAATACAATTGTAGTGTTTTCATTTAGTATATTGAAACGGGATAAGAATGTTTCATTCAGATCTGCAAATTCAAAGCTACGAATTTGGAGGGATATCGCTAATTTGACAACTTTTCTTAAACTTTGCCAAATTGACGGAAATGTCGCCAAATTGATATAAACGACACACAAACAGCTGCCATAAACCTTCGGGTTGGCCGTGTGGCTTGGGTCTTCTACATATCAATGAATTTTTTTTTTTTTTGTTAGAAGAGAGTACTGAAATGATGTTTGGTTAGCATTTCTCTGTCAGACCAACCATCCTATTTAGTAATACATTTAGCGAATTTTTAAAATGTCACCAAATTGATAAAAATGTTTTCAAATCTATAAAAATATCTTGAAATTGATAAAATTGCGCTACATAAAGGATATTAATTGTTTTTTGTTAGGGGATAGTATTGTGATGATATTTCGTCAATTTGTCGCAAAGTGGAACTGTCAGTTCTACAGTCCCACTTGGCGATAAATTTGGCGATTTTTTAAAATGTCGCTAATTTGACGAAACTGTCGCCAAATGTTCCATAGAAATATAACTATTTAGACGATATTTTTTCTACCAATTTATTTGAAGCAAATGATATCATGTCGCTTAGCAACGGATTTAAATCCAATGTGTTATGCGGCAGACGATTTTTATTAAATCCTTTCCGATTTGAATAATGAAGATATGTATATAAAATAAATTTCATTGCCATTTCATTTTGGACTGGATAATATCAATTATACTCTTCAGGTTTAAACATTATTATTATTGATATTTTCCGGAATTATTGATTCAGGGATTATTGATATTTTTAAGTTATTACGCCATTGTTTTATTGCGGCAAAAATTGCTGACACACGCATATTGTACGTTGTACGAGTAATCTTCTAGGAATGCACGGGTATATCTTCTAACCTACGAGAATATAAGTAGTACAGGTATATTGGCATATATTTTGACATATATTGGCATATATATTGGAATCAAGTACAGTCTTCTGGTATGAAGATTAAGGTGATTAATTATATATTCAATTTATTACGTCGTCTGTTGTATTTTACCAAAAAACATTTGTGACTCATATTGCAAAACGGGTAATCTTCTACTAATAATCGGACATTATAAGTAGTACGTGTATATCTTCCCATATAATTTTAGCACTTTAATTTTGACATATATTGGAATAAATGACTGTCTTCAGATTTAAAGATTACGGGTTTATTGGTATTTTCAATTTATACATGTAATCTACTAATACAGGTTATATTTTCTAATATTCGCGTATATAATTAGTACGGGTCCCATACAATTTTAACGCTTTTATTTTGCATATATTGATTCAATTCCATATTTTTTTTATATTTGCTTACATAAGGGGTCCAAGATGTTTTATTCTTCAGATATGTCCATGAAGATAATTTTATATAGCGAGAACAGAGATTCTTAAACTTCTTTTTAGGAGCATTATATTAAATATTTTAACCGAATATTTTGATTAAACATGTCATTTAGTATACTATAAGAATTTGGGCATGATTATGAATTTCAAGTTTCTTTATATTATATACTCCGTACGAAGAACGGGTATGCTGCTAGTATATATATAAGAATGATTACATTCAATTCATGATATAAGAAATGATATATATGAGAATGATTACATTCAATTCATGATATAAGAAATGACATATATGAGAACGATTAAATTCAATTCATGATATAAGAAATTACATAAGAATGATTACATTCAATTCATGATATAATGTAGATAAAGGTTGGCCAGTATTGTGGATGAGATCCCTGTGGTATTCCCTTATTTAATTTGTATATGCAATTTCCTTGAGATAGATATTGTTTGAACAGAATGAATTTTAACAATGTTTTGAATTTTGTAAAAGAGATGTTTTTAAAAGAGTAAAGTGTTCATATAAATTTAGTATGACTTTAAATAAATCATTAATATCAATGTTATTAAAGAGGTTTTTGAAATCAAAAGTTTTAATATCATGTATGTAAGGTTGTTGTTTTAGGTTAATAATCAGTTCTAAATTATTTTTGATTATATATATTTGTTGTGTAGTAAAATGATCATAAATTTGAGTTAGTATAATTAGAAGTTGTTTGTCCGTGGCATTGGTGGATGAATTACATCCTATAGTAACAGTTCTAAAAGTAATTGGTGATTTATGGAATTTAGGTATAAGTATCAGGTAAGGAAAATTAAGATTGTGTTTTTAAGAACTTTGTAGTGAGCAATAATTTGTTTACTTATAATAGAGATATTAGTGTGTATATGAGTTAATGAAATGGAGGAATTGAGTTTCAGTTTCAGTTCGTTCAAAAAAAATTTTTTGCAAAGAAACGCATAATTACTTGATGCCTTATCAACATAAGTGATTACAAAATTGTCTTGTAGTAACTTGATCTCTTTTAAGATGTCTTGGTAATTATGCATATATGTTGGTATAGAAAATTGTTGAAGCAATTGTTTTTCATGCCAGGTGACTTGTACGTACTTGCCAGCTCTTAAAGGCTTCAAAAGGGCAGTTGTATTTACCTGATAGTTTATATATATATATATATATATATATATTTATCTAGATCAATGTCAAAAGCTTGAATTATTTTCTTTTTACTTTCCTTATATACATAATGTATAAGGAAAGTATTGTGACAGGGTCGAAAATTCGAATTCGAGTTTTCGACGGGAGAGCATGTTTCAAGCATCCCTGATCACGAATCAAACATTTTTGAGGTGATGTCTGTGTGTGTGTGTGTGTGTGTGTCAGTGAGTCTGTGGAGACGATAATTGACGAACGAATGAACCGATTCAAACGAAATTTTGTACAAAAATCATAATCCGTAAACACTGAAAGCCTATTGTTTTTATATGCAGTCGAATGTTCAGAACCCACCTAAATTTTCGAGTGAAATTTTGAAAAAATCGTCAAAAAATCAAAACTGCTAATAAAGTTGCGCAAATAGACATTTCTTATGTAATTTTTCATTAAAAAACGAGTGACATAAATTTTAGAACGCCAATATGAACCGTTCTCGAGATATTGCACATTTTTCAAGAAAGTTATCAAAAATTCATATAAAATAAAAATAAAATATTTCCTATTATGAAACATGTTCACTTTTCATATGTAATGCTATGTGATAAATTGGGTGACATCATTCTCGTGGATCTAGCTCGTTCCATTCATGAAAAAAGATACTTTGAGTAATACTTTTGTATTTGAAAGCCAATAGTCATTTATTTGCTGTAAGAATAACTTATTTCTCTATCCATAACGCTTGGCGAGATTTTGGAGACATATTTAACGGAATGTCGCCAACTTGGCGATATTTTTAAATGTTGCCAAATTAACGAAAATCTCGCCAAATGGATAAAAATGACGCTAAATCAGTGAAAATGACGACTAATTCAAGAAAATTCAATATCTTTGAAAGAATATAAGTATCTACTATAAGAATAATATTTTTTTAACTGTAAAAGTAGTAAATTCATTGCATTGTATAAGGAAAGTCATATATTGCCCACATCAGATTTTTATATAGTAGTGGTAGTCTGTATTTGGATCCATAGCTTAAAAACTGTTTGAGATTAGGTTCCTTAATTAAATTGAGATTTTCGGTGTTTACATGTCCATGATGTTGGTCAAGAAAGGGTTGATACCTTGATTCAGAACACGAACAAGGTACATAATTGTTCAACTGTTTTGATAAAAGATTGTAGCTGTACATTTTACGTCCTAATGGTACTGGATATTTATATGCTTTTATTATATTAACACTTTTAATTGGAAAAATGGATTTGAATTTTTCAAAAATTTGTGTAAAGTTGAAATAGTTAAAAATAGGATTTGTGTAATTAATAACATAATAAGATGGTTGGTTTTTATTATTTTTGGTGTAAAAGTGTGAAGTTAAGAGCTAACAGTCTTGGTCTTGTTAATAAAATGTCAAAAACAGGTATCCAAAGTGTTTTTTGTTATTAAGATCTATGAGTGAAATAAAGTTTATTTAAATGTTGCTTTTTGATGGGATATATATATATATTTAATATTAATATATATTTATTTTTTATATATAATTTTTTTAATCGAAAACTATACATGAACTACGCTAAGTACAAAAAAAAAACATCTCTTGCATATCTGCTACAAATAAGTAACTATAGACCAAATCTAAGGATAAAAATAGTAGGTAACTTATCACTATGATGGTATGAAGATAAAAGGAATATTAATATATAAGTACCACAATTAAATATATATATATATATATATATATATATAGCATAGTAAACATATAAGATTAAAATTAATTCCACAGTTATACAGTTATCCAATTATTCTCTAGAAGTTGGCGCAAAGCATCACACTCTCCTAAAGTAACATACAAGATTCATAAGAAAAAAGTGGGGGAAATGACCAAATGCAAGGCATAAAATGGTAGAGGGGGATGGCGACCCCTCTTTCCCGTTTAAAAGACTGCTTTTATGCCCGGGCAGCACTCACGGTACCAATGCCATGCAGTAGCCATACTTCCGTAAATATGTCAAGTCAAAAACACTCGAAAAAGTGCAAAGTAAACAAATAGGAATCAACCAGGATCGCAATAGAGAGTAAAAGAATGGAAATGCAGCAAATGCCAGAGTGCATTATATATAAAAGCAGTTTACGCATGCGTAATTCGTCATTTTCACCTTCAACGTTCTATACCTCTGCCATATCCTTTAAGTAAGCATTTTCTCCCTTTTTTGTATTAAATAGGGAATTATAATAACATGTCAGGAAGCCAATTGGATAATTCCGTTTTATTGCCTCTTTCATAATATTCCTATTATGCATGATGCAATCAGACTTGAAAGTATTAATCCGTTGATTTCTTTTGAGGTGACCAATGACGACATTTCTGAAAATGTTTTTGGTCAAATTATCAATCGATTGGAAATCAATCACATTTTTGATTGGAGGTCTAATTTGACCAAAAACATTTTCAGAAATGTCGTCATTGGTCACCTCAAAAGAAATCAACGGATTAATACTTTCAAGTCTGATTGCATCACGCATAATAGGAATATTATGAAGGAGGCAATAAAACGGAATTATCCAATTGGCTTCCTGACATGTTATTATAGTTCCCTATTTAATACAAAAAAAGGAGAAAATGCTTACTTAAATGATATGGCAGAGGTATAGAACGTTGAAGGTGAAAATGACGAATTACGCATGCGTAAACTGCTTTTATATATAATGCACTCTGGCATTTGCTGCATTTTCATTCTTTTACTCTCTTTTGCGATCCTGGTTGATTCCTATTTGTTTACTTTGCACTTTTTCGAGTGTTTTTGACTTGACACATTTTCGGAAGTATGGCTACTGCATGGCATTGGTACCGTGAGTGTTGCCCGGGCATAAAAGCAGTCTTTTAAACGGGAAAGAGGGGTCGCCATCCCCCTCTACCATTTTATGCCTTGCATTTGGTCATTTCCCCCACTTTTTTCATATATGAATCTTATATATATATATATATAATAAGAAAAAGTAATCACGGCAAAAATGAGAAAAAGGCAATAATAATTAGCTCAAGATAAAAGATCAAGACATGGAGAACGATCAGTTGAAACTACATAAAAATAGCGGTTAGTTCGAAATTGCATTCTCGTCAGGACAGTCATACAATTCGAATTAAACCCAGGACAGTCACCCATTCGAATTAAAGATTAGCTAGTTTATGACAATGGCGATAGTATTTTACTATAGACACCATTGGAACTGTCTACTGGCTAATGGAAGTTGAAATAATAAAATCTAAAAGAATTAAAAACCAGAAATATAAAAAACAAAAATTTAAACTTACAGGCACTGTCACCACGTGTGAGTCGAAATGCTTGCAGCAGAGCATTATACTTCTAATTGCTAAAGCAAGTGGAAACCGGAATGATCATATTCTTGAACTTAACCGTAAAATTATTTTGAATGAAGACTTTCAAAAATAGTAATCAGTATAGGACTCAGGACAACTGGTAAGTAGTCTTTCAAATATATAGTAATCCGTATTAGACTCAGGCCTAGTGGAAAGTTAGGTGATAAGAATGGGTGAAATTCGCAAAATTGAGTCCAGTCAAGGTTAAATAATGTAACTGTAAATATATGAATATATATATATATATAATTCCATTGTTGTAAGATAATTAAAAAATAATTCAATATGTTACCTCACTTCTATATAGATTTAAAAGAGAACATTTTTTACAATAATGGAATTTTTACAGGCTTTTCTAGGCATGATTCCGGGGGGGGGGGGGGGGGGGGGCGGTGTGGAATCCGGGCAGGAGATTAACTGAAATTTGATAAAATGTTTCATTGTCTTCGCAAATACGTATGTGTTTAAATTTTCAAGCAAATCGGTTCCGGAGAAGTAGGTCAAAAATTGATTTCAAGATTTGACCCAAACAAGAAAACAAACAGAGACAAACTTAAATAAAACAGAGTAAAAATAGTAAATGTTTTCAAATACGATGTTAAATATAATTTAATTAACAAAAATATGATTTATTGATTAGTAATATGGTCAACAACATGATTTAACATGATAGCTTCAAATCCGTCTCAGTAACTCAATTGGGAGGGCGCCGGCTGGGACAGCAAGGTTTTTACAAGGACGCTCGAACAAATCAACTCTGCGGGTTGGTGTAACGATGTCGGTGGTCTGAAAGGGACCATTCGACTAACACGGATTCAGTGGATTCTGGAATATTGAGCGCCGATTTCAAGTCGGGAGGTCAACGACCATGTAAGAAGCTAACCTAGAGGATATAATAGCACCAGGAGGCTAACTGCGTAAAGAGCCTTGCTGTCCCAACTAGGAATCGAACCCTGGATCTCCGAACTGGCCAGCCGACGTTCTACCGTTGAACTACTGGGGCGAAATTGCAAGCTCTTATTGTCGAAGTGGACTGTGCATTCTCCATCCTCTAATGTTAGAATGGCGGGAAACTGACAATCTGACTGACCACTTCCTGCTATTTTTACCTCAGGTTAGCTCCCTGCTACTACTATTTTTACCCAGTTTAATATCCTGCGTAGACGTTATCCTCTCAATTTGAAATCGGCGGTCAATCTTCCAGAGTCCACTGAATCCGTACTAGCCGTACTAGGGTCAATTTCAGACCTCCGACATTTACTGTTTTTATTTTCTTGGATCTTTCTTTTTATTTGTATTTTTTCTTATTTTTCTTTTCTGAATTTTATTCTAAATTTCTGTTTTTGTTTTTCATACTCTTAATTTCTTTTCTTTTCATATATTTTCTTTTTATATATTTTCTAAATTTTACTTTTAAAATTTTATTATTTTCTTTAATTTTAATCTATTTTTCATTATGTTATTATGCCTCACTCTAAATTTTATTTTTCAATGATCTTTTTATCTCTATTCGCAATAAATCTTTTCCTATTTTTGTAAAATGGACGTACTTGTCAAGTTCAAATATTATGTAAAACTGCCTGTTTAATCACACTATTTTTCATCAATTGTTATATTTTTAGACCTAAATAAAAGTTCGTTTGGCAGGATGGTAGACCTTGGGTGCCTCCTGAGTGCAGGAGGTATCCTTTCCCGGCCGTGCAGCTAGCTACTCTAAACCCACTATGTGAGTCGCACGGTCTGGGATCTTCAGACTTCCGACATCTTTGCACTAACCTACAGGGTTGATTTGTTCGGTCGTCATTGTAAAGAACCTTGCTGCCCCAACTAGTAGTCGAATCCTGGATCTTCAAACTGGCCAGCCGGTGATCTACCGCTGAGTTACTGGGACGAAATTGAAAGTTCTTATCGTAGAAGTGGACTGACTCTGCAACCTGAATTAAAAATAGCAGTAGGTGGTCGTCCAAATTGTTTGTACATCGATCGGTCATTAGAAGGAAGAGAATGCAGTGTCCACTTCGACGATAAGAGTTTAAAATTCCATTCCAGTTGCTCAATTGGGCGAGCCTCGGCAGACCAGTACGAAGTTCCGTTGCTGGATCCTCCTCTGGGATAGCCAGGTTCTTTATAAGAGTGCCATTTTAAAGATATTTTTTTGGTACCTGTTGTACTTTTGTTTTTGGTTTTCTCATCTTTGAGACAGGATAGGATTGGATAATTTGCTCCGAGTGAACAACTAGGGTTTGAATTTTTCGAAATGAGTCGAGTGGGTGAAAATCTCCACTCCAGCGAGGTCACAATCAGCAGACTGAAGTCAGTAGAATCACTCACTGGACGAAGTCCGGAGAAGGTCCCGTCGAGTCTGGACCATAGTCACCAGTGGGTATAGGCTCAAGTCATGAACAGACATTAACCTTTGAGACTGCTTTACATAGATTATAAATCTAGATTTCTTTGCTACAGACCCCTAGAAATCGGGATTTATCACGTCAAGTATAATATACATTTACCACCTACGGATTCTGACACGACGACTTGGCTGAGGGAACACTGTGGTGTTCCGAAAGTAATTAATATTAATCAGAGGTGGTGGGTAAATCCGCATGTGTCCCGATTGATACACATTAGGAGCGCAAGTACTGCAGATAAATGGATAGGAAGAAATGTGTTACATAACTTTATACACGCTGATTTTATGTATGCAAATATGGAAAAGTAATATGATAAAATAAATAAATAAAATTGAAAAATTCTGTACATGCAGAACTTCAATTTTCAAACTCTGTATTTAAGAAACACTCGTAAGCCATTTCTTAGATTTATTAAGACAGGTGGAAACAAAGCCTTATAGATATAGTATACGAACTCATTATAGTCGTATACAGATATAGAGACTGATGCATCACCTTTCGCTCTCCACTTCGCTCATCCTCCAGATCACCTTTGACGATACAGTCGAGAGAGAGAGAGAGAGAAAACTTCAGGGGCCATTAGAAGCCCCGCGATCAGATAGCGCCCTCCACCCCTTATCGCCCCTGATCTGTGGGGGGCACCGGGGCGGAAAGAGGGGGCGGCGCAGGCGTTTATCTGCCTGTGAGAAGGACCCACCTTTTGACGACGCATCCATCACCAGTAAGGCGAGAAGAGCACCGTATTAAAAAGATTGCAGACGAAGATTGTCAATCTAAGATGGCCGGCTCGAAGAATAATTGGAGATTCTTTGTGCCGGCTCCCGTGATTGGTCAGCGAGCGGTTTCTTTTCGCTTTTAAGTAAGTCAATTGTTTCTGAAATTCGAGGAGTGGGAATTAAAGGACTGGATTAAGACTTCTTGAAGCCTTAAATATCGAAAATGTTGGTGAGCTTCCTCCTCCCCGATTGCTTAATCCAAGTATTTTGAAAATATTGACAGAATTTTGTCATGTCAGTGTTAATAAAATTGAGAATTCTTAGTGGTTACAGTCATAATTTAAATGAAAATGATGGCAGCTTTGAAGAATATTCGGTGGTTCTTTCTGCTGGGCCCCTTCATTGGTATCTCAGAGCACGATTTACAGGACAAGCACTATAAATTTTAGTAGCGTCTCCGATGTTTAATCTGAATTAAAAAAATCTGATGTGGGCAACACATGACTTTCCTTATATAATGCAATGAATTTACAACTTTTACAGTTAAAAAAATGCTATTCTTATAGAAGATACTTATATTATTTCCAAGATATTGAATTTTCTCCAATGAGTCGTCATTTTCATTGATTTAGCGTCATTTTTATCAATTTGGCGAGATTTTTGTGAATTTGGCAACAGTCAAAAATGTCGCCAAGTTGGCGACATTCCGCCAAATTCGTCGCCAAAATCTCGCCAAGCGTTATGGACGGAGAAATAAGTTATTCTTACGGCAGATAAATGAATATTGGCGTTCAAATACAAAAGTATTACTCAAAGTATTCTTTTCATGAGTGGAACGAGCTAGATCCACGAGAATGATGTCACCCAATTTATCGCATGGTATTACATATGAAAAGTGAACATGTTTATCAATAGGAAATATATTTTTTTTATTATATATAATTTTTTGATTATTTTTTTGAAAAATGTGCAATATCTCGAGAACGGTTCATGTTAGCGTTCTAAAATTTATGTCACTCGTTTTTTAATGAAAAATTACATAAGAAATGTCTATTTGCGCAACTTTATTAGCAGTTTTGATTTTTTGACGATTTTTTCAAAATTTCATTCACAAATTTAGGGGCGTTCTGAACATTCGATTGCAAATGAAAACAATAGGCTTCCAGTGTTTGCGAATTGAGATTTTTGTTGCAAATTTCGTTCGAATCGGTCCATTCGTTCGTCAGTTATCGTCTCCACAGACTCACTGACACACACACATACTTTCACACTCACAGACATCATTTAAAAATGTTTGATTCGTGATCAGGGATACTTGAAACGTGCTTTCCCGTCGAAAACTCGAATTCGAATTTTCGACCCCGTCACAATACTTTCCTTATGCATTATGTATATAAAGAAAGTAAAAATATACTGACATAGCATATATGCTCACTGACTCCATCTTTAAGGGCATCCTCAAAGTTTGCATTACACTCCCATTGCATATGACATTATCCATGGACAGGTTTTGCTTTTTTGTTGTGTTCTCCTTAGCATGAAACATAAAAGGCGTGAGTACCAAAATAACAAATTCTACACTGAAAACAATTCTATTGATTTCTTTATTACAAAGAAATAGTTAGGAAAAAAAAAGCATCCTGAACCAAGAAGTCTCTTTACAAAATATTTCCTGTAATCAGAAACGTAGATACTTTATCAATCTTTCAGCGAACTGCAAAGCCTACCTGTAGATAAGTTTGTAGGTCAGAATGGTTAATTCTGATCTACAGAGCTATAGGTATTGGCTTTAAATACAGGTTTGTTGAAGGAGCTATTGATTTGCGTACATCCATGTAGTTGTTAGAAATGTCCTTTAAACTACAGTTGACACCCCAGGGTCGTGACAGCCCAGTGGTTAGAGTACGGAGATTGCACACGGAGGACCCGAGTTCGATTCCTGGCTCGGCACAAACTGTGTTTCCGCAGAGTACGGGCACGTTAAATATGTGGGTCGAAAGTCCTTCTGAGAGGTTGGTGGTAGGGAAGGAGGGTACGCTCCCTGTGGATGTAGACTCCACTGGGTTCCGGTCTACATTGGGTGGCACTGTCTCAGCCGTTCAAATAGATTCCTTACACCTTTGGGTAGACTGGACGGTCTGGTCAGAAAGAAAGAAAAGAAAGACCAATATGCTCCTACTAAGACAGCAGGAGGGGGGGGGGGGTTGAGGTGGATACCATTCAAATAGGGGAACCCAGACGCAAAATGAGGAGAAGTCAAATATGGAAGGGGTCCACTGAAAAATGGTTTTAGGGTCCCCACAATGTGTATGGACGGCTCTGATCATATGTGTATAAAAATAACAATATCCTTAGTAGCACTTAATAATGGTCCAGTATTGTATGTCGTGACTTTACATTGGAAATATTTCCTATGTCATCCCAATATTTGGCAAATATTGGGGTTACATTGGCCTCCAATATTGGCTAATATTTTCATTACAATATTACGCCAATATTGGTGTTACATTGGAAATATTTATTGGTGTTGCATTGGAAATATATAACGCCAATATGGCGTAATATTGTCCCAATATTTTAAGCCAGTATTGGGCCAATTCCGCCAAAATGTCCACTTTTCCATATTGGTCCAATATTGGTTGCCAATATTGGGCCAATATTGATTGCTACTAGGGATAGAGCGTATAATCCAATCCGAGAACAGAACTATAAGTATCATTAAAGCTTAAATACTTTATTTAACAAGAAAAAATTTATTCATTTCCGGCTCTTGGATTAAAATATTTTTCCGCAGCTGAAACATAATATTCCTAAACACATTGAATGTGCGTGCATTATGCAAATCCTTTTCACATACTTCACCTTCAAACCCCGGATATTGGGCAAGATCGAGTAAAAGTCTACCTGTGTATATTGGCTACATATCCAACATTTAAACGCTATCGCTTAATAAATTCTTTAAATGACTGGAGATGCCCATCTCCAGTTCCTTCCCAGACTTTAATGGGCCGTATGTTGGTGCACCGACAGATTCGACTGAGATGGCGCCTCTTTAGCATTCCGCGATTGATCACATGGAGTGATAGAGAAGATACCTACCTATCTGCAGCGATAGGAAGCGGAAAAATAGCAGAACTCTTCTTACGCCGTTATCTTCTCCAGAAAAATGTGCTTTGCCTTTCCGTTTCATAATTTTCCCACACGTGAAACTTCTAACAGGTGCTACGTTTAAAAATTCAAGCGCAGATAATAAGAGTCTATTTGCCTATGAACTTTATGAAATCCGTTTCTTACAATTATATGGAATTTTATATTTAATACCACATTGTCTAATGCCTGTTTCTTCAATTTTGTGAAAATATCATTTATATGTTGCAGAAAAAACAAAATATCAATTCTCTTGCAAAATTAGAGAATTATCCTGGAATAATTCGAGAATTATAGGGTTTCTAAGAGAAACCTTAAGCAATTTCGGGTTCATGTAATCAATTTTTGGGTTCTTTGTAGTCAATTTCGGGTTCCTGTAGTCAATTTTGGATTCTTTGTAGTCAATTTTGGGTTCGCTAGTATTCAATTTCGGGTTCCTATAGTCAATTTTGGGTTTTCTGCAGAATTTTTTGGTACTCCAAAATATTTCCAAAATTTTTCGCTTTAGCAATATTTTGTCGAGTTTGTCGGCAAATGCCACTACAATCATCGCGCATTATCATAAAACTCATGCTTGTAGAAATGCAAAATGGAAATATCACCCTGCTGGATATTTAATAATTAATCTGTGTAATAAATGTCTTATAATAAATAAAATACTGTATGAGAAAAGTCCTTTTATGGTCTGCATATCTGCCTGCCCGACTTGGTGATAAATTTGACTATTGCCAAATTTTCGACTTTTGCAAAATGTCGACAAGTTAACGCTAATTCAATATCTCTGAAAATAAAATTAAATTTCTTTAATAATCCCCGTCCCTTTGTGGGAATTATGAATTTAATATTTCTTGATTCAAAATATTGTAAGTTTCAATGCCCTTCTGAAAAAAAAAACATACGTTTTCTAAGGTGTAGTACAGTAAAATTATAGCGTTTTGCTAGGGGGATATAAAATAATTATGTTAATTATATATTGTAAAAGTGATGCAAAATAGGCAGTAAAGTAATGTTTAATAGCATGAAATAAATTTTTAGCATTAAACACGAAACAAGAAAATTAAATAGAAGTTAAA